>CM030868.1:857360-1132360 GCA_018105865.1 Metaphire vulgaris | reverse complement strand
CAATAAAACTGGCCTTTGCGTGGTCATATTTTTGCTAGTAGAGGATTGTTTTGGGGGGTTCGAATATCTGCGAGAAGGTTTTAATTCTAATACTAAACGATTTGTCACGCCACTCCGCATTTCCAAGCTTCGTTGGGGGCGTTTCAATTTTTTTCTAGAGCGTTCGAAAAGTGACAAATTAATGGTGAGCCATTTCAAACGACACTATATACGCCTATTAAATTATATTTTAATAGTTAACCAGATAAACTTATTATTCAAATGCTGTACTATATTTAAAGTTCAACATACTTTTAATAAACCTTTTGTCCATACAAATGGAAGTTATATCCCGGGAAAATAGGGGGCGAAATGCGTCAACAGCTGAAACTTATATAGGCCTACTTAATAGCATTGAAAAGTTAAGCAGACTATGTGCTACAAACGGCTAGATTATTATACGTTTCGTTCGTTAAGACTTCTTGACGGTTTGGTCAGCTGCCTTCTTCGACGTATTCTATGCTGCTGCTGCCAATTCACTATTTGCGAGAAATCTGACCGTCGGGAAATTCTATTTTTAGCTGTAATCGGCGTGACGTCATTGTGACGTCGTTCCTAGACGTCTCTATTTTTAGAAATGAACCGGTCGACGGTGCTATGACGTCACGATAGCGTCACGCGCCGCCCCCGCGTCGAAGGTTCGAGACGAACATCGACAGGCAGACGATCGCCAGAAGGTCGCCGGGCGCAAAGGTCGCGACCTTTGCTGCCGACCCTGACCCCGACCTTGACCCTCGACACGAGACCTGTCCGCCATCGAACTGTGAGGGGCGGAACTGATGATGACGATGATGGTTGTTGTTGTTGTTGTTGTGGTTGTTGTTGTGGAGGGCCGGTCTCCCCCTCCGTCTCCGGGGGCCTGGCGGCGGGTCGTCCTCGACCCTGACCCAGATCCACCAGATCCCGACCCTCGTCCTTCCGAGACGACGAACTGAAGGGAATCGGGGGCCGTGACGCCCCCGCCGGGTGGAGGGGGTTCCAGGGTAGCAGCGGCTGAGTGGGCGGCAGCGGGGGGTGGGTTGAGGGTGAACGCCGGCGATTGGATGACGACGACGGGAGTAGACAGTTCCGGAAGTGGAATGGGAGTCGTGAAGCCGACGATGACGTCATCGGGGCCGCCATCTTTGTTGACATTCGCGTCGACGACGTCCTTTCTGGCGCCATCTTTTTCTTCTCGCCGGAAGTCAAGCTCCGTGTCTACATTCGCGGTAAAAATAACTGCACTCGCTACTAGGTAAGTAAGTAAATTGTTGTAAATTTATATAGCGCTTTTGGTATAGTACCGCAGTAGCTGCCTGTACTTAGGCGCTTAACAGTATTTAAGCAAAATCGAGTACAGTATAATCACTTTCTATCTGCTGCAGTTCATAATAATAATGCTAATACTAATACTAATACTAATAATACTAATACTAATACTAATACTAATAATAATAATAATAATAATAATAATAATAATAATAATAATAATAATAATAATAATAATAACAATAATAATAAGACTTAAAGTGGTTCAGTAGGGTCTGCCCTGTTTGAGATCCGCTATTAATAGATATGCAAACCTATTCAGATCTCTCTCTCTCTCTCTCTCTCTCTCTCTCTCTCTCTCTCTCAAACACCATGCAAGATATAAACTTTATGCCTTTGCCTTAGTTACTATTGATTTATCCTGCGTGTTAGGCCTATTTGACCTTTGACCGACCTCTGTGCACTGGACACCCATTCTAAATCTACGAAAAGTTCGAACACACCTGGATGACCTTGATACCGACTGACCTCTTTGCTCAGGGTCCGTTTTAACGTGCAATGATACACAAAATGTTGCAGCGATAAAATGCATGTTTCCGTGCTTTGTGCAGTGATACATTTTCTATCTTAACCCCTTAACTGGGGATCCCGGATATATCCGTCCATTTTACATTGAGTTACAGTTAAATACACGGTTAATTAAGGGGTTAAAAGAACAGTCCCTGCCTTTGCTGATGAAGTCATTGCATCCATCGATTGAACAGCACCGGATCAGTTCCGAGGAACTGTTGACGAAGACCGGACACTCCCGAACGCACCTCTTCACGACGTGGAAGAGGAATTCCATCGTGAAGCCTTCCACCATGCAGCCCTTCGCCTGGAAAAAGATAATATGTATGTTATAACATGTATTCGGCTCTAAAGTACCGCAATGTACGGTACCGTGTGATATGCGCTACCGTACTGGATGATATAACGTGCCTCGGATATTAAAACGTACTCAATTTTACAGACCCGCTAAGTACGTTGCCACGAAGTTCTACTGTACTTATTTTTTTATTATTTTACCCCCCTCCCTCCACTCTCGGTCTGTGATTTCAATGCTCCTGTACTAACCGATTCTTCACGACATTTGCTCAGTCCCTCTGCGTTGCAGTAACCTTCCGCCTCCGCGTAGTTCTTCTGCGAAGATTTCTTGCACACGTAACAACTCAGAGCGTCTGCATTCGACAGAAAGCATAGATGTATAAAAAACGTTGGAAAATAATAATATTATAGCAACGTTTAATTAAAAAACGAAGAAAACGCGAGAAAAAAAAAAAAACGTAAAAAAAACGTGTTTTACATCTGTGACAAAAAGCATTGGACAAATCGTCTTAATTACACCGATATCCTTACATTGACAGTAGACGAATCAACTTTCCACATGCCTAGATTCAGTGTTGCATACAGGCCGGATGGGGAAATCCACCACTTTCCCAAAGTCTTGCATTCCCTCCCCCTAAAAAGATTTGCATCTCATGTGCAACGCGACGACAATTTCTCATCACCATCCCCCGAACGGGAGGGGGTAAATTGACTTGGTTGACGGGGAAGAGACACAGTTCATTGCAAAAATGTGTTTCAGTACTGGGATTTTTGGGAGGAAGAGAACTTTGAGGTTTGTGAAGGGAGGGGGAATCTCGCCCCCTTTACAGGCCTGGATAAAACACTGGGTTAGGTAGCATTGGCCAATTAAGCTCACACGAGCGCTATATAAATTAGACTGATTTCAGTACTTTATACACTGTATGTATGAATCCATCAACTACAGTAGTAGCATATACACAACTTTAATCTTTACTAGCATTTACGAGTACATTACTCGTTAAGTTACACAATTTCTCGATATCCTTACCTGTTTCCAGTGTAATAGCTAGAATTGCTATTGCTACTAGCAAAGCGCCTCCGCATAGCATTCGTTTCTGGCCAGCCATGTCACGTCAGATTACGATGTGTTAATGTCACAGTGCTCACGGCCAAAGTGCTATTTTGCTTCTAGTTTTGCAGGCAACACTTCTAACGGAAGTAGGCCTATTACTAGGAAAGGCGCACACAGCTAGGCCTAGAATGAAACTTGTAATTATATAAAGTAAATTTTAGCTCAAATCAGGTTATATCTTAAATAAATTCCGTCTTTTGCGTTGCTTTCCAGTGACTAAGTCTCCCGCACTGCTAAAAGGTCGAGTGATGCTATACCTGGAATCCAGAAGTTTGTGACCACCTTGTCCGTAACGGAGTAACGCAGTGGAATGCGACTAGGCGACCACACCGTGCAGGTGACATCTGCTACCTGCGTACTAGATCAAAATAACCGGCACAGGTAGACAGCGATCGCAGATTGTACCGCCAGGTATGACAAGGAGGATCTAACCATGTGCTTTGTGCGAAATAGTATGTGCTATAGACCAGATGTTGCAAAATTCCGATGTGAACCAGCGTGTCCGTCACACCATGGCTTCCAATCAAATGGCTATGGCTGGACTGACAGAAGTGGCCTTGAAGAAGAATGGGTGGGGAAAACAGTGGCGTAACCAGGGTAGGACACTAGAGCAGACACCCTCGATGACACTTTAAAGGGGCGTCAAAAACTCTTGTGATCTGGATCTATTCGTCTTAGAAAGAGAAGAAACTGAGAAAACACATTTTTATTTATTAACCAGCTAGTTTAATTTTCTGACCCCCCCCCCCACAATGCCATGGGCGCTACACGTCCTGGATGCGCCCCTGCTGCGAAAATCAATGAAATTCGATGACATTAATGAAACACTGGGGAGTTTAGGGGTTGCAGCACCTCCTGCAATAATTGTTTTCAGAGCTAAAGAAACCAACAGTGAGAAAAGGTATCGACTGAATTCTAGATTACGTGTAATTCTATTGTAGAGGCTTAAAATCTTAAAAGTATTTCATTCCCACTAATTGCGGGACCAGGGTCAAATCAGAGACGGCTCCACAGGGGCCCCGTGCCCCCCATTTAACGCCTTGCTCCCCCAGCATCCCCCCAAACTTTAGTGCATTCATTCTAAGCAACTAGACTAGTCCAGGTTTATGAAAATAGTTGGCCCCCATGCTTAGAAGTTGCCCCCCCACAATTGCCAAATCCTGAAGCTGCCACTGTGTTGAATAATGCTTAATATATCTGACTGTGGATCTGTGCAACATTGCAATAAAAGAAACTCTTGAATTTGTACATCCAAAATTTAATACAGTACAGCAGCATAGCAAAAAACCCATAACCAAGCATACAACATTGTCGCTTATACTACAGAACAGTACATTAATGGATCTAACAAAACCGAACAGATGTTTCTATATGTCAACTTAGTAGTGTGTTAATTCATAAACATGTCCAAAGCACCCCTTGCGTTTAGCTGACAGCGCACGTCTGTACATCGCCTTCTTTCTCGTTCTTCAATTTCTGAAGTTCTTCGCGAAATTTCTGTTCAAAGTCAAGCACCTCACTTGGCTTTTTGTACTGGAAACAAACACATGGCAATTGAAAAAAACTGTACAACATAATTACAACATATTACTGTTACATATAAAACTCACTATACAAACAAATAATGATCAATTTTTCAATTTGTGAAACTCTGGTGACAAAAGATATTATAGAACTATCTACCGTAGTCAACAAAACATATTTAAAATAATGACAATAATGCTCATGTATAGACCTCATATAGCCCAAGCATATGGTCAACAGAATAGCAATAGCATTCAACTGAATAACAACTATTCAAGTGAATATATCAATAGCATGACCACAGACCGTGACAATAAGTGTGTTGTTAGCATGAGCGACAGAGATATGCGATTGAACGAGCTTCAGTTTCAGTCGAATTAGATCAGGAATTTGAAACTTTTTGTAATACCTACAAAATCCATAAAGACAATACATATACAGTAATATTCTAATTTTCTCATAACAGAGCAGCCACGTTACATAGGCCTTACTTTTTGTTCGACGTGCGAATGACGACATAGTTGTCGTCGTCGCTTGTTTTGACATCGTACGTCTCGAGAGGATATGGAAGATTTCGAATCCGCCATTCGAACGACCGTTTAGTATCTCTGCGCGAAAATATCGGCTGCAAAGTTAAAAAACATAACCCTGTATTATCACACATGCCAAGCTGTCCAAATGTAAATACTTTTTAGCAATAAGAAGAATTCATTTGGGAAAATTCATATTAAATAGAAACTTTAGTAAAAATGTTGTCATTAATTTTTGTGGATTTGCAACAGAATTAAAAATTGTGACATACATTTGATGAGCTCTCAACAATTCCCTCTGAGTTGAAGTTTGATGGCTGGGGGTCAAGACCGATTTCATGTTCCCACTTTCCATCGCCCCCCATCATTGGTTTTGTCTTCAGTTTCCTCGCTAAAAATCAGACAAATGAGGATAGTATGCACAAAAATACATACAATGCATAATAATATACAATTAAATATGTACATCTGATACATTAGTTTCTCAAATGGTCACTATTCTACTTTTTTTCTTCCTAGACTCCCTGACCAGTAACAGATCCTGGCTCCCACAGATCATTTTAATTAAAGATGAAATTCTGATATACAGCATAATAAATTATTGACTATATCTGTTAGGGATCATTCCATACGAAACTTCCACAACTTGATAGACATAGCTGAAGTTTTATAACTGATTTTATCATAGATTTCTACTTTAATAATAATAATAATAATAATAATAATAATAATAATAATATACAATAATAATAGGGTTTAGAGTGGTTCAGTATGATCTGCCCTGCCTGTGTGAGAACCACAGTGTTCCATTACTGTCTTGCTGTGTAATCTCATTCCTTGCCCTCCCCCTGTCCACTAGTAGGACATTGGCCTGTTCTGTTGGTCAACAACATAAAAATTAACAGCATGTAAAACGCAATAGCACTTACTGAGCAGTTCATACGAACTGGCGTCATACTCTTCGACCATTTCAGTCCCATCAGTGAAGGTATAGTGTATTTTGCGTCTGCCTTTAACACAAAAGATACGCGCTAGAAAACGCTATGCTCAAAAAATGCCTTAAATTCAAAACCAAAATTTTTCTTTAGAAATGTAACACCGAAATTGATTTTGTGTGATAACATAAAACTGTATAAACTATCAGAGAACAGCTTATTTAATTAACTCAAAGCAAAATTGAGAAAGATATAATATCTTGATGACACAAGCGTATCTTCAAAGCCTGCAATATGTAACCTAAAGTCGTGGCGCTACAAAATCCTAATTACATGATAACGGGAACCATGGCAACGAATCAAACTCGCCTTTAAGTGAAAATTTAACAGTAAAAGAATCGCTTAAATGACAAATGAATGTCAAGTAAAACAATTTTAAAGGCACTGCAGAAACGAAAAATACCGTTGAGAAGAATACAAGTCTTCTGAGCGGATTTCAAAGAATCAACCCAACCATTTATCGCCATCTTTGTTAGCCAAAGACGAAATATTACCAAGCAAACAAGAGCACTGCAAAACAGATGACGTCATTACTCACTGGCAGGTGCCCGGAGAGTATATATATTATTTCTCTCGGATCAAATATTTAAAACCAAAATATTGACTGGCAGTGGCGTAGCTACATTGGTGCAAACCGGTGTTGCACCGGTCGGACCGCCCAGGGCAACTTGTGCAAATCGTGTAAATCCGATGAGATATTTATGGGGGGTGTGAACCTGGTATTGTAGGTTCTACAAGACTGCAACTGGTTGGTTACAACTTTTCGCGCCAAACTAGCTTCTCCAGTCGGGCAAGCTCAAGCTGTACTGCGTTTAGTCTCGTTGTTATCGCATAGCATATGGCATGACCCAATGGAATGCGCTGATAAAGAAGGCTGCCGGCTCTTACTATCTCAAGTTCGGAGCAGAAGATCCCCACTGTGCCTGCTAAGATGACACACAAACACAATAGCTACATATATTCCTAGTTCAGGATCCGATTGGCATTGGTTTCAGTGTTTCATTTGGGGAGGATGGTTTTCCGACGTGTCACTGCTGATCGTTCGAATAGGGCAAAATATCCATTCTTCTGACATTCGTATTAAAAATGTCCAATTTAAGCAATAGAGAATACCACAGGCAAAATTCTGAATGCCAAACACTTTTGATATACAAGAGATAGTGCCCTAATTTTTGAAAAAAAACTTGATTACTAGGTGCTCTTCACTTGCCTGTCAAAAGTGCTAGCCATTCACACGTCTGCCAATACCATTCTCTGTAGTTGTAAAAATGTCCAATTTACGACATACAGATTACCACAGGCAAAATTCTGAATGACAAGCACTTTTGATATACAAGAGATAGTGGCCTAATTTTTGAAAAAAACTTGATTACTAGGTCCTCTTCACTTGCCTGTCAAAAGTGCTACTGTGCTAGCCATTCACACGTCTGCCAATACCATTCTCGGCAAATTTTGGAAGCGACCTTTTTGCTTGTTGTAGAGTCTTTGAGGAGTTTTGGCGATGGCGGCGGCAAAATGTACAAGGGGTGCATCCCCAGTCATCAAAATGGTGGAACCGCCACTGAGTACGTGTTGTGCATTATGATAAAACTTCACTACTCGAGAAGTGAACCTGAAATTTTTAACGTTCACCATCACAGAGAAGAAAGTGGCACATCCCAAATTCCCAAGTGTCTTGCTGTGTGTCTAAAATGCGTTAAAATTCACACGAGGGCATTTGTGATTTTTAAAATTTTAGGGGGTTATAATCCCGGACCCCCATTAAAATGGGGAGGAGGGGAAGGGGGGAAGAGAGAGAAAGGGTGAAGAAAAGAAAAGAAGGAAAAGGGCGGCGGGTTTGCACCGGTCGGGATTTTTTCCTAGCTACGCCAATGTTGACTGGAACTGCTGTGGAAGTATGTCGCCGTCTGGAAATTGCGAAGACCTGGGTTTCACCGTTGTCTTTCAGCATATAATCTCTGGTGGCAAATTTTGTGTCATTGTTTTGAAAGCAGTCATATAAACCTAAGGAATAGGCCTACACATCAGCCTGTGCAAAACACGTATTTTTTCCATTCAGCATCTAGGGGGATGGGAAGCACCGTGAACTCCCCGCTGGCGGACCTGGGGCTTCTCCCCAGCCGCGCAAATTTTGAATAATATTAGAATTACAGGGTGAGCTTTGGTGCATACTCTAAGAATTGTATTTATGATTTATTGCAGGCAAATATCAATTCTGTTGAAAATCGCCCCTTTACCCCCACCCCACCACTACCCCTACCCCCAACCAGGACAAATCTAATCGGTTTTGCGCATATGCCACGGTCGTTACCCAAATAGGGAGTCCCCCGGCCCCTCTTGTGGTCACGCGACGATGTCTTTAAGGCATATGTTATATGTATTATGTTCGCCTATGTTCGTGTCAGGACCCAATATGAGCTTTATTTCATGTCAGACATACATTGGCTAATCATACGAGCATAAGTTCGTATACACGAACAGAGAACAGATTTACAGTAAGCAGTATATTTCTTGATAAGGAATTCCAATAGGTGGACGTTTTACTGTATTATTCTTCGCGCGTACAGTCAAACTCGTTTATTGTCATTCCTCGTACATGTATTGTCACATGACTTTCTTTAGCGATACAATTTCGGCGACAAGACGGATCGAAGTATTTGACAGTTTATATAAGAACTGATTTCTGCAAAGGTCTAAAAAAACTGCCCATGAAACTCAGATTCGAGGCATTCAATGGGGGAAGAAATTCTAAATTAAAGCCCTGCACCCCCGTATTTTTATTTTTCAGCACAAGACGAAACATTATCGCCTGCAGAATTGGAGTCACCCATTGATGAACAGTGGCGCAACCAGGGTTTCGGAGTATGGGGGGGGGTGGTTTTGGTGGGATTAGTTGGGTAGGCTTTAATAAAATCCGCCTATGCTCCCACCTTCCCCCACCCCCAATTTCTCAACGGTTTCTACGTAAATTCCACGACCGGTTCCACCCAGAATAGGGCGCCCCACCCCCGTGTGGCTACGCTAATGATCGACAAACATAGATGATAATATTGATTAGCATGCGAATAGTTTCTTGATTTTAATATTAATATCCATCGTCCATTGTTCTTGGCGATCAGAAGGTGATAGATAAGGGACCCTCGCCCGCTTCGCCCCCTAGCGCAGCTCGTCGACGCACTGGCCGCCGACGACGAAGGGGCCTCGTCCGCCCGGTCCTTCCGACTCCAGGGTCCTCGACTCGCCGTCGCAGTACGGGTACCGGACGCAGCAGTCGCGCTCCGACGAGCACGGACTCCCGTACCAGCAGTCGACGCACACCTTGGCCGACCGGTCGCAGATGTTGTACCACAGACAGCAGTCGTTGTCGGTCGCACACGGCTCACGATAGCACATTCGGTCAGGCAGGCGTTTCCATAGGAACCGACTGTCAGAGAACAGAACAACGCAGAACAGGTACTGTACAGAGCGGCGCAAAAAAACCGAACAGGTCACATTTAGGTCTGCATTTAACATATGGTTCGGTTTTTTTGGCGCCACCCTGTAGACATTCGGTACGCTATGTGCTCGGTACGGTCATATCCAATCGTGGGCGCCCGCAGAAATTTTTCGAGGGGGTGGGTGAAAAACCGGGTTTTGTGACGAAAAAAATTTAGAAAAATTCCAGGGGATGCAGACAGGGTCTTGTGACGAAATAAACAAGTAATTTTAATATTTTCATAACTTCACAATTTTTCCATGGGGTGCACTTGCGCCCCAACCCCTATGTACGCCCATGTATCCAATACCATCCGATGCCCAATAAATTGGCGCTACATGATAGGTCCTTAGGCAAAACTATTTTACATGTTGAGCAAAGAACAGGGTCATTGACAGGAGAATGATTCAGTCGACTGACCTTCCGTGACCCCAGTCAAGCTGAGAGCTGAAAATCAATCAATCAAGTAATCAATCAATTGATCATATTGTAATGCGCTATAAAAGCTATAAAACTGTCTTAATATACTACAAACCAGTGGCAGTTCCACGTGGGGGGATGAGTGGGGAGCCATCTCCCACCGGACTTCCGGACCTAATTTTTTGCTGGTGAAACCTATTTTTGGGTAAAAGTCTAGTAAAACTACGGGGAAAAACTGAGGATGACCTTTTTTGCTTGTCAGCCTACTTTTTGTGGTAAAAGTGTAGTAAAATTAGGGATAAAATTCCCTGGTAAAATTCCCCGTTGTCAGCCTTTTTGGGTAAAGTTTATTGATTTTTTCCTTCTATTTTCATCCCCCCACCAACTTCCTATAAATTCATTTCATCTTCCCCACCCACCAAGAAATCCTGGAACCGCCACTGCTATAAACTCTACCGTTCACATATTGGAGATGATACACAACAATCAATATAATGATATAGCGCCTAAGTTACAAGAAAGAGATACTATAGAGTAGACTCTGCGATTTACTCAATAGAGGCGATAGAAAAATGTTGATGTACAATGATATAGCGCCACAGATGATACAAAAACCGATACAAGAGATGCACGCAGTTGTACAGTCGATCATGCAACGGACCTGTCCCCTATCTCGATATCCGTCAGTTGGTTGTTGTCGTCACCGGTCTCTTCAGCCTGCTGACCGGGTTTCGTCTTTGTCTGCTGCTTCGTACCGGAAACCGGTACGGCGCCGCCGTGATGCACCCGATTTCCGGCCGACATGTCCGTACGAAGCCCAGACGCGAGCGCTTCCGGTGCGGACGCAGACGACGACTTCCGGTTCGACTCGCCGCTCGTTTCCGCCGACCAACTGGTCGACGTGGAATTCGAAGGTTTCGTTTCGCAGGTACAGGTACAGGTACCTGTGGCGGTCTGCCTGGAAGAAGACAGCACATCGGACATACAGTGGAACTTCGTTATCGCGTACTTAGCGAGTATGTCAGATTCAGTACGTTATATCCGAGGTTCGTTATATCCAATACCATCCAATACAGACAGAACCGTATATTGTGGTACACTATAAACGAGTATGCGTTATAACCGAGTCCGTTATAACGAAGTTCTACTGTAATCGATACAAGCTGCTTTTGCCATCCCCCACCTACCCCATTCTCCCCTTTCCACACTAGACTCAATTGAATTATACACAAGAACAGCCCCTCCTCACTCCGCCCTCGCCGCCCCCATCTCCGGTAAGTCTTCTCCCTCGTGAATTCTGCCCACGGCGTTCCAATCTGTTTCCACGCTGGGTCAAGGAGGTTGGCAGCCGAGGGAATGGACTCGTTATTTAGTGGGGGCGGGGTTTTGGGGTGGGGGTCTCAGGTGTTGCCGCCGGGTAGTCGTTTGAAATAAACTGACAATCCACGAGTCCTTTTGATTTTTCGATTTATTGAAGATTATTTATTTAGATTTGTCAATTTTCCGCATAATGTAACTCGAAGCATCACAGAGAAAATATATAAATAGCAAACAGTGCCATTCCTTTGTGCTATTTACTTGTTTAAAACGCAGAGAAACTTTGGGAAATGACAGAGCAGCACCCAGAAATTAGAGCTTAAAATATTTCTGAATTGGTTTAGAAAATAAGTCTATGCATATAAAACATCAAATATGCTAAATGTCGCCAATGTGCTATTTCGATCAAAGACTTAGCACAGTAAATGTCTAGACTAAGACTGCGTCTAACAACTATTCATGTCACGCGTCGACGCACAAACGCATCTCAATAAAATTATAGATCGATGTGAATAGACGAAGTCATGACATGCCTATGATCCGGTTACAAAATTGACGTCTAGCTATTTAAGATGTCGAGTCTTTGACGAAAAATGACTTTAACTTAAGATAATGATTCTTGTCCAGGCAATAAAATGTAAACAACCATTTTGTTGCACAGTAACAGTTTAATTGTTCTGGATATATATATATATATATATATATATATATATACATAATTTAAGGCAATTTCGTGTAACGGTCGTAAGAAATAGATCGCATTGTTTCGTCATCTTCAAGGCCATTTAATTTACTCAAAGAACAGTGGCGTAACCAGTGTTCTAGAATAAGGAGGGGCCACATCGACATTTTCAAGTAAAAAAAGAAGACTGCAAGCTTAAAAGCATCGCCAGTTCTGTCCCCATCAATCTACCTACCCCCCCCCCAATATCAACGGCCTTGCGCAAATCCCGCGACTGATCCCACCCAGAATGGGGAGACGCCCCTGTATGCCCCTTGTCTACGCCAATGTCAAATAACACAGAATATTTTTTAAAACTTAGAATTCGAAATTTTCTGACCTTTTCTCAGTTACAATCGGTTTACCTCCTCCTCCTCCCTCTTCCTCCTCCTCCAGCTTTAAGCGATTCGCCATCTGAAAGCAGAAGCAAAAAAACACTAAATATATCAAAGGTAACGAGGCTTTACAAGACGCTAAGAATACCGTAAACCCGCGATTAGAAGCTTCCGCGGCCGGTCTCGAACGAACATAAGAAGCCGGACTCCAATTCAATCCGGGTCTTGCATTAGAAAATATCTGCGGTAAATCCTTCCTTTCAACGGAAGCCTTCGGGTGCTGACGTTTCTGGCGAAATGTTGTATTATAAATGACGTTTTGAAAATCCGATTATCCGAACTAGTTTCCGTTGAATTCCGCAGGTGCCACTGTAAGCACGCTGTACGAATGATGCAGCACATCTTTAGTCGGCGTCTACATGAATTAATAAAGAGATTAGATGTTCCTGTACAGCTGTAAATTTGAGATACAGTACAGCTTCGTTATAACGCGGTTGGCGGGTCTGCAAAATTCAGTACGCTTTATGCGAGGTATAGGCTGCGTTATATCCAATGCCATTCAAACCGGTAGCGCATCACGCTGGGCCGTACATTGCGACACGCTATAACCAAGTACAAGTTATAACCGAGTTCGTTATATCGAAGTTGTACTGTAATATATAGTTTTTTCACCTATATTTTCATCTGCTGTATTTTCAACAGTCTCCAGACAATTTTTCCGTAAGACCCACAGGAATTACAGTAAGTATGGAGGACATCATATATATACAGTATATATATACAGTATATATATACAGTATATATATATGCTTCTGTGGCGACATCATGATAATGCGCATGCGTGTAATGTTGAATTTTATTTCGCAACTCATGAATATGCATCGCAACTCATGAATATGCAAGACCTCGTGACCGAGCGCGCGTCCAATGACAGTTGATTCTCGCGGGTGCAGCTGCACTTCCGCTGTTGCTTTTAGAATTAAAGGGCGTTTAGAACATTCTCCATTCTCATTTCCTTTCTCTTCCGCCCGGCATCCGCCTTTCCCTCTTTTGCTAAAATCCGCTTTCTCGTTATTCCGCTCCTCTTCGAAACCAGGAAATTAACATATCCCAGGAGTCAGGTCACGTGGCCTGCAGTCGTCAATCTGACGCCATTTTGATTTTCTTGGCCCGATTTTGACAGAAATAATATCGAGCCAACTGAACAAATGGGGTCCACTTCCCAAAGTTTTGCATGCGAACCAATTGCATTCATTCATTCCCAGGTGGAACATCTTGTTTCTCACACATGGCAGATCCTACCAAACTGCTCTTAGCCCTATTATTATTATTATTATTATTATTACGTTTTAAAATCCGATTAGTAGTAGTAGTAGTAGTTTAGTAGTAGTAGTAGTAGTAGTAGCAGTAGCCAGTAGTAGTATTATAATTATTATTATTAGCAGCAGCAGCAGCAGTAGCAGCAGCAGCAGTAGTAGCAGCAGCAGCAGCAGCAGCAGTAAGTGGTGTAGCAGCCCAGCAGCAGCAGCAGCAGCAGTGACATTACACACATTACACACACACAGCAGTGGTAGTGGTGGCAGCAGCAAGCAGCAGATTAGATGTGCAGCTGGTGGCAGCAGCAGCAGCAAGCATTTGAGATAGCAGTAGCAGCTTCGTTAGTAGCAGCAGCAGCAGCAGCAGGCAGCAGCAGCAGCAGCAGCAGCAAAATTCAGTAGCAGCTTTAGCAGTAGTAGTATAGTAGTAGTAGTAGTAGTAGTATAGTTACGAATCGAAAGACATGTCCAATTCAGTCCGTCGCCTCCAGAAAATCCAACAAAATTCTCGCTTTAATGAGTCAAATATTTCCAGGATTGTCCATATATTCCATCTCAATTTTATTATAGAGCGTTCGAAATGCCACAAAATGGTGAGCCTATGGAAATACAGCAAGCTCTAGATATACAAAAATTCAGAGGATTTGAAACGAATTAAAGCCACATATTCTTGTCTCCCCATCTTTAATGAGTCAAATATTTCCAGGATCGTCCATATATTCCATCTCAATTTTATTCTAGAGCGTTCGAAATGCCACAAAATGGTGAGCCTATGGAAGTACAGCAAGCTATAGATATACAAAAATTTAGAGGAGATTGAAACGAATTAAAACCACATATTCTTGTCTCCCCATCTTTAATGAGTCAAATATTTCCAGGATCGTCCATATATTCCATCTCAATTTTATTCTAGAGCGTTCGAAATGCCACAAAATGGTGAGCCTATGGAAGTACAGCAAGCTATAGATATACAAAAATTTAGAGGAGATTGAAACGAATTAAAACCACATATTCTTGTCTCCCCATCTTTACTGAGTCAAATAATTCCAGGATTGTCCATATATTCCATCTCAATTTTATTATAGAGCGTTCGAAATGCCACAAAATGGTGAGCCTATGGAAGTACAGCAAGCTATAGATATACAAAAATTTAGAGGAGATTGAAACGAATTAAAATCACATATTCTTGTGTCCCCGTCTTTGCTGCATCAAATAATTCCGGGATTGTCCATATATTCCATCTCAATTTTATTATAGAGCGTTCGAAATGCCACAAAATGGTGAGCCTATGGAAGTACAGCAAGCTATAGATATACAAAAATTTAGAGGAGATTGAAACGAATTAAAATCACATATTCTTGTCTCCCCATCTTTACTGAGTCAAATAATTCCAGGATTGTCCATATATTCCATCTCAATTTTATTCTAGAGCGTTCGAAATGCCACAAAATGGTGAGCCCATGGAAGTACAGCAAGCTATAGATATACAAAAATTTAGAGGAGATTGAAACGAATTAAAATCACATATTCTTGTATCCCCGTCTTTGTTGCGTCAAATAATTCCAGGATTGTCCATATATTCCATCTCAATTTTATTCTAGAGCGTTCGAAATGCCACAAAATGGTGAGCCTATGGAAGTACAGCAAGCTATAGATATACAAAAATTTAGAGGAGATTGAAACGAATTAAAACCACATATTCTTGTCTCCCCATCTTTACTGAGTCAAATAATTCCAGGATTGTCCATATATTCCATCTCAATTTTATTATAGAGTGTTGAAATGCCACAAAATGGTGAGCCTATGGAAGTACCAAGCTATAGATATACAAAAATTTAGAGATTGTAACGAATTAAAACCACATATTCTTGTCTCCCCATCTTTACTGAGTCAAATAATTCCGGGATTGTCCATATATTCCATCTCAATTTTATTATAGAGCGTTCGAAATGCCACAAAATGGTGAGCCTATGGAAGTACAACAAGCTATAGATATACAAAAATTTAGAGATTGTAACGAATTAAAACCACATATTCTTGTCTCCCCATCTTTACTGAGTCAAATAATTCCAGGATTGTCCATATATTCCATCTCAATTTTATTATAGAGCGTTCGCAATGCCACAAAATGGTGAGCCCATGGAAGTACAGCAAGCTATAGATATACAAAAATTTAGAGGAGATTCAAACGAATTAAAATCACATATTCTTGTCTCCCCATCTTTACTGAGTCAAATGATTCCAGGATTGTCCATATATTCCATCTCAATTTTATTCTAGAGCGTTCGAAATGCCACAAAATGGTGAGCCTATGGAAGTACAGCAAGCTATAGATATACAAAAATTTAGAGGATATTGAAACGAATTAAAACCACATATTCTTGTCTCCCCATCTTTACTGAGTCAAATAATTCCAGGATTGTCCATATATTCCATCTCAATTTTATTCTAGAGCGTTCGAAATGCCACAAAATGGTGAGCCTATGGAAATACAGCAAGCTATAGAGATACAAAAATTTAGAGGATATTGAAACGAATTAAAACCACATATTCTTGTCTCCCCATCTTTACTGAGTCAAATAATTCCAGGATTGTCCATATATTCCATCTCAATTTTATTCTAGAGCGTTGAAATGCCACAAAATGGTGAGCCTATGGAAGTACAGCAAGCTATAGATATACAAAAATTTAGAGGAGATTGAAACAATTAAAACCACATATTCTTTTCTCCCCATCTTTACTGAGTCAAATAATTCCAGGATTGTCCATATATTCCATCTCAATTTTATTCTAGAGCGTTCTGAAATGCCACAAAATGGTGAGCCTATGGAAGTACAGCAAGCTATAGATATACAAAAATTTAGAGGAGATTGAAACGAATTAAAATCACATATTCTTGTGTCCCCGTCTTTGTTGCATCAAATAATTCCGGGATTGTCCATATATTCCATCTCAATTTTATTATAGAGCGTTCGAAATGCCACAAAATGGTGAGCCTATGGAAGTACAGCAAGCTATAGATATACAAAAATTTAGAGGAGATTGAAACGAATTAAAACCACATATTCTTGTCTCCCCATCTTTACTGAGTCAAATAATTCCAGGATTGTCCATATATTCCATCTCAATTTTATTCTAGAGCGTTCGAAATGCCACAAAATGGTGAGCCTATGGAAGTACAGCAAGCTATAGATATACAAAAATTTAGAGGAGATTGAAACGAATTAAAATCACATATTCTTGTGTCCCCGTCTTTGTTGCGTCAAATAATTCCAGGATTGTCCATATATTCCATCTCAATTTTATTCTAGAGCGTTCGAAATGCCACAAAATGGTGAGCCTATGGAAGTACAGCAAGCTATAGATATACAAAAATTCAGAGGAGATTGAAACGATATAAAACCACATATTCTTGTGTCCTCATCTTTACTGAGTCAAATAATTCCAGGATTGTCCATATATTCCATCTCAATTTTATTCTAGAGCGTTTGAAATGCCACAAAATGGTGAGCCTATGGAAGTACAGCAAGCTATAGATATACAAAAATTTAGAGGAGATTGAAACGAATTAAAGCCACATATTATTGTGTCCCCATCTTTAATATAGAGCGAGATCTTTTCAATGTGGACTGAAGACAGAGAACGCAAATCGACCTTCTTCGACAACCGTCTCCGTTCCATATTCCCATCGCCCAAGGCTTGAATTTATGTAGCGTCTTCGCTTTGAAGCTGGCTGTCGGCCAATTCCCTACTGTAGATGATCACAGGGAAAGCGGAGGCACTTGAGCTAATAAAATTTATGGGAGAGAGAGAGAGAGAGAGAGAGAGAGAGAGAGAGAGATAGAGAGAGAGAGAGAGAGAGAGAGGACTCTAGGTCTATGACTTTCGACGGCGACAACTCTATGCGTTGCCATGCCAACCGTCGGATCAATTAGGCCGTCCGTCTGGCGCGGTGCGTGGGCCGCCATTTTGTTTCTAATGTCCACCTCCACCACCCCACCCCACTCCCACACCCTTGCCGCCCCCCTTCCCCACTTGTCCCCACGCAGCGTGTTTGAAGAAATCGACAGGATCCAGATGATTCGGATCCATTAGCTGCATCTTCCCCCTCTCCCCACCAGCCCTACCCCCACCCACCCACCCACCCACCCACCCGCGCGTTACCTTTCATCAGTTTCCTGTGACTTCATGTTTAACAAAGCCTGCTTTTTCGAACAGACCCCGCTCACAGACTCGCACCTGGATTTCTCTCCTCACGATGCAAATAATGTGATTTTGACCTTATGCAACCCAAAACAAGTCCAAAATATATATATATATATATATAATATATATATATAACAATTGAAACAATTGAAACATTTTGTCAAATAACATTTACACACAAATAACAAACACACATACACACATATACACACATATACACATATATATATATATATATGTAATAAATAAATAAATATATATATATATATATATATATATATATATAAGACGTTTATGTCAAATAAGGCTATATTTATTAAACCTTATATATATATACACTCAATATTGTTTTCTTTTCTAAACTTAGGTTGTCTAAAAACTTCAAAAAATGTTCCCATATTTCCCCATTATAGGCCCCCTCTGAGCCCCCTGGACCTCTGAACAATGTACCTGCTGTATCCCTCTCTCTCTCTCTCTCTCTCTCTCTCTCTCTCTCTCTCTCTCTCTCTCTCTCTCTCTCTCTCTCTCTCTCTCCTCAGAGTCCCCTATCGTGGATACAGCATAAGAGGCCTATGGGGTCTCAAAGGTACAGAAATTGCGTCAAGAAAACGGTGCATCAGATCTTAGGCCTACTATACAAAATCATCCACTTATACGATTACATTTGCTATTTTAAGACATTCTATTGACCACAAGGCCTAGCATTAACGTTGCTTATTGTAGGTTGATAATTTTGCGGCATTATGCAATCATTCAATGTATATAAAGTAAATATACAGTGTATATGTATACATAGCAACGTGCATTTGTTTATCGATCTATGCCTAGAAATGTCGACTCTCTCGTGGTGCTGCTGGTAATGGGTGCGTACTGTAGAATTGGCTTAATAATTCCTAAGTTGACATTGAAAACAGTTCTCTGTATGCTTCATACACATTGTGGCTGTACTGAAATCGTACAATTTACGGCCTATAATACCGATTGCATGCCTGCGTATACGGTGCAATCTTCCTTTTGTGATTCGCCTTACGTCACGAAACGATAACATAATAAAAGGTTCGGCGTTTTCCCGGTTTGTCGACACATTTAATATTTATGATTATCCGTCCACGTTGTCCCATTAATCAAAACTGGCGCCACATAAATCTGAAAAAATATTGGAAGAGATTACATTTGCAATGGAAAATTGTCCCAACCTCTATAGCCTATCCGCACGGTTTTTCAAAATTTAAAAGATTGTATACAGTAGAACTTCGTTATAACGGACTCGGTTATAACAGCGCATACTCGGATATAACGTACTAGTTTTACAGACCTGCTGAGTACGTTATAACGAAGTTCAACTGTAGTGTGTCCAGCATGTTGCTTCTTTCCGGAATATATGAGAAAAATGATTCGTGTCGGCTCCGTGGCTCCGTCGTGATCCGGGTTTTAATCATTCGCCGGAAGTTGGACTTCACGGCGGAAATGGATCGAACTAAAGCATCGCGCGCGATTATCCAGGATTTTCTGCTGCCGTTTGAGTCACGACCAGGGTTATTTCTAGGATTATCAATTTCGAGTGGGGAGTATTCGAGGGTGTTAGGGGTGCATCTCAGGCTCGGATTGGGGAAAATTTGGGGGATGTCGGTCCCAAATTGGGGTGTTGGGGTGTAAAATATCCCTAGTCACGACACCTTTAAAACCTTTATCATAAGGTTTCGCACCGTCATAAAAAGAGTGCGTCTTCGAGAAGAAATTGCGGTGTAGATTTCATGTTAGAAGATCAAAAGGTCACGCAGGTTCAGCATGACGTCGGTCACGTGGTTTATTTGCTTAACGCGAGAGAATCAAATTCAGACTCTGGTTTTATTCCGTATCGTTTTCTTTTCCCGTCGTTTTTTCCCAAAGCATTAATTGACTGAATATTGGATTAGGTAGGCCTCTGTGCTCATTCGGAGAACCTTGGCAGTATAATTGTCACTCGCACAACAACAACAAGAACAACAAGAATCACGCAATAAGTCAAACAACTCGAACACTCACAACGACATTCGATTAAGCAACGACAACACACACACAGACACACATTATATATATATATATATGTATGTATGTATATATATATATAATGTAATGTTATATATGTTCATATTTATTTCACATTTAATAACTACGTATTGCATTTCTTCCTTCAAGTACTCGTTTCTGAGAGAGAGAGAGAGAGAGAGAGAGAGAGAGAGAGAGAGAGAGAGGAGGGGAGACAGATAGACAGACAGAGAAAGGAAGAGAGAGAGACAGACATACAGAGAGAGAGACAGACAGACAGATAGAAAGTAAGGCAGAGTGTGGGTGTGGTTGTGTGGTGTGTGTGTGTGTGAGAGAGAGAGAGAGAGAGAGAGAGAGAGAGAGAGAGAGGGAGAGGGAGAGAGATCTATTCAAAGTAACGATACAGTTTCCCAATGATAAAGCGTCGATGTACAGTATATCGTTTTTCGTTTGGACGTTGGGTTTTACGCTTGCTTCGCTGAATCCGATTTCACCGAATCCCGTTTGCACCAACAACATCAGAACAACAACGACGACGACAACAACGACGACGACAACAACGACAACAGAAACAGCAGCAGCAGCAATTTCTGTCGACGGATTAGAGAGCATTAGGAGTCGACATGTGCTATCCAATCAACGGCCGCTTTGAACAGAAAGCCCTTTGAACGTGATGCTCTTTAATTGTTTTCGATGAAAATGAAAGTCTTCCACAGAATTAGTCGGTCAGTTTAAATTCTCCTACTTCTCAGGTACCCACGGCAACATATATTGGAATAAAAAGATAAATACTCATCACGTACATAGAAACTAATACTAAGGCAAAGAAAGTACAGTAGAAATTCGTTATAAAGTACTAGGTTAGCACAGTATATTGTACGGTCCCGCTAAGTACGTTATAACGAAGTTCTACTGTAGAAAGTTTAAGCCAATTTGCCGCTTTGTTGGTCAAGTTTTAGAAAATGGTTACCACGTGCCGTAGAAATTACCGTAAAACTTCTAAAACACGGCCCGTCATCTATTCAAATCTCAAGCAAAGTAATTTATGCCTGGGCTGGCGTTTGAGACACGGCTTCTATTAGCGGTACTACGGCAATGTGCTCACACTTAACATAATGGCGGCAAACTGGCTTCATTTTTAGACAACACTTAAGACACATTCTAGTGATAATCAAATTCTATGGTCACATCCAATGCTGTAGCACAATAAAATTCCAAGACCTGTCATATTGGTTTACAGCGTCATCGCCATTTTGGATGCGTCATCTTAAAATGTCGATTATGAATCCGCCTGTCGACTGAACAAGAGTAAGTAAGCAAGTAAAATCTCGTGGGTTTATACAGCACTTTCTTGAAATAGCTATAAAGGGCAAGTTGCGAAGGGCAGCCAGATGACTTCTATAAAATTCTACAATGAATAGTGTTCTATCTTGTATTCAGGGGCATAGCCAGGAATTTGATTTGGGGCGAGGGGTTATAATGTGATTTGGGGGAGGGGTATAAATCTTTAAAAACGTTGAAAATCTTAAAAAACAAATTAAAAACTTTAAGGTTGCCTGATTGGGGGGTGGGGTGGGGTGTATATATACCGATATACCCCGTTCGCTACGCCCCTGACGGTTTTACAGTTACACCGGAATTTTTCTTTCCCGCCTTCGATCGCGATGTCTCCAGGAGACGTCAAAGGCCGCCCCCCGCCCTATCGTCTGCTCTGCGCCACGGCGTCGGGCAGACGACTAATCGCCGCGGTCGGCGGGATATTCCGACCACCTGTGAATCTCTGGACAAATGGCGAGGCGGGAAGTCAGACTGGAGGGATGAAAAGGAGTCCTCCGTGTTATTCCTCGGCAAATGAGAGAGACGAAGACAGAAGACAGATCGACGCCGGAGAGGGCGATATTCGGGGAAGAAGAGAGACCGCGCGAGTCGACGACACGAAGATATGTGATCGAGGGAGAGACGTGTTGCCCCTTGAGCACCGAAAGACCTTTTGCAGAGGGAGACGCGCAGACGCAGAGACTGAGCCACAGAGACATAATACAGAGACAAGAAGACAAACATAGAGATTGACATAAAGAAAGAAACACACACAGTTACACATAATGAGGCAGAGAGGCAGAGAAATAAATAAATAAAAAGAATACTGCTATACTAGAAGCCGTGTCTCAAGCAGCTGACGTATAAAGGTTTTTACATATAAACTATTATACAGTATATACATGTATATATATATATATATATATATATATATATATATATATATATATATATATATATATAGAGAGAGAGAGAGAGAGAGAGAGAGAGAGAGAGAGAGAGAGAGACTAGTGAGTGTCAGAGAACACGACAACGGTTGTAGGAATGACACAAAATGTAACATTCGGGAGGAGAGAAATAATATTCTAAGACAGCTGTATAGCATATTATATTAACTCCCGCGTAATAATAACTTACATTCATTGTATATATATATATACCCATACATATATATGTATATATATAGATATATAATAACTACCTGTCATTATAATATATATATTTATATATAATAACTCTATATAATAATAACTCCCGGTAATTATCACATATATAATAATGACTCCCCGTCTTTATTATATATATATATACATGTATATATATGGCAGGGAACCAGAACGAAGGAAACGCCACACCAGGGCTCCCAATATCCATGAAAGCATCGACGCACGCAAAGAATTTAACGTTTAGACTATATACACAGAGCACATCTACAGGAGAACATGAGGCTTCGCAGAGTAACACGACTGAGGGCTAATTCCTGCTCGTCTCGTGCCCTGGATCTAATCCCGATGCTACTCCTCCTCTCCCTCCCCTCCCCCCTCCCCTCCCCAAAAAAAATCTCAACGGTTTTGTTCAAATTCCACGACCGGTCGCAGCCTCAACTGGGTCTCCGTGCCCTCAGTGGCTGTCCCCTAATAGATCGTCATGCCCCCTAAAATTGGCATTCCGTTGCTCCATCTTTCCCCCCCCCCCCCAACTTTTCTGAAGGTTTGGCGCCTGTTTTTTCACCTTTTGAGTCGACCATTGAGTCGTCGATTCCGTGAAGTTTCAACAAGATGGACGCCGTCGTCACGTGACTTCCGGCGGTGAGATAGAGCAGCAGGAGAAACCCGGGATTCCAGAAGAGAAACGAGGTCATCGCGACAACGAAGAAGACCGGTCCTCTATTATCGCTCACAGGTTTTTTCGATTTTTTGGTTTTAATTTTTAAATATATTTCTTTTACAGAAAATCAAACATTTTCCCACACACAGACGAGAAGACAATAACGAAGCCACAGCGAGGGTCGAAAATATTCTGAAGTTTGTTTCAACTTAAGCGTCGATCTTGAAAATCCTTCAGCGTCTAACTGTTTTCAGCTCGATTTTAGGCTGAAATAATTCGGAAAATTTCCGTCGTTTTTCGCCTCGATGGCGTTTAGCTGATCGTCGAAACGAAATGGCGAGAATCTCGCTGTTAAATATGTCGCACCGGGCTCGATTTAGGCGGCGAAGTCAGACCCGCTGTAGACAGCATCCGTCGAAATCGCACCGGCAGATGAACTTCTGCAAGCGATCGGAGGAAAGAAACGCTAAGAAGCAGTCGGTCGCTTGGGGCGCCCACACACACACACGCACACACGCGCAGACACAGTGACATATGCCTCTTTCTTGTTCGCGCGCATGCGCAGTGCATGGGGCTCTTCATCGATCAATCCACCGGCTCCACCTGGCGGTGGCATGCAGCGTACATTCGATGTCACGTATGGTGGACATGCAGACCACCGTTGTTGCCGCCTAACCGCCATCATCCCGGCATGCATTGCGCCCGGTTAAATTCAGGGCGAGAACTGGGGCGGGGGTGAGGAAGGGGTCGATGGTCCACGGGCGGGTGGGGGGGGTGGAGGAAGGAAGAGCAGCAGCGGGTGGAACTGCGCCAACAGGAGGGCGGAGGTTTGATGCGCCGTTTTTTTGTCTGCTGTGTGTCCGTCCTTCCTACCTGGTTCCCTGCTATATCGATTTAGTGGCGACGCTGTTTCCCTGTCGTGAATTACTAGCTATCGACACCGAGAGAATGTCGCTTCTGTCGTTTTTGTCGTCGGGAAAATAACTTATCGACCGCTCCATTAGAACAAAAACAAACAGAATATTTAACGAGTTCTTTGTTAATAACGACCGTCTTTCTTGCGACGTCTTTGCGTCGTCACGTGATCTTGACTTACGATCTATTAATAGCACCAAGTGCGTCGAATCCACTGCCTGTGCACGCCGCACTGTACAGTACAGTACAGTATACCTTAACCTCTTAACCGTGTATTTAACTGTAACTCAATGTAAAATGGACGGATATATCCGGGATCCCCAGTTAAGGGGTTAACAACAAGCAGTACAATGCAAAATGCACTGCTCAGATGCACGCAGACAGGCTTAATAGGAGGCCTATTTATTTCTTATGCTAGAAAAACTATCTACGTATGTACTATTGTATAGTCTAGGTGTTTTGAAGATGAAAGACAAAAAACGTCATTTCTGAGTTCAAAGGTCAGTACACGAGCTCACGACCTTGACCTTGAGATTTGAATGTCGTACGAAGGTCGCTGGTATTTCGGCGAAGTTAAGCGGTTTGCTTGTCGCGGTTAGTTTATGGACGGGTGATCGCCATTCATTAGTCCGGAGTGAGCGCGGACTGATGCATCGGTCTATTAGTCCGGGATGTTGCCTAACGATTATCTAGCGCCATTTTGGTTCGTTTTGTCTGAAAATAATTATTCGACGACCAGCTGTTGTTGTTGGTTCAACCCAAACGCTGCGTCACCTGTGGAAAGGTCGGACCCGTCCCGTCCCGACCAGACTAAAACACCGGCGGCTCCAGCAGTGTGTAGTTGAATTATTGAAGCCCCTCATAACTGAGTTATGGGGTGGGGCGTGGGGTGGAAATGGGGCCGCTTAAAATGACTCTGCGTGGGGAGGGAAGGAGGAAGGAGGGGAGGGAACAGACGGCGCGTTTGCTTTGTGCTTTGTCAGGAGAAGAGGGAAAGCGGCGATTTTCTTGTTAGCGCGGCCAGTGACTGGAGGGGGACCGGATGGACGGATAACGAATTTCGAGAGAAAACGGTCGTGAAGTGTTGCAATTGGGAAGCTCAATTAGCACCTCGATATATATATATATATATATATATATATATATATATATATATGCATATATACAGTATATATATGCATATATAATATATACGGGAGAATGCACCTACTTACTTACTTGCTTGCTTATTTCTACTATAATGAAGAGCGACTGTGGAAGAGGAGAGAGAGAGAGAGAGAGAGAGAGAGAGAGAGAGAGAGAGAGACAGACAGACAGACAGGCAGGCAGACAGACAGACAGACAATAACAAGCAGAAGACATATTAGTAGAAGGAGGATGAAGAGAAGAAGAGGAAGAAGAATGAGAAAGAAGGGAAATAAGAGATTTAGCGTTACTATGGAAACAGACCGACGTGACAGCAGAGGAGGAGGAGGAGGAGGAGGAGCGTTGACGACATAAGCCTTTGCATCGCCAAGAGTCACCTGCATCAGCGCAGATGAGCAGTGGATGAATAGGGGATGGGGGGTGAGAGGGTGCTCGGGGGAGAGGGGAAGGGAGGGACCGAGGAAAATCTTCCCAAGATTCCCTCTTCTTTCCGTCCCTTCCGTCGGTAAATCTCGTTCCACTGAGCGATAATTCCAGGTGCATTGCAATGACACGAACCTGTCGATCCCCGGTCGGATCCCAAAAGGCAGGTGCTCGGCCAGCACAGGTGGGTGAGGCGAGGTGCTGTTGGAACGTTTCGCGCCCCCGCTATGACGTCATAGATTCCATCGAGGCGATAAAGGTAAACTGCCTGATCCGTTACTAAATATCATCACCATCATCATCGTCGTTGTAGTAGTAGTAGTAGTAGTAGTAGTAGTAGTAGTAGTAGTAGTCATTATCATTTAAGCTAATTAATTATTATCCGCAGATAAAAGTATTTTCGCCGACTGCAAAATTTATCCGTGTTCTTGAGACGGTGCGTCTATTTTTGAGTTCGCTTTTAAGAACGTGACGTCATCGTTGGTCGAAAACTACCAACTGACCAGAACTTGACCCGACCTGGTTACATATATGACTCGACCATAGAGGACGTGTGACGTCACATCGAAATGATGACGGAGTGGACACGTGACGCATCGCCAAGCAACGATTTGCATCCTCCTGATGCGCGATCTCTTCGTTGTTATCCTGTTGCAACTGTTGTTGCAACTGTTGTTGTTGTCGTCGTCGTCGTTGTTGCCACTGGTATTGTCTCGTTGTTGCTGTTGTCATAACTCAGAGAAAGACAGAAGGTGGGAGGGGTGAATGTTACATACAGGGAGTGCGTTTAGAATAAAGGCAGGAAGCGGAAAATAGAATTAATCACGTGATCGGATTCACCTACTTCCGGTATTATCAGAAGCCTTATTAAATTGCACCGAAAGGTTTCACCCGATTGATTATCATCTTATGCACGGGTAAATGGTTCCTTATTCTACCCGATGCTTTTTATTTCTGCTAAAACAAATTTACCCGCAGCTCATTAATCTTCCGGCACAATGCATCGGATAGAGTACGCTATATAAATCGACCCACTTCCTGGTATGCATATCTTTGTGACTATAGCCTCTGTTATTGTCGTTATTATTTTCAATCCACCCGTCAGTTCGAGTCTTTCAGTGCGATACGCATTCTCTACAACCGTACAGGGTGGCGCAAAAAACGGACTATATTAAATGCAAACCTAAATGTGACTAGTCCGGTTTTTTGCGCCACCCTGTAGAAATGGTGCACCTGTCCAAACGAAACAGTTCTCACAGAAAATTAATTGTCAAGCCTCATGGCGCTATATAAATTCACCGAACTACTGACCAGGGGCGTAGCGACGGGGGTATATCGATATATATATATATATATATATACACCAAAAAGTCAGACTATCTTAACAATTTTAATGTGTTTTTAAGATTTTCAAAGTTTTTAAAGATTTATATCTCCTCCCATTATACCCCCCCCCCCAATCAAATTCCTGGCTACGCCCTGCTACTGACTCCACGCTGTAAATCTAAACAGATATGAAACTGTCATTTAGTCTGAGAATAGAAATCGACGATTTTTGTTTGTCACGTGCCATCATCAAGTCATACGCTGACCTTTTCAGACTCACGTTTTAGAAACCATTTATAGAAATCATGAATTTAGAAAAAGAAAAACGGAAATTATAGAAAAAACAAGAAATGGAAAAGACAAACAGTTAACGATAACATGTCGCTGCTATTATCTTTACGACCCGCTTTAACTTAATTAAGACTTCAGCCAAAATTTGCGTTAGGCTGGCTTGCTTACTGCTACTACTATTAGCTACTAGCCTACTACTACTACTACTACTACTACTACTACTACTACTACTACTACTACTACTACTACTACTACTACTACTACTACTACTACTACTACTACTACTACTACTACTACTACTACTACTACTACTACTACTACTACTACTACTACTACTACTACTACTACTACTACTACTACTACTACTACTACTACTAACTAATACTACTAATAATAATAATAATGCCATCTTGTGGCGTCATTAATGGATAACTGAGAATCTTCTAATCCCAGGACTGTCTAAGTGGACTGGAAAAGACAACAGGTGTGCAATCGTCTAGCTGCTGTAGCGCCAGCTAAGACCAAGCGCAAATTCACCTGAAGCGGATTACAAGACAGCGTCGTGATCGTCTTTCCTTCTCGGCTGCTGAAGAAACCCAACCTAATATCTTGAACACGCCGGCAAAAACTTCTACAGTAGAACTTCGTTATAACGGACTCGGTTATGACACGAATCCCCTTTTATAAAGTAGTGCAATGCAAGGTCCCGTGAAATGCGTTACCGTAATATTGAACGGTTTCGGATATAACGTACTGTACCTCGGATGCACGGTTATTTATAGGATTATCAATTTCGGGGGGGGTGTCCGCAAATTCCGGGGTCCCCTGACAAAAAAGTCTGACAAGCAAAAAAGGTCATCCCATAGCTGATATTGGCGGGGGGGCGTTGGAGGTGTCGGTCTCAAATTGGGGTGGGGTAGTGTTGAGGGGGCGGGTGTTAGGGGGTGTAGAATATCCCTGCTCGGATATAACGTGCACAATTTTACAGACCCGTTAAGTATACGTAATAACGAAGCTCTACTGTATCTCATCCGGAATTCGCAAATAGATTCGCTCGAACCAGGCAGCTGCGGTTTCGAATAATATCACCGGATGATGTAGCGCCAGGGTCTATATATATTTTTTCAAAGAACGCGTTTTGCTCCAGGTTCTTTAAGCTGTTTGTGTCAGTGCCATTGTGTCTCCGTCGTTTCCCCGATGCGTTTCAAAGGTACAGTCAAACCCTTCTAGCGTCAGCGGTACGGGTAAAGCAGGGTCCGTGCAAGCATCCACGACTTCCCGAATTCGCAATAACGGGAGATGTTTCGAAGCCCTGTAAGATAAGGCGAAAACCTATACTGCGTGGCTTCGATTAGTTTCAACACTTTTACCTCACTGTCCGTCGATAATTGGGGCGGAGTGGGGCGAGGGTGATCCCGCACAAGTAGAGGGGAGGGGAGGGGAGGGGGACAACTGAAACCGATCTGCATTTTTCATCATCGATACTCTGAAAATCGCCGTAGACGAGTAAGTGAAAACGTCGTAGAAACCCGTAGACGCGAGTTGTTTTTTCGACGTATGTTTCTACCACTTTTTGTGGTTTTTACGGACAACGTCCAAACAAATCGGCGCATTTCGCACTGGAGAATCGTCGGCCAAGGCCTAATCGATGAAAATTGTTGCATATTGTTTGTACGATTACCGGAAACCCAGTATAGAGACACAAGCCAAATAGCGCCTCTGCATTTGTACCGTTAGAACGGTTTTCGCGATGATTGGCGCTAATGGTTTAAAAGCTTCTATAGCAATCCACCAGCGCCAGTAGCACGTTCATTCGGTGCGCAGTGTTGAAAGCAAAAAGAAGAAGGTCGTTAAGAAGTAGGCCTACATTCAGGGATATTTTTACACCCCCAACACCCCTCCGCCCAATTTGAGGTCGACACCCCCAAATTTGGTAGTGCGACAATGGTATGCATACAAAATGCATACTAATTAGGTCCGGACACCCCCAATTTGAGGTCGACACCTCCCCCCTCCAAACTCACAATCCTAGAAATATCCCTGCCTACATTCACGAACGTACAGTGTGTGTCATACACTCGCCCTCCCACCCCCCCCACCCCCGACTCACGGTTTCTGGCTGGGATCAGTAGTGGTAATGTTTAGAGTGGTTAAGGGGTGGTGTGGGCTATCACCAGAATTCTTTAACCCCTTAACCGTGCATTTAACTGTAACTCAATATAAAATGGACAGATATATCCGGGATCCCCAGTTAAGGGGTTAATGCATCTGGAGAGGAAATTATGGAAAGCACAGAGCGTCGTTTCGATTATCATAGGCTGCCTCGATGGGATGTTATCACAGAACGTAATGTCTGTGCGTCATCATCATCATCATCATCATCATCATTTCATCATCATCATCATAGTTGCTTTCTGCCAGCTCATTGCTAGACACAAAACTTTTCATTTATCTTTTGGGATTTGATATCTTTATCTTTGATGTTATCCATCCACTTTAATGTGGGTCTTCCTCTTCCTCTTTGTCTGTTGTCACAATGTCTGTGCGTGGACAGGGAATATTATTTCGAATACCGACAAATAAATAAACTTCTGATAGAAAAAACAGAAAACGTTGAGTTTGAAGCAATGTTAGTTTTTTTCTTGTCATGCGAGTCCATTTACAGTAAAAAAATTACTACAACCTGTAATAATAATAATAATTCCTAAGTCAACAGTATATCATCATTAATCATTTAACGACAGTTGATCGCAATGCCTAGGACATCGACCGATGGCGCGCTAAATCCTATCCGATTTGGATCCAGGTCGAACCGGAAAGATCATCCAGGTCACCAGAGGTCACCAAAGGTCAACTGCCACTGGATATCCAATTCACATCCCGTACTCATAGCTCCTAACCGTTTATTCGCAAAGATTTTAATTTCGGTTAACTGTCTGCGAGATATAAAACTTCCCATTTTAAAGCCTTTGTGCGTCAAGACGTAGCCCAAACAACAATAATAATTATACTAATGCACAGGTCATGTGATCTGGAAATGCATATACGCTGCTGCATAGAGCGAAGGGAAGTGACGTCACGAACGCGCAGGCGATGACATCATCGACGACGACGCAGCGACCGTGCAACAAGCACTTCTCTCGGAACAGCCCTGGCGGGGGGGATGCAGATGACGTCATCCCATCCGGGCCGTTCCAAGAATGTTCGGCCAATGAGATCGAGCTGCTTTGTGCGTCGAAGATCACAGAAAATTCCTATCCAAGCCTCGAAAAAAACACAAAGGAAGACAAATCGAGAAATATAAAATCCTAATTATTTTGCAAAACAGCGCAGTAAGATTTTTTTTAAAAAAGCGTCTAAAAAGAGTACTATTTTCGAAAGTCCTGTGCAAAATTCACGAGATTTTACTTACTTATTTACTTACAGATCCTATAACAGCAGAACGGACGTATCATAAATTTCACTGAGAAGCATTATTATTAACCCCTTAACCGTGTATTTAACTGTAACACAATGTAAAATGGACAGATATATCCGGGATCCCCAGTTAAGGGGTTAATTGCATAAGCTTTACAAAAACCTGCAATTTGGAAATCCCGTGTCTTAGATGAACCTGGGTTCAGTCCTCTCTCTCTCTCTCTTACATTGCCCACCAACTTTACGACATTCTTTAGGTCGATGACTAGTGCATTATATTAAGACGCTTTATCGATGGAAGATTCAGAACAGAGAGGCAGACAGACAGACACAGAGACAGACAGACAGATAGATAGAGACAGAAAGAGGGAAAGCATGCAGAGAGATACAAGACAGACAGAAACAGAGACCTAGACATAGACAGAAAGAACGAGAGAATGAGAGAGAGGGCGAGATAAAGAGAGAGAGGGAGAGGAACATGAAGAGAGGGAGAGAAGGGAGGGGAGAGAGGGGAGGGAGAGAGGGAAAGCGAGAGAAGTTACACAAACTCTCACCTTGGTTGTTGACCTTTGCCCTCTGTGTCTTCCTCTCTGGAACCGCATTCCCTGACGACGACTGACGAAGAATGACCTTGACCGTGACCTTGATTCCCAGGGTCCACGTGATCACACACACTTGCGTCTAGCACCCTGCCACGTAAATATCAACAACAAAAATGATAACACCACCACCAACAACAACAACAACAACAACAAAACAACAAAAACAACAGCAATAGTAATAACAACAGAAATGATGTTGTCAACTGAAGATGCAAGCAGCATAAGACAACGCGGAACATGTATTTATACTTAAGCCAAAGCCGATAGATATTAAATAATGCAACCGAGAATTTCTATATCACAATCTTATTATAATTTATTATAATAATGTCATTATTAAGCAACGAGTTCTATATTAATGATATTAGAAAATCCAAATTTCAGTTGAAATCCATTTAATGTCTTACGTTCCGTTTTTGATCAAATTATTTCCCCGTTTTGACTGAATATGGATAGCTATTAGCTAGACTTGGATATTGATATGCACTGTATGTGTATCCATAAACGTATACAGTGCAGCAGCGGTAAATAGTACCTGGTTCTTGGTCGAATGATATTTTGAAAAACTGCCGGAGCATTTTGCATTGGAAGTCGACAATCACCTGACGAAAAACGTACAATCAAGGTTCAATCAACATCATCAATCAAATGCCCAATCTAAAGGTCAATGGATTTCAATCGATGCTTTCAGGATGCTGAGATAGAGATACCGCTAACGGTTGCTTATGCTATCCGCGTTAATCTACCGGTGTAAAATACAGTAGAACTTCGTTATAACGCGCTTAACGGGTCTGTAAGATTGAGTACGTTATTTTCGAGGTACGTCATATCCGATACGATAGCGCATCACACGAAACCGTACATTGCGGTACTTTGTAAACCGGGCATGCGTTATAACCGAGTCCGTTATAACGAAGCTCCACTGTAATACGACGATCAAGTACAGCTCCTATAATTGCCTTCAAACTGATTTTCTATTCCAGAAAAAAGGGTTTGCATTGTTTACCTAAGGGAAATGAGACCGGAAGTCCGCTGGAGAATACGACGTGGGGTTGTCTGACGGACATCAGCCGCGTAGACGGAAGGTGTGCCCGGGTCAGGTAGGGGCCAGCGGTGCCCTGCTGGTCCGGCGGCCCCGACAAATCGACCGTCGAAGAAGCTCTGGCGACGGCGTTGCCTACGTACACTTTGAACTGCGACGCCCCGGGGGCCCCTGCTTGCAGGTGCTGCTGCTGCTGCTGCTGCTGCGGCGGCGGCGGCTGGGGACTTGGGAGATGCGCTTCTAGCGGGTGCCTGACCCATCGAGGGCCCCCGCCGCCGGATAGGTGATCCTGGTCGGCGGTCGGACGGCGGCGGGGGGATAGGAGGAGGAAGGAATGGCGAGGGGGCTGTTGTTCGAATGACATCCCGCTCCGCCCACCATCTCCGCCGGATATGCATAGCAGACGTATTGCGGCAGTGGCGGTGGTCCGCTCGGTGGAACCGGTGGCCCCACCACCCGCCGCCGCTGCTGCTGCTGCTGCTGCTGCTGATGGGTCCCCGCCGCCGTACCGCCGCTCGATCTCAGGGTCCCGGCGTAGAACACGTGACCGCCGGAGGGAGGGGCAGGAGCGGGGGCAAGGGCGGCGTTGACCCGGATGACCTGAACGTGACCCTGGTTCGGAAGCGACGACGACGACGACGACGACGGCGATCCATCGACGGAATAGCAGGGCGCCGACCCCCCGGACCCCTCCGCCGACGACGTTCGCAGGCACGTACAGGATCTGATGGGGTCCGCCGGATACTACCACGTGACCGGGCTTCGGAGGAGGCGGATGGGGAAGCGGAGGCGGGTTCTCCACCTGCTGCTGCTGCTGCTGCTGCGGTAAGTAGACGCCCGGCATCGCCTGCGGATGCGGCGGGGGGTATCCGTGGTCCGGTGTAGGGGGGTGGGGGGCGTACGTCTCGACGGAATGGATCGTCATCTGATGCTGCGGAAACGCCATCACCTGGCAGACGTCCGACGGATACGGCTCGAACGGCGCCTGACCTTGACACTGGCCTTGACACTGACCTTGACCCCGGAGGTCGATGCATTCGTTTCCGGTGACCGGATATCCGGTCGCCACCGGCATCTGGCACACGTAGCGTACCGACGACGACGACGACGACGACGACGACTGCCCGAGGGCGGCGGGGGCGGTGGGTGGAGAAGAGAAGAACGGAACAGCCCTGTGATGGAGCGACGGGGGAGGAGGAGGAGGCATCGGCGGCGGCGGATAGATCGGTTGCATAGAGACCCTCTGACCGGCGGACGGTCCCGCGTGTCCTCCGGGAGCAACCAGGTAGACCTGGTGGACAGGATGATGGCGGTGGTGGGGGGGGGTGGTGTGGTGGTGGTGGGGGTGGTGATATGTGCCGGAGTTTGGAGAAGCAATGTCGAGATGTGATGACGTCTCTTCCATTGCGATCCCAGAAAAACGATTATTGAAAGCAGAGCTGTCAAAATCCTACAAAAAAACAAAATCAATAATCACTTTAACAACAACAACAACAACAATAATAATAATAATAATAATAATAATAATAATAATAATAATAATAATAATAATAAATACTAAAATAATAAATAATAAATAATAAAGAATAATAAATTAATAAGAATACAGTAGAACTTCGTTAAGTGAGTAAGTAAATAATATCTCGTAAATTTATATAGCGCTTTAAAAAGTAGTACAGTAGTAGCTGCTTATTTATATGCGCTTAATCTTTCTTGAAATAGTTATTGGCAAGGGGGTTGTCGGCCGGGCAAAGGGCAAAGGTCAGTGTATCCATGAAGTGGCGGGTCGTTATAACGTACTTAGTGGGTCTGTAGAATGTAGTACGCTATATTCGAGGTACGTTATAATTATATCCAATGCAATCTAATACAGTTGCGCATCGCACGGAAACGTATGCATTACATTGCAGTACTTTATAATAACGGAGCGTACGTTATAACCGAGTCCGGAAGGAAGGAAGGACATCGTGACAGGGTTTAATCTAGGCCGTTTCCGGGGGGGGGAATTGCCCTTCACCCCGGAAATTTCAAATTCCCCTCGGAAATTTTGGCATACTACATCAACTAACAGCAGCCCCTAGCTGATTACCCCACCCTTCGGCTTTGTCAGTCTCCCCGGAGTCCGGAGTCTAGTGCATAGTGATAGCGGGATTATTTTCCCGTCGGCACCTGCTGTGGTTCCATATCGCCGTGTTCCTCGGCCGAAGAAGACTCCATGACCGGCAGCTCCATCGACTGAAGGACCCTCTCCGAAGCCCAGTCAGACGGAGGGTACCACCTGTATATGCTTCCGTCTGCGTTGATGTACGGCTCTCCCGTCTGCGGGTTGATGATGATGCTCCCCGGGGGGATCTGGTCGATGGTGCTGGCCACCCAGATGGCCAGCGGTTCCCCGGTCTCGTCGGTGAAGGACAGAAACGGGGAGCTGACGGCCTGTTGCTCCTCGGCTGAAAAAGAAGTACCAAAAACATTTCGGTGCAGTACCAGCAGTACCAAAATGAAGTACCAAAATGAAGAAGGTTCTGCTGAATCTATCTACAGGGTGGCGCAAAAAACCGGACTAGTCACATTTAGGTTTGCATTTAATATAGTCCGGTTTTTTGCGCCACCCTGTATATAAGAACGATGTTAAACAAATCAATTAGATTCCGTGGGTAGAAAGAATTGATACGCCGTACTATGAACTATTATGGCTACTGTTCTTGTGTACTTCGTTGTCATTAGCAACAAATTGAAACGTACAATTACCATCAAGGCGCTATATAAATTGATGATTATGCTAAAACAGTAGGTCTACTTGACCTTGAGATCTGACTACTTTGTTATCGAGTGTCTTGTAACCTGGTAAGTAGTAAAATACTACTCGGATATAAATAGCCTGGTATAATCTGGTGCCCTGCTACCGCAATTCCATAGAAACATTACTGAGGCACAGTTCACTGCAGAGGCGCAGCCAGGGTTTCGGAATGGGATGGGGTGGGGGCACATCGAGTTTAAAAGTCTGCGACTGGCAAAACAAAATTCTTCCCGCACACACGCATTATTTCTAATCACCTCGATCATACTACGTACCCTCCCCTTTAAAAAATTTTCTCTATGGTTTTACGAAATCCCACGACCGAACGGGGGCCCCAGCCCCCCCCCCAGGGACCCCTGGCTACGCCAATGGTTCACTGGAATCCGGTCTTAACCTGAGAGCGTCTTCAGCTGCGATGGACTGACCGTCGACACTTCGCTCCCGGATTCGAATTCCTGGTCTTCGAGCGGAGGAGATGACGGTATCGTCGGCGGAATCACAATGGGACTTCCGAGATTCGAGATTCCGCTGCTCAGAGAATCTGCGAAGGATCACGTGTAGTTAGTATAATTATTTGGTAAATACTGTACAAGAAATTATTATTATAAAATTGATTCGATGCGTTACCTCTCACCCCGTGTGGAATGAGTATTGAACTGTATAGAGTGTACAGATGTCTAGATACACCAATATATCAGCTAATCAGCTAATCAACTAATCCCACCAACGAAAGAATACGTTCTATATGTTTTGTCCATACGCCTATAGGCAAAAAATAGCCATTGACATAGAAGAAAATTTTCTAATACGTAGCGATTCCTGCCTATTTCAGTTGAGGGTGCTAGCCCTCTGGACCACCCAACTCAAAGATTTAGTCGCTCCTCCCAAGAAATCAAAAGTTGTAGGCCTACAAAAGAATACGACTCCCCATGTTAGCCTACCCAAATCTTAAACTCTAAATCAGTCTATGAAAATGGTTAGGCAGTCGACCAAACCGTGGCTTTAGATAACTGGTTTATTGTGTGACAGCTTTTATAGACAACAAAAGCACGATTTATATACTGTATAATCAATTCGCTGTGTGATAGAAAAAGGTACAACCCATAGGCCACCGCGGGCCCGTCGGGAACCGAAGGGTTAGCGCCTTCAGTCATATACGGCAACGGCTGAATGAGGGCGGATTGCCAGCCTTTCCCTCGCCGCCTTTCCTTCCACCGAATTAACACCCGATGTACTCATTCACAGCTGAGTCGACTGGGGGCGCTTGGGGCAGAAACAACCGAAAAGTTTCTGCCGCGACCGGGATTTGAACCACGGACCTCGGATTGGCAGACCAGTGCGCTAACCACTGCTCCACCTGCGCACCCTGTGTGATAGAAGCCAATGAAAAAATTTCCAAACTGAAGTGTCTATAGATACGGAGATATATCGGCGGATTGAACAAAATCTCTGACCAAAACCCACATTTTCTTGTGTCCCCATCTCCATTGCTTCAAATCCTACCAGAATAGTCGATATAGACCCTCTCGATTTTGCTCTACAGCGTTCAAAATCTGGCACCTCTCACCTTTTTCAATTTATTCACGACGTACTAAAGGGTCCATGCAGTACTCAGCAAGTTTATTTCTAGGATTAACGATTTTTTGAGGGGCGGGGGTGTCGGTAAATTCTGGGGGTCCCCTGTCCAAAAAAATCTGACAAGCAAAAACGGCCAGCCCATAGCTGAAATTGGGGTGTGTTGGGGGTGGGTGTCGGTCTCAAATTGGTGTGGGTGTTGGGGGGGGGTGTAAAAATATCCCTGGTACTCGTTGAGCGAAATGGTTGAAATAGACAATTGGTTCTGGTTGTGTTACCTGTCTTTGAGAATCTGCTGGTGCTGCTTCCGGTGCTCGTCCGGCTGTCGCCTCGAGTGAGAACGGTGACGCTGTGGAAGCTGCTGGCCTTCGTTACGTACACCTTCAGCCGCGAAGAGCTGTCCGTGCTGTATCCGCTCGAGTCCGTACTGCTCCAGGGCCGCAAGTCCGGATGCCAACGGACGTCGTCCTTGCTGCTCTGGCTGCTTCCGCCGCCGCAGAGATTGTTGGGTCGACTTGAAACGACATTATTATTATTATTATTATTATTATTATTATTATTATTATTATTATTATTATTATTATTATTATTATTATTATTATTATTATTATTATTATTATTATTATTATTATTATCATCATCATCACCATCAACAACAACATCATCATCATCAGCGTCATCATCATCATCTTCTTCTTCTACTACTTCATCATCATCATCAGCATCATCTTATCATCATCAATTCATCACTATCATCAATCGTCATCATCATAATAATCGTCATCATCATCAGCAGCAGCAGCATCACTGAACTTCTATAGAGCCATTTTAGTAATGTCGATGGTGGTTTCTTGATTTCAATCGTAATCCCCCCCCCATAGTCAAATCCACTCGCTGTCGTCAGCCAATTCAGAAGACGCCGAATAAATAAGAATTATAAATAGGCCTAATCGAATCGATAAGGAAAGTTAACCGGTTAAAGAACCGAGCAACTACTCACTTTACCGGCGGATGTGTTCTGCCCATTTCCTGCAACAGCTGCAACATAGAACCAACTCAATTAACCCCTTAACCGTGTATTTAACTGTAACTCAATGTAAAATGGACGGATATATCCGGGATCCCCAGTTAAGGGGTTAACCAGCTAAAGATCATAGCAGGCAAACAGCTGCACCACGCTGTTCAACATCTCAGTTCTCAAAGTAAGTTTTTTATGTCCTTCTAGGTCTTCTGTCACGCGCCTAAGAATGAGAAGCTACAGCGGTGCCACTCTCGAAAGTGCTATATAAATTCAAGAGATTTTACTTACTGACTTACTTCGATCGACTAAATTATTCCGCATTTATTTACGCTTGGCTGGAACTCAGTAGCGTAAAGCTGTACGAATTGATGTAACTATAATGTATAATGACTGTAGTCGTTCGAATGCATGATAAGTGAATTGTTACGATAATTACGATGAATTACGATAATTACGGTCAGAATTACAATCAGTATTACGATGGGTTACGATAATTACAATGAATTACTATTAGTGTCTTCGATGCCGCCCCCTCCACCTCCACCCCCATATTTCTGAACCCTGGCTACGCCACTGGTAAAGACGATTACCTCTCTCTGTTGAAATATCCTGTCTCTTGCCTCGTGGTATTCCTCCTGTCGCTCCTCGAAAGATTTGCTCATCCGGTCTTCCACGGAAACTCGATCCGTTCCACGCGTCTAATTGAGAAAGAATGGCAAAAGGAATAACATAGATTATTATTATTATTATTATTATTATTATTATTATTATTTTTATTATTATTATTATTAATTATCCATGCACTCAGTCTCCGAACGTATACAACGACAAATGGACAAATAATTCCATTGCGATCGCTGCTTACTTACTTATTCAAATCAGAAAAATCAGAAAACATTTTCAACTGTATATTCAATCATTAATATTCAATCATTAACATTATATATATATATATATATATATATATATATATATATATATATATATATATACAACCAAATATACCGTCTTATATTTATATATATAAACCATTTCTCAAACGAATTATATATTTTTTAAACATATTATGGTGTTCTTTTGTTACAAGAAATGATTTAATTTTGTATGTTTCTATAGTCTTGAGAAATAAAAATTGATTGATTGCGATTGGAAATAAAAATTGATTGATTGATTTTATATTAAAGGATAATCAATCAAAGATAGTGGCTCAATATATATATAATATAATACAGAAGACGATGGTCTAAGTTTGCAATAGCGATTGACATCGACGTATTAAAGGATGCTAAAGATAGTGGCTCAATATAGTGCTTGAAATCGATCTCTAACAGGACGAAGTAAGTTTTAGAAAATGCGGTTGAATTTGCACAAATCCTGTGCATTATTAGCATTATGGAATAACTGGGGTTGTCATGTTGAAGGCGCTCTAAATACAGAAGACGATGGCCTAAGTTTGCGATAGCGATTGATGTCGATGTAGGTAAGAATGCTAAAGATAGTCGCTCAATATGATCTTTGAAATCGATCTCTTACAGGACGAAATAAGTATCCAAAATGCTGTTGCATTTGCACAAATCCTATGCATTATTAGCATTATAAATCTCATATCAGATGTCTTTGTAAAGCGCTCTTGACTATGGCCTTCGCCAGGCAGATAGCGCTATATAAATTGTAGTTTAATAATAATAATAATAATAATAATAATAATAATAATAATAATAATAATAATAATAATAATAACGGGGTTTGTCCTGTTGGAGGCGCTCTAAATAATCATGATAGTGATAGAGGCGTAGGAAGTTAAAGCTACCCACTGGTCGAGGAACAATTTTGGCGTCTAGCTGGCAGATGCCCCCCCAAACTAGAAATCAAAAACTATGGGGTGAGAATAGACCAGCCCCCCCACTGCTTTCCTGAAAGCCATCCAATATTTCTCGAACTTCAATCCAATTTCTTGCGCTTTCAAATGTCTGTGTTAATTACAGTACAAGACATTAAAACGCAGCTGTTACTGCAGTAGAATGACCAACATGATATGATGAGGTCTATGATGTGAGAGAGAGAGAGAAAGAGACAGACAGAGAGACAGAGAGAGACAGAGACAGAGGAGTCCATCCCATTCATCCTCTCATTCATCCATCCATCCATACATCCATCCATCCATCCATCCATCCATCCCACCTCCTCTAGGCTGGTACAGTCCCTGTGTCGTTTGAGGATGAACTTTTTCGGAGGATCTTCCTGCGGGAGTTCGTCGCGAACATGATCGCGAAACTTGAAGTCTGGTCTGAAAGATAAAATGCGCAGCGATAGCATTACAACATTAGCGCCGCAAAAACATAGCAAGACCATAATGTGAATGAATGACCGGATGGAACATAGTGGTTCTCACACATATAGGGCAGACCCTACTGAAGCAGGCGTAGCGACGGGGGTTGGGGTGGGGGGTATATCGGTATATATACCCCCAAATCAGGCTACCTTAAAATTTTAAGATTTTCAAAGTCTTACAGATTTATACCCCAAATCACATTATAGGCCTACCCCAAATCAAATTCTTGGCTACGTCCCTGTACTGAAGCACTCTAAACCATATTATTATTATTATTATTATTATTATTATTATTATTATTATTATTATTATTATTATTTATATTATTAAAATACTACTACTACTACTACTACTACTACTACTACTACTACTACTACTACTACTACTACTACTACTACTACTACTACTACTACTACTACTACTACTACTACTACTAATAATAATAATAATAATAATAATAATAATAATAATACTAAACTTGAACATTATAATAATAATAGTATATTAAAGATTAGGAAGATTAAAGATTAGGAAGAAGAAAGCTAGAGAAGAGTTGAAAGGCCGCTGACATTCTAGTGCACTCCAAGCGGTTGATGATGACGGCCTTTCCGGTCTCGTCGACGTTGTGGTCGAGGCCAAAGAAGGCGGCCACGCGATGGACGAGCATGCGATGGTAGGAGGACATCTGCGGGAATCGATGCTTCTCCTGGCTTCAGGAATTTAAAGAAAAAACACACAAAATAAACTGTACGTTGGACAGAAGGGTTTAATCCAGAAGAGCCAAGAACCTTCTAATATTCCATTACAGTTCTATTGTTCTTTCATTAACCCCTTTACTGGGAACCCTGGATATATCCGTCCCTTTTATATTGAGTTACAGTTAAATACACGGTTAATGGGTTAATCAGTATTCTATCAGTCGCAAGATTGAAATATATTTAGTGGCGCAGCCAGGGTCACGGAATAGGGGGATGGGCGGCACAAATGGACATTTTCGCAAAAAATTCGAAACAGATGTCAATTTCATCGCACGTCCACGTATTCTCGTCTCCCTCCTTTCTCCCCCCCCCTCAAAAAATTATCTCACTGGTTTTGCGCAGATCCCACGACCAGTCGCAACCAAAATCTAGGGCCCTGCTCCCCGTATCCCCTGTTCCTGGCTACGCCACTAAACCTACGTTAAAGGCAGTTACAGTGTAACGTGTAGCGTCTGTTACCTCGTGTCTTTGATAAACGCAATCATGTCCGATTCCAGGTGGAGCAGCATCGTACGATCGCTCTGCTTCTTGTTCAGGGTCTTTATTATGAACTCTTCCAGGTTCGTTCCCGTCGAGTCGGTGTAGCTCGTCTCGAAACTCGAGTCTCGCGAAAGCGCCGGGGAATTGCTGTCGGAGACGGTCGACCCCTGCGAGCTGTCCGGGTCGAGCCTCTGTCGACCCGACCCTCTTATCTAAGCTCAAATCGTCAAATGCAGCGCGTCAAACAAGCACGTCGTGTAGACGTGCGCCGATTATCGGCCCCCGAAACGATAGGCCGATTATCGGCGCACCTCTAATTTATGTTTTGAAATAAATTAATATTACAATGAGCAGTGACGGCTCCAGTATTTGGCAAGTGGGGGCCGTTGGGGTGGCAACTTCTCAGCATGGGGGTCAATCATTTGTTGATAGGTATGTAGTATTAGGTATAGGGTCCCGACAGGAGGGGGTCACTGGAGGGGGCAGGCATTCAATAGGGGGTACGGACCACCCGGGCGCCCATGTGGAGCCGCCACTGACAATGAATGAGATTTCCAGTCATTATTTCAGTGCGACCTTACGTCTGGCAGAATCTACTGTCTTTCCTGTTGTCTAACCTGGAACATCGGTGACACCGACAGCGTGGCATTGCCACCGCCGGAATAAGGTACCGGCGATATGCACACCTTGCCACCGCTTATAGCATCCCTCAGTGGAGATGATGCGGCGGATGCACCGGTTGCGGCGGCTGATCGGATGAGGATCTCAGGTGGAGGCGAGGACGTGTCATCGTACACCGCCTGACTTCGAACCAGCTTAACCTTCGGATTGATCGCCTGAAAATACCAGCATTCATTATTATTATTATTATTATTATTATTATTATTATTATTATTATGAAACTTCTATAGCACCTTTTTGACGGCTCCAGAATTTGGTAAGTGGGGGGGGCGTTGGGGTGGCGACTTCTAAGCATCTAAGAATAAAAAAGCGCAATGCACTTGAAAACAGCCAATGTCTGGATGGCATCAGGGTACGATTTGTGACCTGGAGCAGTGGGGGGGGAAATATGTCGAGCTGGGGGAGTGTAATTGTTGGGAAATGTAGCAGTGGGGATGTAGCAGTATTGCCAGATTTAATGGGGCGAGCATAATTAACCACGACAGTCATTTGGCAGAACGGAAGCAGTCGGTGGATGCCCAGAATTCCATTTCACAGAAATTTCTCGTTTTTGGAAATATTTTTCCAGGAAATTTACGATCGACAGGCGCCAATCCCACCGCACGACCGGTCCCGACCAGAATACGGAACCGACCCCTCTCTCCCGCCCGCCCCTCCTCCCGCCCGCCCCTCTGCCACGCCGATGCTGTGCCGAGAGAGCGCTGGTTTTCGTAGCTCATTAAGTGCAAAGTGAAGACTCGAGATTCTCCAGAACAACCAAGAAAGCGGTATTCAAGGGGGCTTCGTATACACGTGAACGCATAACTCGGAAACATTTCATCTGCAAGAAGTCACAACACACTCACACTTACTTACTTACTTACTTCACTGCGGTATTGCTGACACCCAGAAGACACACAAACAACCAGACATATTTACACCCAGATACACTCATACCCGGACATATATTTACACACACACACACACACACACGAACACGTACGCACAGACTCACCAACGCCCAGGCATAATCCTTTTCTTTCCAGGTGGCGGGAACCGATGCTATCGTAAAATTCACGGGAAGGTGCTGGTCTGTAAGTAACGTTGCGCACATTCAGCACTTATGGGTCGCACCTTTGCACGTGCCGCTTATTACCTGTATAGGCGATTGAAGGAAGGCTCACCTGGGTAGGACTGCCCTTGTCTGAGTCGGGAATTTTCTGGCCTCCGACTGAACCTGTGTCCTCGGGCGAATTGTCCTTCGGGGTGGCATTGGATGAGGCCAAGGACTCTAAAATAACGGACAAAATACAAAACCTAAAGTCGTGAATATCTGGGACAGCAACAACTGACCAAATTAAACTCAACAGAAAATTAAACATCGGACGCGACATACAGTAGAACTTCGTTATAACGGATTCGGTAATAGCACGAATTCGGTTATAACGCATCGCAATGTACGGTCCCGTGTGATGCGCTACCGTATTGGGTGGTATTAGATATAACGCCGTACCTCGAATACAAGGTACTGGATCTGAGAGGCTCGCTAAGTACGTTATAACGAAGTTCCACTGTACTTGATTTCTTATGGTTCATCGCTGCAGTAAAGAAAGGTGTCTTACCAGTAAGACTGTCTATTATGAATCCACTGCTTTAAACTATGACAGTAACTTCTGTAGCGCCACAGATGCATGAATCAAGCAAAACGGTGAAACGTAGCAATATGTTTTGATATCCTACAGTACAGTGGCGTAGCCAATGGAGGTTTGGGGGTTAAACAAAGTTTGGTCACGATCGAGACCAACCCCTCCCCTTCCGGAAATCCTGGCTGCGCCACTGCTACAGTATATCAGTAGCAGAAGGTTACTGTGCATTCACTATATATAGTACTTGTTTGCAGTTGTAAGGCTCAACCCGGTTACATGGCAGGGGGGCATCAAGTACTAGTATGCTTCAGACCACCAACCAATCATATTGCAGGTAAATGACTGCTTCAAGGTCAGCGCTTGACAGACAAATAGTGCCGAAACACACACACACGCAAACACACGAACATACAACCACAAACACACACATACGCCAAAGCATGGTATTTCCATAGCCACACATGTTCCAAAGCATCGCATGCGACTACAGCAAAACCTGCCTATTGTTACACCAGTTAACGCTGTGATATATATATATATATATATATATATATATATATATACTCTTATGCTGCATTACTAGTAATGCCAAAGTAACATTAGAATGGATACTGTGTAATAATACTATAAATGAACGCTATAAAACACATTTAAAATCACGCCCAAATTACCAATACCAGTGGTATGTGGTCGTTTAACGCTCTCGCTGGGCGAAGCTGACTCCACAATGGAGGTCTAAAATTATGGCTTTTCGCGTTAATCCACCCCCCCTCCCCCATTCCCTCCATCACCAGACCATGAAAACTTTGGTGCGGGAACAGAACAGTCGGTCAACCCGCTGGTCTGTAAAAGTCGACTCCCAGAGAAGTCGAACAGTCGGCATATAGGGATGCCAGCCAGCAGACATATTATAAGAGAAACAGTTTTCGAAGAATCGGTCATCCAACGTAAAGCAATTGAAAAGGACAGTCAAAGCCAGTCGGAAAACCACTACTACACCGATTGATTCAAAAATCATCGGTGGAAACTATGCCATTAGATGTTGAGAGTTATTACCGTTGTTATTACAGTTGCTTTCATCTTTTCACACAAGTGTAACTTTACATTCGAAACTATATAAAAATGACGTCATTATTAGTATTATCTATTATTGTTATTTATTATTATTATTTTTTATTATTATCATTGGAAATAAAATAATTCAGTATATGCTGTGTATTATTATTATTATTATTATTATTATTATTATTATTATTATTATTATTATTATTATTGTTGTTGTTGTTGTTGTTGTTGTTGTGAAGTTCCGTGGAAGAAGGTGACTGCGTTAAATCTCTGGAGTGTCACGGATATTCGTTGTAGGAGAAAGAATGTCTCTTATTATTATTATTATTATTATTATTATTATTATTATTATTATTATTATTATTATTATTATTATTATTATTATTATTGCTACATGGGGCAGGAGCGCAGACTAACCGGCTGGAACGACCGTCTGGTCTGAGCTGTCGCTGTTTGGCGAGTGGTCGTCGTCGTCGTCGTCTGCCTCGTTGCCGCCGGATTCGAGCCTCGATTCGGCGGCGATCGCGGCATCCGTCCGTCTGGTGGTCGGGACCGAGCAGGCGGCGTCTGCGTCCAGCGACGTCGTCTGCTGGAGACCGTCCTTCTCCGGGACTTCCGTCTCCTCGATCACGCCCTGCTTCAGCAGCCGTAATTTGCTGCTGCGTCGCTCCAGTTGGCTTCTGTCCGCCGGCGGCGTTTGGGACACTGAAGAAACCTCGGAAGATGAAGATGACGGCGGCGGCGGTGATGATGATGATGATGATGATGATGATGATGATGATGATGGATTCGATCCATTGTCTGCCATATTAAGGTCCTGAGTTAGAACACAATACAGTGAAACCCGTTTAATTGCGTAGGTGCCGTGCAAGCCTTGCTTATGCGATTAACTGGGCTATGCGAATAGCCCAGTTAGTCTGATACACAAATAGTCTGATACACAAAACACTGGTTCGGGTTTTTATGTCGTTATGCGATTATGCGGGTTATGCAATTAAGCGGTGTGCGATTAAGTGGGATCCACTGTATTCCAAACATCAGAACATCATTAGTGTTCGCCTTTCGTCTCGTTCAAACGTCTCTTTGACATACAGTAGAACTTCATTAGAACGTACTTAGCGGGTTGGTAAAATAGAGTACGTACATTGCGGTACGTTAAAACCAGGGTTATTTCTAGGGAGGGCGCCCGGGGGGGGGCTCATGCTCCCCTATTGAATACCTGCCCCCTCCCCCATCCGCAGTGGCCCTCTGTACGTTACTGCACTCATTCTGAGCAACTTGACGAGTCCATGTTTATGAAAAAATAGTTGCCCCTGGTTAGAAGTTGTCATCACCCCACTTTCCAAATCCTGGAGCCGCCACAGATACTAAGAGGAGTTTGCCAGCAAGAGAAGCAGTCTTCACAGCAGCATCAGTCATCTGAGGGAAAGCAGTTTAGAAGGACAGTCAAAAAGCCAGTCAGAAAACCGCCAAGTCTCGAGCGTCCATCCATCTTGCATGTGTGGATTATCCATATATATATATATATATATATATATATATATATATATATATATATATATATATATATATACCGTGAAATCCCTCTTCGCCAATCTGTCTAAAACTTGTTATCGCCAAGAACGATCAAAGAATGCCGAAATGTTATTTGAACAATGGTATCCTATCAGGCATTTAAACTGCCTTAAAAGTACTGAAATCTATCGCAACAATAATTCCCATCGCCAGTGGCGTAGCCAGGATTTCCGGAACGGGGGTTGGTTTTGACCCCGTGACCAACTTCGAAAAAATCTTGACAAGCAAAAAAAGGTCATCTCCTCTTAAAGAGAATATGCAACGAACTCTTTGACGATCTTTTTTGGATACTTTTTACCCGAAAATATCAATGCCCCCCTATTTGGGAGCCCTGGCCACGCCACTGAAAGCTGCACGTACATTTTAATTTTAAGACAATAGCGACAGCAACAGAAATGTTCTAAATGTCTCACCCCCGAAACATTTCTCAAAAATTGTTCAATTCAGTCGATTGCTCGCCACTGAATCTCTCTCTCTCTCTCTCTCTCTCTCTCTCTATATATATATATATATATATATATATATATATATATATATATACCCAGACCATATAAAACCCAGACCACGAAAACTGGCCACAACTCAAAAGAATACGGTAATGCAGCACCGCTCTGCAAATGACTGTCACAGCCCCAAAGGAGGAGGGGAGGGGGAAGGCACGGGGCGACTAACCAACCGGGCAGAGAGAGAAAGAGAGACAGACAGAGAGAGACAGAGACAGAGACAGAGAGGCAAAGAGGCACCCACGAAGGAGACACCGACCGACATTCCCGGCGGTAAACGAGGGGGAAAGGGGGAAAAGACGGGGCGGGGGGTAAGTACGACGACGTTCAATCCATGACGGACACTCGGATGCCTGGCAGGGAGGGAGGGAGAGAGGGAGGGAGGCTGGCGTGCGCGACAGTACGCCGGTTCTCAAGTAAGCGGTCGAGGGGAACCGGTGTCGGCGGCGAGGGTGGGGGGAGGGAGGGGGGTGACGAGGCGGGAGACGAGGGAGCGGCGGCTGAGTCAGACGCCGGCGGAGGGAGGATGGAGGAAGGCGGCCGCAGGAACAGCGCCGTCGTCGTCGCCGTCTCAGTGTCACGGAATAAATCAATATAACTGATCTGGATAACCGAGCGGGATTTTTGTCGTCGTCGGCGCTGTCGCCATCGCAACCACCGGCGGAGTCCTTCTTCCTCCACCGCCCCTCCCCATCCCCACTCTCCCTCCCCTCTCGATGGTCCTTCCTCCCCTCCACACACCATACACACACACACACACACACTGCTTAAGTTTCCACTTCTCTCATTTGCCTACTGCTTCGGCTCTCTTCTTTTTTTTACTCCCCTTCTCCTTCTTCCTCTTCTCATTCTTCTCTCTTTTCTTGTTCGATCCATCGCTTTCTGTCTGTCTGTCTGTATGTATCTATGTAGGTATGTCTGTCTGTATGTCTGTCTGTCTGTCTCTTCCAACTCTCGATGGATTGAATTGAAGCTCATTTGGAAATTGCAACCAGGAACCATTGGCGAAAGTAAGTAAGCAAACAAACAGTCTCTCTCTCTCTCTCTAATAATAATAATAATAATAATAATAATAATAATAATAATAATAATAATAATAATAATAATAATAATAATAATAATAACAACAACAACAACAATAATAACAATAATAATGTGATTTTAAGTGGTTTAGGAGCTAAGTATGCTCACCGCGTCCAAATGCCCTCCACGTCCAATATATATATATACTTGACCTCGATCTTGACAGTCTCTGATATTTTAAAAATGACATTCCTTCAAAGGCGAAGGAAAACGAAAAAGACATAAGAGGCGCAGTTGAATAGCCTACAACAGTCCATGTAGCGTTCACTGTATCAACCGATTATGTTCTAATGGAGAAATTACTGTCCAATGTCCCAGTTCACGGAATTTTGGGGTTCTGCGTTCCTTTTATGCCCAACTTTCTGGCAGGATCTCATTTAAAAAATAAAATCCAACATATTTCCATTTCTGAAATGAATATTACACAGTGTCATATACAAAAACACTTCTGTGATACTGTTTCTTGTAAGATACCATATCAGCGTAATAATAATAATAATAATAATAATAATAATAATAATAATAATAATAATAATAATAATAATAATAATTCAACAATTTTGCCAAGAGTTATTCATCACCGTGAGTTCAATCACAGATCTTGTACAGCGTTTTATTTTAACTGTTTCAGTTCAAAAGAGCTGCAACTAGAAGCACATAATTGTTTTTTAAAATGCTGAAGACAAATTGACACACACAACATACAGCCGCGTGCTGGTTTATCTTGTCTGTGCAGTTCTTTTAGAAATGCGTGCATATCCGATACAGTCTCGGCAGAAAAATTTAAATTGATGAACCTCTGACGTGCTAACGGTTAGGTCGATTTTTTTAACATACAGAATGTGTCTTGGCAGAATTTTTACATTTGTAAATTATTCCGCCTTCTAATGTTTCCACAAAACAAGCCCTAGATGGAAACCGAGACATGTCGGGCGCACACCCGTATCACTACCAGACACCCCAACGGGGCTGCATTCTTGACAGCAACTAAATTGGGTTCAAAAGTAAAGTAGTCATCGTCAGGGCATTGGGTTAGCCACGAAAGGGCTTGGGGTGGGCACCCTATTCTGGCGGGGTTTCTATTCTGTTCGTAGAATCTGTGCAGCACCGTTGTTTAGAAATGTGGGGGCAGGTATATAACGATCGAAGGGAATGCGTGCATTTGCAAAGAATTCCCTGGTGACGTTTTTACGTTTGCTCGTCTGAAACTTTTTACCGGTAAATGATGATGACGTGACCCCTTCTCCGTATATTTGGACCCTACCCTGGTTACAGTGTTTTATACAGGCCTGTTAGGAGGGAAGACCCCCCCCCAAAAAAAACCCCCTCAAAATTACCCCCCAAAAATCATAGCACTAAACAATTTTTGCATTGAACTGTGTACCTCTTCCCCTCCAGCCAAGTCAACCCCCTAAAGGCCTGGAGTCTGGATAAAACACTGATTTGTTAAGCTACTGCTTATGGGTCCACTGTATACAAATGACGATTTCAAAACCACTTAACATCGCATAGAGTTATAGAAAGAAGTCTTGTCTGACAGTGGCGTAGCCAGGATTTCCGGAAGGAGGTTTGAAAAAAAATTTCGTCAATAGCCGCCAAGGGGGGGGGTTTCGCCCAAAAAATTGCCAAAAATCGCCTCAAAAAATAAAAATTGCATGGGAATACATTAAAAAAATTTTTCCCGCTGTCCAAGGAGGGTTTTAACCCCAAACCCCCGTGGCTACGCCACTGTTGTCTGAATGTTAACCTTGCACGACTGCAGTTACAGCAGCTGAACGATGATGATATAGAGTTAGTTATGCATGTTTTTAAACCGCTTTCACCGTAATTTCTTCAATTCATTACTTCATCGCGACGCACTAAACAGACTACACACAACTGCACATTTTTCTCATCACTGCAGCACTTCGCTGCATGAGTGCAAACTTGCAATTATTTCTTCAATGAGATAATCAGAGCCGTCAGATTAGATACGCTATAATTTCTGACATTCGCGCTATACAATCTACAGAAGAATCTATCTTTATATTATTCACCCTGACACTTATTATATTATATTTATTTTTATATTATAGCAAACAGCTCTGTACACCGCATATTTTATATATATATATATATATATATATTTTTTATATATATAATATGGGGCCCACAGAGATGTTTGCTTGTTGCCTTAGCAGAATACTGTACTTACACCCTAAATCTGTGCTAAGCAGAAGCGCCTATACTCTAGTCTCTAACTAGGTGACAACATTGGATGATGTACCTCCATCCATCCATCCATCCATCCATCCATCCATCCATTCATCCATCCATCCATCCGACCTTGTTTTTACCGAAAGATACGAACGCCCGTGTGTGGATAGATGGGATGACGACGATTGAGGATGAGGAGGAGGAGGAGGACGAGGAGGAGGAGGAGGAGTGCCAAGTTCCAAATAGCGCAGTTCATTCACTCTTGACGCAAAATCCAACGAATTATAGCCGCAAGTTGTATCGGTACGACACAGCCACACGTCGTATATGGTACTAATCAGTAAGTATCTCTATATGCCGCGAATCCAAACAAGTATTGCCCGACCGCTTAATTGTAAAGGTTACGCTGATCCGAACGTGCCCAACCTGCTACTGCCGCTAACGAGGTACACACATACTGTACCTACATCTACAAGTACCTGCATTAACCCCTTAACTGGGGATCCCGGATATATCCGTCCATTTTACATTGAGTTACAGTTAAATACACGGTTAAGGGGTTAACTCTCCAGTGTATCCGCCTCGTAATAATTACGGTAGGGCCAATGGATCGATGTAGAAGTCCTTGGTGGGGTCTACTAAGCAAAGCACGTCTCTCTATATCCCGACTCTTTGGGGTTTTGGATGACCCCATCCCACTCCCATGAACCCATCCCAAACCCACCATTTTGGAATATGGCTATTTCGAACTTAATTAAGCGCCTACGATACTGCGGTGCTGGTTTCGAAAGCGCTATATGAATTCAAAAGATTCTACTTTCTTGCCTACTTGCTTGCTTACTTACTTACTTGTCTGATCTATGATGGAAATCATCGAAGCCATCGTCACAAGCGGTTTGTCGTTGTAATCTGTGTTGTCTTCAGGCGAGATTCTACTGTATTTTTTCTTCCGCTAGTCTTCGATTCTTGAACTTTCTCACGAGGGAAACTGCTGACCTTGGATCTGAAGTCTGTGAGATTCCTTTTACTTTTACAAAGCAATTGCTTCAAATTTCTTACATGGAGATTGAGAAAATAGTTGGGGTGGGGGTGGGGGGTCAAGCAGCCTCCCATCACTGCTGGAGTGAAGACAGTCCCTGCATTGAGTATAAAATAGAATAGAACAATGAGTTTCCCTGTATTTTAGAGCGGACCCTAAAACTGTTAGAATTTCAAGATCTCTCGACGAATGCTATGCGTCATTTTCTCGTCAACTGTCTGAGATTTAAAATACCAAAAAAACAACACTGCCAGAAGTTCACAATTAGAGCGTCAGTTTCGATTTACAGATCCAAGACAAAGAGTTTTAAATGTTGGGGCTGAATAATTCCTTCAAACTACCGTTCACCCTGATTTTCACTCAACCTCCTGCAATCTTCCACAATTTCAAACCGCCATCTCCCGTAAATCAAAACCGCTTGACCGTTCTCTTTCGCGGCCGCCATAAAGAACACAGGCACACAGCTTCCTGACATGTGTCGGCAGTTTCTGCCAAGGCACCGTCAGTCAGTCAGTCAGTCAGTCAGTCAGTCAGTCAGTCAGTCAGTCAGTCTGCCACCTCCAGACCGGGGGAGGGGGGACCAAGCAGCGTCGATCCCACTTCTACCGTTCCACACCACACCACCACCACCACCGCCGCCGTCCTGACGGACAACCTGGAAGAGATGCGTCGTTGATTCCTAGAAACGCGGTTCAATATGCGCCAACAGTTCCGGACCCGTGTGTACGTTCCCCCCCCCCACCGCCCACCGCCCCCGCCCCACCACCAGCCGACCGGCCGGCGCAGCGTAGCCAGGCCAACGGTGTGGGCGTTTTAGGCTTGAGGGGAGGTGAGGGGAGGGAAGGAGGGAGAGAGGGAGGGAGAGAGGGACGTGTGGCAGTCTGGTACGCGATAAATCGCCAGGCCGTTCCGATGCCTTGGGCAGGGCCACAATCCGCGCCGTATTGACTGCACAGAGCGGCGGCGGTCGGTGTGTGTGTGCGCGGTGTGTGTGTTTTAGTAAGACGACGACGATCTCGGCCAAACGGGTAAAGATGCTACTCTCTGCCGCCGCCGCCGCCGCCGCCGCCGCCGCCGCCGCCGTAGACCGCCGCCGTAGGCCGCCTGTCCGCCGCAGCTGAGGTATTACTGTTTAACATCGGGGCGTCCGTAAAGCAAGCGACTGCACACACCGGAATATAAAGATGAAAGACCTTGAGAGTCGGGGCTTTTGGCGAGGAGGCGGCAGATAGAGATAGACAGAGACAGACAGACAGACAGACAGAGAGAGCGACTGAGAGACAGACAGAGGCAGAGAGATAGACAGAAACAGACAGATAGAAAGAGCGCGACCGAGTGATGCAACCGAGAAAGAGAGAGAGAGAGACAGACAGACAGACAGACAGACAGACAGACAGACAGACAGACAGACAGACAGACACACAGACAGACACACTGACAGACAGACACAGAGAGATAGATAGATAGATAGAGAGAATGGGAATTTGTAAAAATGATTCGTCTACTACACAGGGGCACAGACGCACACATAATGAGATAAGGACGGATACACTTAGCAGTACACTGTATCTAGGCATTGCCTTGGCCTTTAATACTGAACTGGTTTCGAATGAAGTTCGCGAAGTTATTTTAGTTGTAGAATTCAAAACTGCAGAAAGTAATAATAAAAAACGTGTAACCTGTTTATTAGAGTACAGTCAACCGTCGCTATTGTCACAGTCTGTTCCTATATTGCGCGACATGAGCAGGCGTCGAATGGAAATTTAAATAGACGACTGTGAATCCGAAACTATGCGAATTGACAATAATTTTAGGTGCATTTGACTGTCACTTTTCTCTACAATCTGACATGTCAACGCTGACAAACAACAGACATTGCGTCATCACAGCGTCTGAACCATCGGTGAACTGTGTGGTGGTACCTGGGTGCGAACATAGAATCTGATCTCTCACAAAATAAAAAGAGTAATGGCGCCGGAAGCCGCAAAATACAGGGGGGAGATCTACTTATTGCAACGGCAGTCCACGTGTGATGCCTCTGAAATCCTATTTGATCTAGTGTCAGTAACAAATGGACGGGGTGGGGGGTGGGGTCATGATGGCTGATTAGAGTGGGGTTGCGGGGGGAGGGTCTTATAGATGCCATCTTTAACCCCTTAACCGTGTATTTAACTGTAACTCAATGTAAAATGAACAGATATATCCGGGGTCCCCAGTTAAGGGGTTAATATTAATCCTTTGTTTGACTGGTAACAAGCGAAGTGTGTTCAGATCAGACTAATCAGTTGTCAAAATTGATGCAGGAAATGCAAATTTTAAAATCATAGCGTAATATCAATTTTATTTTATTTTACAGTACACAGGCCTACTGCAGATGTAACAATATCGGGGTAATTTGGTTACAGAATGTTTCGCAATCTTACAGTTCATCGATTAGAACTTATACGTCATACAAGATTCAACGTGCGATCGTTACGCGTCTTCATAAAGTAAACGTTTGTAACATACAAGAACGAGAATAGTCATAAAATATTCATTATCTATTATCTAATACACACAAGAAGTTCGTATAAATTTTACTAAATCCGTGAAAATCTGTAAAATTGGAAACTTCCCTTATAAAATATCGGGTAAAGAATAATTCTCCTGAATGTACATAATCTAACTGACCTTTACGCTTTGGCCTGGTTCCAATATTATTAGGATTGGATTAGGGGCTGTCCATTAATTACGTCAACAATTTTTAGGTGGAGGGGTTTGAAAAAGTTCGACAGTTGTTGAGAGGGGAAGGAGGGGTGGGTTGTCAAGAGAAGTTGACGTCAACAATTTCACTTTTTACAAATAATAAAAAAATAGGAAATTTCATGGAACACTACTTATTATAATGGGAAAAAGCATGACAAAAAGGTCATCACCACCACATTTTGACACTCGATGAGCAAAAAAGGGAAAAGTGGTCATCACCGCAAAAAATAATAACCTTGTTATTGGGACCTGTCATTTATGTTGTGGGAGGTCAAAAGTTTTTGACATAATTATAAGGGGGTAACTGAAAGTTGACAGTTGTTGACAAGAGGGAGGGGGTCAAAAATTGCCCCAAAATTGTTGACATAATTAATGGACAGCCCCTTTGGCGCGCCATCGGCTGATGCTCTAGGCGTTAGGATAGTGGCGCAATAGAAGCTGAGTGATTACTGGAAGAACGGCCATTTTCGCAGCAGAGTACAAGGCCCCAAAATAACTGAGTAAAACGCTTCGCCTGCCCATTAATTTGAGTCGTTCAATTAAACTAATAAATGCGCTATATAAATCACAGCGGTTTTTGCTGGAAGTTACTGCTGTGGAAAATGCGACGACGACGACGGTGATGATCAGGGGCGTAGCCAGGAATTTGATTTGGGGGTATAATGTGATTTGGGGGTATAAATCTTTAAAAACTTTGAAAATCTTAATAAATACATTGGAAATTTTAAGTTAGTCTGTTTTTCGGGGAGTATATATATATATATATATATATATATATATATATATATATATATATATATATATATATATATATATACCGATATACCCCGTCGCTACGCCCATGGTGTGATGATGATGATGATGATGATGATGATGATGATGATGATGATGATGATGATGTTGATGATAATAGTTGTTGTTATAATAATCAGTGTTAATGTTTTCCGTATTTTTCTCGTACCTGAGGAAAGGCGAAGAAGAAGAAGAAGGAAGAGGAGGAAGAGGAGGAGGAGGAGGAGGCGGTCGCGTATTTTGAATCGTTTTTGTTTCCACCGATTACAAAGAGAGAACGAAAAACGATCCGCGATTAATAATAATGTTAATCAAGAGATATGATGGCCTCCTCTCCGCACAAGCAAAGCAGCAGCCGCCTCAGCAGTAGACCATCCTCAGTGCAGACAGCTGCCGCAGCTGTTGCCGCCGCCGCCGCCGCCGCCGCCTACACGCTGCCGCGCCAAGGCTACCGCACTCGCCCCGGAATTATTCTACCGGATTTCGAGTAGATCAGACATCTTTAGACTTCAGAGCGGCGTACGGTAATCGAGTATTCGCATAGAAGAAAAAAATTAACCCGTTAACCGTTAACTAATCGTGAAATTGCATTCCTGGTTGAAATTTTTGCGGTTTCGTTGCTTGCAACAGGGGCAGGGCACCCATGCAGTGTTAACGCCATTGTGGAGAAGTTATAGGCTTACGACGCGGCATTTGTAGGCTAGAAGAAAGACACGGAAACAGTCTTCCCTTGTTGCATCTCAAGACCGCCTCCCCCACCCCCCACCCCCACCCCGATTTGGGGCAGACAATCACCCACTCGTCCAAAGTATCAGAGTGGCCGGAAATTGTGATCGGTTCCTAACCAATTAGAGGGGCGGGAAGATGGCAGATTGGTAACATGCTGGAACGGCACACTGGCGGCTGAACGGGTTCGACTCCCGCAGGAGCTGCAAAGGTCGATTCATCCTTCACTCGCTAGAGGGCGGCGGTAGATGAGCAGCAGCGTTGGATGCGAAGGTAAAACGCAGGTCTCGATAAAGCAATGACAAACTACTCTACGGTAATGGCGCAAGCCACCTGCGTCGCTGCTTGCCTGAAACCGGAGATCAGCGCCGCGGTGTAGAGCTGGTTTCTTGTATTACAGGTTTTATAGACCACAAAAATATTATAAAATTGATACCCTGTTTGAAATTGGACAACGCTAGTGCTACAGTAGGGTATAGATATGCAAAAATTTAGAAGAGTGATGAAACGAATTAAAACCACATATTCTTGTGTCCCCATCTTTGCTGTGTCAAACCGTACTAGAATTGTCAATTGTACTAGAACTGTCTCAATTTTTTTCTAGAGCTTTCGAAATGCCACGAAAAATAATGAGCCATTTGAAACGACACTATACAAAGTCTTTCAGAAATCTATTCTCTGTCAAATGTCTAAAAAATCAATCAAGAGATAAGATGGCGCTTAAAATGAATCTCTTGAAAAAATGAATCCCACCTCATTATTGCACGTATAATAAAGAATCCCTGTATAGAATTTCTACTACCAACAATAATTTTTTTAAACAGTACATTTGTATACGAAATTTATACGTTTCCAGATTCTTATATTAAACGTCTTTGATCGATACTTTTTCTGCGCTTACATATTATTTATTATTATTATTATTATTATTATTATTATTATTATTATTATTATTATTATTATTATTATTATTATTATTAAATGACAATTTATATAGATTTATATCTATTTATAGATTTATTTATATATCTACATACATGTAGACTCTAACTGCCTGTATATATATTTATATATCTACATACATGTAGACTCTAACTGCCTGTATTTCATTTACGAAGCTTCATCTTTATACTTTTGCAAAATTTAATATCTCGTGAAATCATTTTATAAATTATACTTCGCTTCATTATAGGGAGCTATAAAAATTCAGAGGAAGTTAATATTCTGCATATAATAAAGAGATGAGAAGTATTTATTACACGTATAAAAATGACTTCGGGATTCATCTTTAAGGGGATTCATTTTAATTCACACTATACGGGGCCCAACGCTAGAACTCGAGTACGGACGAGTATGGGAGTACCTGTACCTTACTAACCAACTCCTACCGAACGGTCGATACACTACATATTGATTCGCCAGGTGGCAGCAGCTGAATGCAATGCACTAAAAACTAGTGCTGCACTTTAATCGCGATTTTAAAAATTAATCTCATACACTGTATTCCTCTAAGAGAATCGGAGCTCCAAAAATCTCCTATGAACAGTTACCGAAAAATTTAGGACCATCTTTCTGTACGAACCGATGAATTGTTGATGTAAAACGCTCTCGACTTTAGCCTTAGCTTTGCTATAGCGTTTAATAAATTATCTATGTAATAATAATAATAATAATAATAATAATAATAATAATAATAATAATAATAATAATAATAATAATAATAATAATAATAATAATAATAATGATAATGAAAGTGATGATCGTCATGTGTTTACAGTTTACTATCGTGGAATGTACTAGCGCTATAATTATGACTGTCATGTAGGGTTTTGCCAGATATCCAAAGTCGAAATACGGGAGATTGTATCCGCGATCGAGGCGCCCCCACTCCACGGTCCAGTTCATTGTGAATTATTATGGCTAGAATTATCCTACACTGCAAGAGGGCCTACTATAGAGTATAGACTAGGAACAAGCAATAAACAACACTGTTCAATGCACTGCACCGTCTGCATGCAGCGTATACCAATATTACAAACAAGTTATAAGGCGGCGGAAGACTGAGACTGGGGCTGAAATACGGGAGCTCGCGTAAAATACTGGAGATCTGGCAACCATACTGTGGTGAGTGATTACATGACTGTGGTGTGGTCAAGTGTGTCTTCCGTTTTTACTTAATAACAGTGGCGTAGCTAGGCTTCCGGAATAGGGGCACATCGACATTTTCAAGTAAAAAGAGACCAGAAACAACAAAACGAGTTCTTGGTACATCGATTCTGCTCTAGTCATCTTACCTATCCAGGGGCGCCCACACAAGGGGGGAAAGGAAGCAAATGCTTCCTAGAAAACTTAGGGGGGGAGGAAAATCCCCCCCTGAGTTTTGGTATTACGTTAGAGTAGCATATTAATTCGATAAGCCCCTAAATGCCTGTGCAAATAAATTACTGGTTTTACTACAGTGCAATTTTTTAACTTCATATAGGCTTACCGGTACTCAATTCAAGTTCATTATTATCAGGCATTCATAAAATTTTATTATTATTATCACTTTTACGTACAGTCATTCTAATGAATCAGTAATGATGCAGAATGTAAACTTCAAGTGAAATATAAATAACTTATAATAAACCAATAGACTCACATGAAGTTTACATTCAAAATTAGACTACTGCAACTCCCTCCACTATAGCCTTTCAAAGACCTCCATCAACAAATTACAATCCATTCAAGACTGTGAAACAGTGCAATTAGATATTGTTAATAACTTGTTACAGTCAGCTGCCTTACGTCTAGTTATCCCTTTTGCAGTTGTTGCAGCTTTAATGCCTCTAAAAATGATGTAGGCCTAGGTGTGGTTGTTGGAGAAATCTAATTTTTAAACTAAATACTAAACAAAATAGACAATTTGCAGGTAATTTTGAATAGTTTGCCAGCGCAATTACTGCGATATCTCTCTAGTTTCAACTTACATCTATCTAATAGTCCTTTGTGGCTGTTGGAATTTTCCAGAAATTGAGAATTAGAAGTTACTGGTAGGAGACCTATCCTGGCGCACCAAAGTGTGCAATGTAATGTCCAAAATGCACTGAAACCCACTATGAGCATCTATTGATTTCAAAAATTTTCCGGGGTTATACCCCGGACCCCAGGCTTTTTCCCATAAATTTGCGGTGGGGTGCCAATATCCAGTGTTATACTGCTAGTTTTTCGTATAATAATAATAATAATAATAATAATAATAATAATAATAATAATAATAATAATAATAATAATTTTATATTATGGTAATAATGTGATGTAGATAAATCCCTGCCGAATCCCCGTTTAGGTGTATGAGAGGCAAGGGAGGACAGGGAAGGGGGGAAGCTGCTTCCAGCGGCCAGGGGGGGATGGGCGCCCCTGTACCTATCCACCGAAATAATTTCTCAACGACGGGTCCCATCCAGGCAAAATTCTGAATGCCAAGAACTTTTGATCTACAAGAGATAGTGCCCTAATTTTTGAAAAAACTTGATTAGCAGGTGCTCTTCACTTCTCTATCAGAAGTTCTAGCCATTCACACGTCTGCCAATACCATTTTCTGTAGATTAAAAATGTTCTTTAAAATGTCCAATTTACGCATTAGAGAATACCACAGGCAAAATTCTGAATGCCAAGAACTTTTGATCTAAAAGAGATAGTGCCCTAATTTTTGAAAAAACTTGAAGAACTTCTCTGTCAAAGTTTTGCCATTCACACGTCTGCCAATAAAGAGATTAAAAATGTTCTTTAAAATGCCCATTAGAGAATACCACAGGCAAAATTTTGCCAAAAAATCTAAAAGAGATAGTGCCCTAATTTTTGAAAAAACTTGGTTAGCAGGTGCTATTCACTTCTCTAACAGAAGTTCTAGCCATTCACACGTCTGCCAATACCATTTTCTGTAGTTTAAAAATGTTCTTTAAAATGTCCAATTTACGCTAGAGAATACCACAGGCAAAATTCTGAATGCCAAGCACTTTTGATATAAAACTAGAGAGAATGGTATTGGCAGACGTGTGAATGGCTAGCACTTTTGATTTCCCTACCCTATCCCAAGGGGCACCCCTACCCCTAGCCCTATGGGTACCACTACCCCTAGGGGTTCCCCTACCCCTAGCCATACCCCTAGGGGTACCCGTTCTCCTACCCCTATGGGTACCCCTACCCTTAAGTTTATTCGAATGCCTCTGGACAGAATGTTACTAAATTATAAGAAGTGTCAATGTTCAAAATTTCATGCTTTTATCCACAAAATGAACAATCATACGGCTTATCAACTGTACTATTAATCGTTAATATAACGAAGTCATATAATTATAAGTTTTTTGCACTCATTTTGATCAGAAATTAATAGGCTATGGCATTTAACCCCTTAACTGGGGATCCCGGATATATCTGTCCATTTTACATTGAGTTGCAGTTAAATACACGGTTAAGGGGTTAATATTCGCGTTGCACATTTGCTCATCGATTCGCAGACGTGGAAGCGCAGAAAACGCAGTAATTTCGAGTTGTTTTCGTTTTCGCCACAATATCAATGATTCGTCTCGAAGGCAAAGCAGAGGTTGCTACGTTTGCAGAAACTCATTGATATGTCAAACTAAATAGCAGCACTGGCGGCCATTTGTTGCAGACACGCTCGACACACAGGCGCCGACTTGAGAATTGTCTCTTCAGTTCCTGACGATAGAGGGCTACAGCGGCTAACAGCACAGGAGTCCGCTTAGTACTAAACCACTTTAAATTCACTTTATTATTATTATTATTATTATTATTATTATTATTATTATTATTATTATTATTATTATTATTTCTATTATTATTACTGTCGTCGTTGTTGTTATTATTATTATTATTATTATTATTATTATTATTATTATTTCTATTATTATTACTGTCGTTATTATTATTATTGTTGTTATTATTATTACTATTATTATTATTATTATTATTAGTATTAGTATTATTATTGTTGTTGTTGTTGTTATGCGTTGGTAGTGGTGTCCGTCAGAGGTCTTTGTCTTGCGGCCTGTGGTGGTTGTTCCTGCTGAGGCGAAGACCTTCCCGAGCAGCTCCTCTTCTGTTTGACGGAGTACAGACCGAAGACAGTGGCCTTCAGCGCCTGTCTCAGTCTCCGGTTCCAGATGCCGAACACGGCCCAACCGAGTCCGTAGAAGAGCCGGGTCATCAACGACCCCACGAGCCACGACTCGGCGGAGACGGGGCCGCGAACGCTGGCGATGAACATGCAGGCCATCGGGAGCCAGAAGGCGGCGAAGATCGACCAGTTGGCGATCAACTTGACGGCCAGGACGGCGCTGCGGACGTTCGCCTTCGTCTGGAGTCCGTGTTGGCGGACGACGGCGGCGGCGGCTGTCGACGGCGGGATGACCGTGGAGACCGTTGCCTGGGCTGCCGTCCGCTGTTGCTGGGACCTGGTCGCCTGGAACAGGAGCGCGTAGCAGACGAATATCGCAACTATGGCAACGAACGCCGGCGTCGCTATGACGACCGTCGGTAACCACGGCGGCGCCCCGCCGTCCGTTTGGAAGAGGCAGTTCAACAGCTGCGCGGAAAAGCCTACGTAGGGCGAACAGGCGACGGCCATTGCCAGGGGCAACGACCACGACAGCGCAATGATGAGCTTCGTCTGTCGCCAGGAGTAACGCCCGTAGGTCTTCGTCATGAGCAGGAGACACTGTCGCGTCGTTATGGCAACGGACGTCGTCAGGAGAGCGTTGAACGTCAGGACGTTGAGGAAGCCGATTATGCGGCACATGGCTACCGGATATACGAGTCTTCCGCCGGAAATGTTGGCGACGTACGCCGGAATGACGATTCCGCTGCCGATCAGCCCGGCCGCGTAGGAGTTCAGCAGGAGCGCCCTACTTCCGCCGTCCTGTCCGCTTCCGGTCCGGCGATGCAGGCTTCCGCCGATGTCCCGCGTCCGGACGATGACGAAGATGACGACCGAATAGCCGAACAGACCGACGAAGCAGGTGAAGGTGAGGAAGGCGGCGGCGATGTAGCGCGTCGTCGACGGCAGAGCGCTGACGACGCCGACCCCCTCTCCCGACGGACTCCTTAATGACGACAGGTTGCCAGAGGTGACCGAACGTAACGACCACGTAACCAGCGATTCGTCACTGCTTCCGGTGTAGACTGTCGTCTCTTCGTCGGTTACGTTGAAGAGATCGGAAATGTTGAAGAGGGAATCTGTGACGTCATAGGGGCTCTCTACGTACGTCGAATAAGGAACGGCTGACGTCTCACTTTCGGCGCTCATTGGATCCGGTGCGTTTTTCCCAGAGGCAATTGAAATCGCGTCCATCCTGCACAGGATAGGAAGATACTAATAGTTATTTGATATAATTCGTTTAAATAGCTATTAGTTTCTGTCTAATGTGATTTTCAACGCAGAAGATATCCAAATAAACTACTTAATTCCCTGTTATTATTATTATTATTAGTATTATTATTATTATTATTATTATTATTAGTAGTAGTAGTAGTAGTAGTAGTAGTAGTAGTAGTAACAGTAGTAGTAGTAGTAGTAGTAGTAGTAGTAATAGTAGTAGTAGTAGTAGTAGTAGTAGTAGTAGTAGTAGTAGTAGTAGTAGTAGTAGTAGTAGTAGTAGCAGGGGCTTCTATCCCTATTTAAGGCGGGCGCAGCTGCGCCCGGGAAAAATGGGGGGGGGGATATTTTGCTACTAATCTGAACTGAACCGAGACTGATATTGATTCAGAATAACACTGACCGCGACGTAACCAATGATAGCTGTGCCTAACACAAAGGATAAAAAGCTGAATGTAATACTAAGTCTACAGGGGAGGAAATTAACAGGGGGAATTTGTAATTTTGGGGGGAATTGAGCCAGGCTGCAAGGGGGGATAGAAGCCGCTGGAGCGAAGAGCCGCGTATTAAGATATCTGGTTCATCATTATAGGCCTACGACAGGTTTTATAGACATCACAAACAAGTTTTATAACTAATTCGCAGTTTGCGAGAAGCCAATTGAAGGTCTGTTGAATAGAGGGTTGATAGGGCCTTGATATCGAAAAATCTAATCGATTTGAAGAAATTCTCCTACAAAATCCGCATTTTCCTCTTGTTCCTTCTTCAGTGCCTTAAAATTTGTAAGAATAATCAATAATATCTTTCTCAATTTTGATCTACAGGGTTCGAAATAGAGCATTCCCAGCCATTTCATACTACACACTAACGCCATTGACTGTACGAAAACGAGTTACGAGGGACATCAACTAGGGATTTGTAATTTTGGGGGGGAATTGAGCCCGGCTGTGTGGGAGGAATAGAAGCCGCTGAGTAGTAGTAGTAGTAGTAGTAGTAGTAGTTGTTGTTGTTGTTGTTGTTGTTGTAAAATATCGACGTAGCAATTATAAATCTTACTTCTTACATCTCTGGGTTATATATACTATTATATAGTACAGTAGAACTTCGTTATAACGGACTCAGCTATAGCGCATACTCGGTTATAACGTACCGCAATATACGGTCCCGTGTATATCCGCTACCGTATTGAATTGCATTGTATACACCTCGGATATAACATACTAAATTGTACAGACCTGTTAAGTATAAGTTCTACTTGTACATGACATTTTTAATCATTATATTGTATTCATCGTTGAAATCAGTCAAATAAAGCGCTCATTTAGACTCAACTGAATGAATCATCTCTTATTATCACGCGACATATTAATTTTATCGAAGTGTTTTAGATCGCTTAAAAGATTTAAGAATTCCAAAAAGAACCTTTTGTAGCGCTACACGAAGAGTCATCGTCAGAAGACTTTGCAGAAATGAGCGAAATGTCACCGATGACATTGACTCCATTTGTGTCATTGACGTCAAGACAAAGACACACGTATTTGGAGAGAAGACAAGTATGGATGTGTCCAGTAGCCTACTCCTCCACTGCTGTACCTGTGTACTTAGACTGAGTATCGCAGCATTCGACGATAAAGTGACGTTGTTGTAACGAAATCTTACTAAAGTACTGCATAATCGTTTTCAATGGCGGCGTTTTTCGTTTTAATTGCTAATGGAAAATATGACAAGGAAGACATATAGATATCCTCTTATATCGACGCAGATACGGTATCTTATCGGGATGGGGTTGAATGATACTTTCGACAGATGATAAATAATGTTCTACAGCTTAGTTCTTCACACACACCAAAGACAGAGAGCGAGAGAGAGAGAGAGAGAGAGAGAGAGAGAGAGATCGTGTGACTATTTGACATTCATAGAGATGATCACGTGATCGCACAACGTGCATTTTAGCAAACTCCGGTGCGTCTATAGTCTATAGCGCCTTGGTTTCGCGTCACACGCGAAAAATCATTCGAGAGTTGGGAATGGAAAGCCAATTCCTTCGCAAACCCGGCCTAGACGTGTCTTACCTTCGAAATCGGACCTCTTCGTCTTATCGAATCTTCTATACTGATGCTCCTAAAGAGAAATACGGATCTTCGGGCAAAATCAACAGCTATGAAATACAATTCCAACTACAGTATCTCAAATCTAAGCTTAAGCTTCTATAGCGCCGCTTCGTAATGCATGAACACAGCCGATGGCAAGCCAACCAAATCACAGTCACACAGGACCCAGGCCGAGTTCTAGAAGACTGTCCATTAAGACACGCTGTAGGCCTATAGGCCTATATGCGTCGTGTTCTTGTTTATCCTCCGAATCATTTCTCTTTTCTAAATCGCAGAAATGTGCAGCGGAATTTACGGCGCGTTATAACCAAGTATGCGCTATAACGAAGTTCTACTGTATTTCTTTGGTTTACGAAACCGGTGACGTCATAGCAGATCGTACCAGAACCGAACGGAAGTTCTAATATTAGTCATCGTCACGTGACCGCTTTCTGAAACGAGTCTATCTTTCCTGGAATTCCTCGAAATGTTGGTTTCTATAATATGGCGAACTATTTAATCACGCACACGAGTTATTCGCCGCCCCATGCAGACGTTTGCGACCTCTGCTCCAGCTTCATCCGCGCCACCGGAACTACTTTGCGTCGCCGACAGACGACTATTTTTAGCGTGTGACGTAATCGTTCGTTCCAGATGCCGAACACCAACCACCCGGTCCCGTAGAACATCCGCGCGATCAAAGACCCCGCCATCCAGGCGGTGGGGGAAACGGGGGTAAATGTATCGGCGATGAACATGCAGGAGAGGGGGAGCCATACGACGGCGAAGATCGTCCAATTGGCGACCAGCTTCAGGGCCAGCTTCACTCGTCTCGCGTCCGTTCTCGTCCAACGAGATTTCGGCGAGATCGGCCCGGAAGAGACCGTCCCACCGCCGGTTACCGTGGCGACCGTCGTTTCCTTGACGACGACGACCGTTCGCTTCAGTTTCGACGCGCGGAACAGCAGGGCGTAGCAGACGAGTATCGTGACGACGGAAAAGATGGCCGGCGTCGCTATGACGACGAGCGGTACGAAGATCGGGGTCACGTGACGCGTGTCCTCGAACAGACAGTTGAGGAGGTTCGGGTTGAAGCCGACGTAGCGCGAAACGCCGAGCCCCATCGCCAGGGGGACCAGCCACGACAGGGCAACTATCGCCAGCGTCTTGCCCTCCGAGTAGCGACCGTGACCCTTGGTCACGACCAGCAGGCACTGTCGTATCACCATGGCAACGGACGTCGATAGCAACGCGTTGAACGTGACGACGTTGATGAAACCGAAGATCCGACACATGAGGACGGGGACGACGAGCCGTCGACCGGAGATGTTGGCCACGTAGACGGGTATGGCCGACCCGCTGCCGACCAGCCCGGCCACGTAGGAGCTGACGAGCATCAGCCGGTTGCCCCTGTCGCTGCTGCCGCCGCCGCCGCCGCTCAGGCGGGCGTGAACGGCGCCGCCGATGTTGTCCGTCTTGGCGATGACGTAGATCATGACGCTGTATCCCGTCAGGCCTAGCGCGCACGTCGACGTCAGCAGCGCCGCCGTGACGTAAAGCATCGCGTCCGGAAGTGAATTCCTCGACGACGACGACGACACGTCCGTTTCGTTCATCGTTCGACTTCTATGGCGCCATTTTAATCACGTCTTTGGCATATCTTATATTATCGCTCGCCCCTCGCTTCGAATCGGTAAATGCCTCGTGTTCTCAAACCAGCGAAACGCCGCCCGCGCTGCGTTCTCTGGCGTGGCTGTGACGTCATCTCTGTGACGTCAAAGTTGTTCGCACTTCCGGTGCATTGAACGGTCGTCGGGAACCAGCTTGTGTGTAGCAAAGATCTATGTCCTGCACTTACTTACTTACTTACTTACCTAGCGTCCACCAAACGACGGTGGTCATATCCGTAAGCTGACTAGAACCGTCAGTCAAGACATTTATGTAGCGCAGTAGGTGGGCATTTTGGTTGCTTCGAAAAAAGAGACCCGGCAAGAGAGAGACTTGTGAAAAGTGCATCGATATCAATAATAATTTTTTTGGTCGCTTCTGATTGGTCCGTCCGTCGGGGAGGGCGCTGCACCGGAAGTGCCATTCAGAAGTCGTTTTCGTGTGGCGCGTTTTTTCTTGCTCGCACCCGTGATAAATGACCACATCGAAAGAGAACCCCCCCACACACACACACACTAATGAACTCTTGCAACCCTGGAGAGAGAGAGAGAGAGAGAGAGAGAGAGAGAGAGAGAGAGACAGACAGACAGACAGACAGACAGACAGACAGACAGACAGACAGACAGACAGACAGAGCATCAAACAATCTCAGTCTGAAATCGAGCAAAATTAAACCTTTTAAAATTGATATTGATTTTCACAAAATTCTCCGCCCTCAAAATAGCGAAAAGTGAGAAGCTTAAACTGTAAGTAAGCAAGCAAGCAAAATCTCGCGAATTTATATAGCGCTTTCAATATAATAGCAGCTTGTTCCTAGGCGCTGAATTGGAGAGACATGCAAAGAAAGGCAAACGTCTATAGGTTATCCAGGCCAGCTGTAATTCAATAGCGCAGAATGAACTGACTGACTGACTTACTTTACTTACCGATAGGCCATTGCATTGCGTAATTATCAGAAATATTAGAACTAATGCAGAGAAACGCGAAAGAACTTTTAATATACAGACCGATATGTAAAATTGTATTTGAACGTGAAACTTTCTCTTGGTCCTATGGCGACGCAACTCAATACGACTTCACAGGTGTAAGATATCAGCGAAAGTAGATTGCGTCAACTCCTCGCTTACCTGCAGTGCAGTTCGCCTAACACACAGTTAACGCATACGGTGCATCTTGTAGTGCCTTGAATTAAGAGGGGAAGGCTTGGTAGCCGTTGTTGATAGCCCGACAGTGGCGTAGCCAGGATTCCGGAAATAGTGGGGGCGGGGTTGGCACATCGACATTTTCAAGTATCGAATTGAAAAAGTCTCGAGAAAAAATTTGTCGTATCCAACGCATTTAGCTTCTTTCGTTCATTTGAACAATCTCTTGCTACCTATACCCCTACGCCAACCCTCTCGAAATTACTCAACGGGTTTGCCCCTAACACCCCCAACACCCGCCCCCCGCCAATTTGAGGTCGACACCCCCCAACATTTGGTAATGTGACAATGGTATGCATACAAAATGCATACTAATTAGCTACGGACACCTCCTCAATTTGAGGTCGGCACCCCCCCAATTCAAAATCCTAGAAATATCCCTGCCCGCGACCGCTCTCAGGAATGAAGTAACTAGAGAAAGAAAGAACATGGCGGACATAGCAATATAAAAAAATCAGAAGATTAAGAGCACAGTGTTTGCTGCGCGTGACACAAATGGGGGAAGAAAGACTGCCTTTGAGAGATCTGCGCTGCCATATTGTAGGAAATGGAGACTAGAAGACTAGTGGCTACGCCAGCGAAAGTAACTATAGATGGGAAGTCATTCGATGGAGTTCTTAGACTTTTTTCTTTGGTGTCCACAGTCCGTCCAGTTTTATGCCATTGGACCGCCTATCATCATCGTAAGGAGTTCCGAGGGGGTTGGACCCTGTCAAATAATCGCTGACAAAGCGAAAATTTAAGGCAAGAAAACCTCTAATTGATTCGATTTGAGGACGAATTAACTTCCAATCTCATTCCGCGCGAGATAAATCCCCCGCCAGTCGCTAAAAGTTATAGCCAAAGCTTTCCTATTTAAATCGAGCGTCCGAGGTGACGCCATTTTGCATATACGTTTGGTTTTCGATGGGAAAAGAGCTCCGTTGATTTCCTCTTGGAATATTTGGTATTTTTCGCCGAGAGAGAGAGAGAGAGGGAGAGAGAGGGAGAGAGAGATGGGAGTTTCAAAATTTCGCCCCGTTTACCTCCCCGTCTTGACGCTGGTCAGCGCCGTCATGCTTTGCCGTCCGTACGCGGTCTCCTGCGACGGGTTTGACTCGATCGAGAACAGGCTGTCTCTCCCTCTTCTCATCCAGAAGCTGCGGTCGGCGGCGGCGGCGGCGGCGGCGGCGGAGGCGGCCGAGGACCATCCGACCCTCGCCAGGCTCATCGTTCCGGGGGAATCCTTCGACGGTGCTGCGTCAAGAGGTGCCGGCGGCGGGGACGTGGGGCGGCCGCCGCCGCCGCTCCGCTGCGAGGGGGACCCGGGACCGGCGGGACGGAGGGGAGCATCGACGTCGGAGGAGATCTTGGATTCGTCGGGCAGAGGAAAAGCAGTCCGGAATTCGTCTCGAGATTCGTAAGCATCGTCCCACACAGTGTTTCCGTCGCCGTTTTCATCATATCTTCTCCTCCTCCTCCTCCTCCGTGCATCGTGAAGTGGTGGCGCTATAGAAGTTCAAGATCGGATCATGGAGTATCGATAAATGCGCACTCTTGGGTTCATTTCTATAGATGGATGGGCGTCACGTGACCGCTCATTTCCAAATTCTCGTCTCTTGAGATTTTTACTTATCTGTTTACTTGACACTTCCTTTTCTATAATATTCAGTCATGTTACTTCGTTCGACAGGACTTTCTTCTTCTCTTGTTCCTAATTCTCGTGTTCTCTTTGGAGCCAGCTGTTGGTTCTCTCAATGCATCACCCAGGTTCTGGAATTCATTATCAGCGCCGCTTCGTATAATCAGCACATTATCACATGTCCGTTTAAATCTAGTTTTAGAGTTATATCTTGTTTGACTTGGCCTCAGTGGCGGTTCCACGTGAGGGGGGTATGAGTGGGGATGCATTCCCCCACCGGATTTCCGGACTTACTTTTTTTGCTCGTGAAACCTATTTTTGTGCGCAAAATTAGGGATGAAATTTTCGTTTGTTAGTCTTTTGGGGTAAAGTTTACAGATGATTTTTTCTGTTATTTTCATTCTCCCACCAACTTCCTATGAATTCATTTCATTGTCCCCCACCAAGAAATCCTGGAAGCGCCACTACTTGACCTAACCTTCTAGATTCCCCGCCGGTCTGACGTCATGACCTTTCCGGCTTCACCTGGCTGCTCTGATTCGGATTAGACTTGGTGCGCCATCTGACGATGCCCTTGGCATTTATGACAGTGGCGCTATAGAAGTCTACTGATTGATTGACAATCGAAAATCTGTCTGTGGGGGAGGGGAGGGGTAACTGTCGTCGCAACAATTTTTTTTGAATTTTTGAATTTTTTCTGTGAAAGTGCCTTTAAAATTTTGAGTCTGTGGTCCATCGTTTTCTTCGCATTTTCAGGAACTCTTAGAAGAGAACAGGAACAAGAGGAACCGTTACTGCTGTTCAACGGACATGTTCTGCTTCATCTGCAGTTCGTGACGACACCTACCCCCCCCTCTTCAGCGCCTCCTTTATTTCCACCTTCCGCTTGTAACTGATATTTAAACAACGTTCTCAGAAGTTCAGAACATCGACATAATAATTACGCACCGACTGTCTTGACTTCCGCGGTGAATTGCGCATACAGTTGGGACTCGATGAGATGAACAAAATAGTGATTAACCTCTTAACCGTGTATTTAACTGTAACTCAATGTAAAATGGACGGATATATCCGGGATCCCCAGTTAAGGGGTTAAGAGTCTCGTTTGTGTCTGTGTTCAGTGGCGTCGCCAGGAATTTTTGGTTGGGGGGGGGGGCAAAAGGGGCTAGCGTATCAGATTCCTTACCCATCCCTCATCCCCCGTTCTCCAAAGAAAACTTTCTCACCGGATTTGCGCGAATCTGGTAGGTGATCTGGAGCAGGTTGGGGAGGGGGGGCAGTTGCCCTCATGTGCCCCTCCCCCATGGCGACGCTAATGTCTGTGTTGCGATAATTAGTTTGTTCTTAGCTGATATCTTCCTACTGCCCGGATACTGGAACTGAATGGAAGCTATTGTTAATTGTATAGTTACAGCCTATGTTTCCCCAGAGTGGCATCTGATTGATGTCAGTTTTATTAGCATCGACCCCAAAAACTTTTTGAGAGTCATGCTAGTGAGGAGGGGTAAAAATCTTTAGTTGTTACATTATGCTAAGTACATATCTATACACCCTCTATTCAACAGGCCTTCGATTGATTTTTCTCACACAGCGGTGTTTCTCACACAACTGTAAAACTTAGGTGTTTTTGATGTCTATAAAACCTGTTGTATAATGAACCAGATATCTTAATACGCGGCTCTTCCCTTCCCTCGATCGCCCTACTAGGCCTTCCGCAAGATATTCGGCAGGACTTTTATTCAGTTGATGTCCCTCGTTCTCGTACAGTCAATCCATGGCGTTAGTGTGTAGTATGAAATGGCTGGGGGTGCTCTATTTCGAACCCTGTAGATCGAAATTGAGAATGATTTTATTGATGATTCTTGCAAAGATTAAAGCAATGAAGAGGAACAAGAGGAAAATGTGGATTTTATCGGAGAATTTCTTCAAACCGATTAGATTTTTGCATATCTAGGTCCTATACACCCTCTATTCAACAGGCCTCCAATTGGTTTCTCTCACACAGCGAATTAATTATAAAACTTGCTTTTGTTGTCTATGAAACCTTGTGTATAATGAACCAGATATCTTAATACGCAGCTCTTCCCTCGATCACCCTACTAGTCATTCCACAAGATATTCGGGAGGACTTTCGTTTAATTGACGTCCATCTGTAGTATGAAATGGCTGGGAGGTGTTTTATTTCGAGCCTTCTATAGATCGAAATTAAGAATGCTATCGTTGATTGTTCTTGCAAGATTTTGCGGAGCGTACCAACGATTGGAGTGGATTGCATATATTCTCGGCCCAGCCAGGCAGCCACTGAACTGTCTCGTTGAGTGCAACGGTGAAGTTATGACATAAAACAATTTGGCGCGACGGTGGTTAATATCGAACAGGGTGGTTCATTCATTTAACAGCCGTAGATATGGGCCTAATCAGTGGGAATGGGTCTGAATCAACGCATTTGTCTGTTCGAAATGACGGTGATATTTCGTGTCCGCAGCAATTAGCAGAGATTAGTAACACTTTGTTCATAATTAATGTAATAAAGTCCGTCGAAATTTTTACTCTAACACACGCTATAGATAGTTGCAGAGGCGAATTACAGTATCTTACGATGCAACTGTAATTCAAACAATTACTAAGCCAGACTTGAAATTACGTTAATAATAATAATAATGATAATGATAATAATAATAATAATAATAATAATAATAATAATAATAATAATAATAATAATAATAATAATAATAATAATAATAATAATAATAATAATAATAATAATAATAATAATAATGATAATAATAATTAAACAAGAAATTTCTATAGCGCTGCCCGATAGCTTGGCGCAGTGCACCAGCTTATTCACGAGCCCTCAAAATACTACTACTACTACTACTACTACTACTACTACTACTACTACTACTACTACTACTACTACTACTACTACTACTACTACTACTACTACTACTACTACTAATAATAATAATAATAATGCCCCAACCCTAGCTCGATAACTGGTCGACCATGCATTCGGCTCACGATTCAAGGTCTCCTCGGTCACAGTGAGCCCCAAGCACGAACCTCCTTATTCCTGAAGCGAGGTTTTGAGTGAGTTTTCCCTATTCTCTCCACTGGAATGCTCTTCACTCCAGTATATCGGTACCTTATCTAGCAACTGCTGCTTCATTGGTCCTCTTTCTGAAACGATTTCGTTCGAACTCATCTCTGTACAGGGATATTTTTACACCCCTAACATCCCCCCAACAACCCCAATTTGAGGTCGACACCCCCAAAAATGTGGTAATGTGACAATGGTATGCATACAAACTGCATACTAATTAGCCCTGAACACCGCCAAATGGAAAAGTAAACCCCCAACTTTTATCCCCGGATGACCATTTTTTGCTTGTCAGAATTTTTTTGAGACTTGATAATTTTTTTTGCTTGTCAGCCTTTTTCGGTAGAGACTTCCAGAGGCGGATCTAGGATATTCGGCGCCCGGGGACAAAGTGTACGTTGGCGCCCCTAACAACTGACAAGCAAAAAAGGTCCTCACATCGTTTTCGGCGCCCCTCAACTCTCTCTTCATATAGTGCTGACGAGCAAAAAGAGTGCTTGCAACGTGTTTCTTCCCCTCACCTCGGCGCCCGGGGAACATGTGAACCCCCCTGCCCTCCCCTAGATCCGTCTCTGTAAACTACAGAGAATGGTATTGGCAGACGTGTGAATGGCTAGCACTTTTGATAGACAAGTGAAGAGCACCTGCTAATCAAGTTTTTTTCAAAAATTAGGGAACTATCTCTTGTATATCAAAAGTTCTTGGCATTCAGAATTTTGCCTGTGGTATTCTCTAATGCCAAAATTGGACATTTTTAAGAACATTTTTACACTACAGAGAATGGTATTGGCAGACGTGTGAATGGCTAGGACTTTTGACAGAGAAGTGAAGACCATGTGCTAATCAAGTTTTTTCAAAAATTAGGCCACTATCTCTTGTATATCAAAAGTTCTTGGCATTCAGAATTTTGCCTGTGGTATTCTCTATTGCGTAAATTGGACATTTTAAAACTAGTAGACTTCCAAATTCCGACACCCCCAGATTTTCCCGACACCCCCCAAATTCACAACCCCACAACCCTAGAAATAACCACACACCCAGATTATCCCGGACCCCCCCCCCCAATTCACAATCCTAGAAATAACCCTGTCTCTGTATCAACATGCAGTTATCTGAGTGATTCTTCATACGAAGAGCTAAACAAATATTCTGTTATATTAGGCTTAGGTACTTTCCCGGGATTACATTACATTATTACTACATTACATTATAGGCACTATATTCAACTGTTTGAATTTCGGGGCAAACTAGCAGACCACATGACAGCCACATGGTAGCCCACCACCCCAATTAGATAAAATTTTCTTTCTGTTTCTGCAAGTCTCACACTACCCTTCGCCTGCATAAAGCCTTATACACCGTAGAGGGACACATCTTACCTAGTCCGACTAGGGCTTTGGCCTTTGGGGAGCGTCGTGACCCGAATAATGGACCCCTCGTGTCGAGAGAGGGAAAGGAAGAGGTCTGGGACAGTCCACTGCGCTTTTGATAAATCGAATACCTTATAAGATCCTGAAAAAGTTTTGTCCAAGTTCAATTTATCTGTAGGTGTTGCATCCAAGAGTTATACGGAACACAAGTCCTTGGCACGACGGTGCACTGATACGGGCCTTTCTCCATTTCATCGACGTTCGAAGTTGCTGAAAATCAGCTAAACGGGAGTTTTAAAACACTACGGACACCTGGCGAATAACCTCCACCATTTTTAGAATTAATAGATGTTCGCAGCCCGTATGTGAAATTTAGTGCATTTTGGACACAAAATCACGTCCGTTGACTAGCTAGTTTTACTCTCGCAAACTTTATAAAATTTCACTGACTATAAAATGGCATATAACGTATTTTTTTGTTTCGGAGATCAGCGCCACCATAAGAGAGCCTTGAGAGTAGAATGAGAGCCCGGGAAGGACTTAACCAGTCGGTGGAGATCTCGCGCCCGCGGGAACTGGTAGTGCGAGATCTCGTTACCAGGTGGCGACGCTGTCGCCATTTTTCATGCGACAACAAAGATGGCGGACGAAGCGCAGGTGGACAACAACGACGACCCTCGAGAAATTAATTGCATTTAAAATTTTAATATCTCGTTTAATATTTGCACAAAACTGAACGCACGACCAAAGACGCAGTTCATTACAACATTGGATTCCGTTGATGCTTTAACTTATGGCCATTGACCCTGTGCCGTAGTCGGCTAAACGACCCTTTATCGCTAACTAAAGAGCTTCTATAGCGCCATTCGGTAATGCACGTCGACACCGGTCGTTAGTCACAGCGAAGTAGCATCACAACATTTCTGATCGTATCCAGTTTGTCTTGGTGACATCTTATAAGTCAGATCGGGTCCTATCGGTCGGGTCAAATCCACTAAGTCAGGTCACATCCAATAAATCATGTCGGATACAAAATAAGTCAACGGTGTCCTGACTTGCAGCTGCACTCAAACACGTGGATTTTATTTTCGGTATGAATTAAATTTGTGCTTTCTCCAAGTTTGTCTGGTGCTGCTTTTGCAAGACAAAATTCTGCATGTTTTAAAAAAGCAACATGCAGTCAATAGAACCAATAATAATTATTGGATTTAACAATGGAGGATTTCGATTCACATCAAGGAGCGACCATCGACCGATGTCAAGGACATTACTAAGCTGGCGTTATAGAAGTTTGATGATGATGATGATGATGATGATAAACCAGATTGAAATTATTTTTACTGTTCTAATGCTTAGTGTTTGTGCTTAGAATATAGTTCAACTAGAATTGTTTGCCAAGGAGCTTTACGAAACAACAAATCCAGTTGCACGGATTGAAGTCGAAAAGACACTTGTTCAGTTTGTTGCCTCTCCAGACTGTCTGAATAAATGCCAGTTTCTGCTAGAGAGAGGAACGGTACTTATTAAAGCCCTACTAATTCTAGAATTGATCCTCAGAACCTTTACAAGTTTTCTGGTACATTGTTGATTATTGTATAATTTGACCCTTTTGCCTCGTTAGAATGATATTTTGGTCTAGTAACTTGTTGGTTAATATATGGATTGCCGTGATGAAAGGGTTAATTGTGAAAGGTTGTCATTTGTGATATTGATTTTACCATCTGAGTGTGATTTGATGATGACAATATTTTGCTGTTCTGTGCAGTCTCCTTATGCTCAGTTGCTCGCTGCCACGACTCTCACGAAGCTCATTACACGTGCAAATGTTTCACTTCCTCTTGAGCAAAGAATTGATATTAGTAGGTTTCACTTAATTTATGTATTCACTTCACAGTGAGACCTTTATCTGTTATTTAGTCTCGTTGCTTTGATTCTGTAATTTGAAGCTTTTTATTTGTCTTTCTTAAGATTTTGTTTGTAACACTTGATAATTTGATTATCTGTCCATCCTAATGTTTACATAACTTGTTTTCGGCATGGAACAAATAGTGGTGCTATATAAATCAGAGATGTCATTATTTATGATTTTGTAGGAAATTATGTCTTGAATTATCTTGGATCAAGGCCTAAGACGTTGAATTTTGTGACTCATGCTCTTGTAACAGTAGGTTTAAAAATTTGTTAATATTTAGGATGATATTTTTGTTCAGTGTTTAATTAAATTGATATTTAGTCATTGAGTTGATAGTGAATATAATAGAAATGTATTTTAGTTTAGTGTAAGCTTTCATCAGTTTTTATGATATGATTTAAGTCTTGTGGTATGAACTGTGTTGGTTTTTTCCTAAGAGTTTTTTTCTAATTGTTTTTATATGTTAGCTGTGCGCTCGCATCACTAAGAATGGTTGGTTTGATTCGAACAAAGACTCGTACATTTTCCGAAATGTTATCGATGACGTTAACCAATTTCTGAACGTAAGTCTCGCAGATATTTTGAATTTCTGCTTTATTTGTGGCAGCAAAGAAAGGAACTGTTGCTCTTTTTCAGCATTAGAGGTTTAATGTGAATTTGACCAAGCAAGGAACTCTGAACATGAAATTGTTTTGGTGCTGTTTTAACTCGAAATTAAGAATACATTGTAATGTACTGGAATATTTGTATAGCGCCTCATTTGAAGAATCACTCGTATTGCTGAGATTGAAATTTTTATTTATTGTAAAACGATTTCAGAGCCGTATGACCCGCCACATACTGATTGGAGTTCAGGTACTATGTACGTTGGTCTCTGAAATGAATCAAGTTCAGGAGGTGAGATCTTATTTGCTGCAGTTTTCATGTCATCATCATCATCATCATCATCATCATCATCATCATCAGGTGTTCTGTTCAGAGACTGGTTCCGTACTCCAACATCGCCCCACTCCTCTCTATCTTGAGCTTCCTTTTCCAGGGTTTCCTACTCGTTCCTTGTTGTAAGATCGAACATTTACTCCAGCATCATTGTCCTTGGTTGACCTCTTTGTGTCACCCCTACCATCTTCCGCTCTGATACTTATCTTAGTAGGCACATTTCTTCTCTAAGAACATGAACCATCCATTTCTTTTTGTTATCTTGTGTTAAAATGTCAATTTATATAGCACAATAATCATGTCTGAAGGCCAAAGTCAAGAGCACTTTACACACTGCACTTATATGATATCTCACTTTTGTCCAGTGCAAACTATTTTCACAAATAGCTGTTTAAAATAATAGTTTTTCTTATCATACTTTTCATTTACATACCTTTACGATAAAGAATTACAGACTGTTTACACAATTTGAATGGCTTTGTTATTGAGTGGACGTCTTAAGAATGGCTGTACATTGGCTATTCTATGAATTATGGATGTTTCAGGGTTTTATCGAGGAATTTTTTTGTTTTACAATTTTCATTTTAGGCCGAAGCAAGTCGATCGTTCACTAAACATCGGAAGATCGCATCGTCATTTCGCGACATGCAGCTGTTCGATATCTTTCAGCTCGGAATAAATCTTCTCAAAAAGGCACATGAGATGATCGACACGATCGACTTCAGCGATCCTGATCAGGTCTCCTTCGATCGTGGTCTCAAATTTTGCGACTGAATGAAATTGTATATTGGGTTTTCTCGTCTCAAATGATTTAGTCTGAAATCCCGTTGCTTACACTTTTGCTTCAGACGTGTAAATGAGTGGCAGGATTTCAGATGTGATTATGGCGAGAGGAAAACAGGAAATAGAGGGACAAATAGTAAGTGGAAAACAGAGAATAAAAAACAAGAAGAAGAAACAAGAACCAAATAAAACATTGAACTGATAAGAACAGCCAGAATCAGAGCAGAGTGAAACTTCACGGTCGCTGACGTAGTGTTACATAGAAGTAGAAGAAGAAATAAGAGTTGCATAGAGATATTAGTTTTGTGGCTGCTGTGCAGCATTCTATGGCTGAGAATTCTTTGATTTTCTTGCATTTGTGTCTTTTTGCAGCATGGACTACTGAACCATAGTCTCCAGTTGGTGCACAACTGCTTGGTATTCGATTTCATCGGCGCGTCGACTGACGAGTCGTCGGACGACCTCTGCACAGTTCAAATTCCCACTGGATGGCGAACGAGTGAGTCGCTCGCACTGCGCTCTTGCACTGCACTGATTCTAGATTTGTCGATGATTGGACGATTGCGAGGTTCAACCCTTTGAAGTGTGGCCTTTTGGTCAATCGATGTCAATCAAAAGCACTTTAGTCAATCAAAGACTCAACAAGCCAGGAGCCCTGTGCACACACAGGGCTCCTGGCTTGTTGAGTCTTTGATTGACTAAAGTGATTGACATCGATTGACCTGTGTACACACAGGGATCCTGGCTTGTTGAGTCTTTGATTGACTGAAGTGCTTTTGATTGACATCGATTGACCAAAGTGCTGTTAATTGACATCGATTGTGGGTAGTGATTATAGCACTGGAGACATTTCAAATTGAAATTTCACTTCCAGTATGAATTTTACGTGATTGATGCAGATAGAGTTTGAAATAGTTCGGTGGTTATGGCTTTACTTGTTTTTGCTTGTAGTTTTTCTTGACATTAGTACTCTCAAGTTGTTTTTCGATCTCTACCACCGATTGCCGCCAGCTCTTTCTTCCCTCGTGAGTGAGATTACAGTTGTTTTATCTTATCTATGGTTTCCATTATAACTCTTTGTTAATCTTTGGAAATTCTCCATTATTATCAAATTGTTTACGAGGCTGTAGAAGGAGATGCTCTGTGGGGTCTGTCTGCTTTGTCTGTTCTAGTCCAGAGATGTCTAACTTGCTAATTTCATTTTCCATTATTATTATTATTATTATTATTATTATTATTATTATTATTATTATTATTATTTAATTGACTTATCAGGTTGGGGTTTAAATTTAACCTGTAATTTTGCTTTTATTTGGGACTTTGGGGAGAAAAGTGATGTGTCTATTGGTGGATGTTGATTTTAAATGTGCCCAGTGAGGGTTTAAGGTTTAGATTTGTTCTTTTAGACGTTGTCGTGCCTCGTTCAGATGGCCTCTGTGCGTCGTTCACTGTTCAACAACGTCGAGAGGGCAAAATTCCTGAATGATTTGGTTCAGGGAATTAGAGAAATACTGGAGAGTCCTCAGGTAGCAATTTCTAAAGTCATTAATATTATATGAACTTCAGAAACGAATAGATCTTTTAAGATGGAGTGAGATTTGTTAAGGTCTACGTGAACGGTGAATTTGACTTCATTGCATTTTGGGAGTGGGTCCCCGAGGTGTTCAACGATGCATTTCAGCATTTTGAAGTCCCCCCTCCCAATGAATGGATCACTTTTGACTTATGGGAGGGATGTTTGCATAGAAGTGCTACAATCAGCTTTGGATGGACTGGATAGTTTCGTACTCGTATGACACTGTTACTATGGATACAGATAGTCGCCTGGCTGACCATCACGTCTTGCTTTAGTTATTTCAAAGTTGGTTCAAGTGCATAAGAATAAGAAGCAGCTATGGTGCTGCTTTAGACGACACTATAAATAGATTTTAAAGGTTTTGCTACAGAAAATATGATACGCTATAAGTTAAACTGACAGCTGTGTTAGTTTTTCTCAATGTGTTTAATTAGAAAATGTGATCGTTGTCTTTGCTGAAGAGTTTAGGTGATCCTAGCAACTACCACGAGTTCTGTCGATTGCTTGCACGACTTAAGTCAAACTATCAGCTCGGGGAATTAGTCAAGGTCGATCATTACCCTGAAATCATTAAGCTCATTGCTGAATTCACGATCACCAGTCTCCAGGTAAAGTGCATTGTTGGCTTTCTAGTTTGAATGATAATTATAATGTTAAATATGGTGAGTGTTTTCTAATGGTGTCTACTGAACAAGATTACTGTCCTACTGGACTTTTAAATTCTTTTACGACAAACTTGTATTCCATATCAGCAGTAATATGATTTTTAATTTTAAATGTAAATATGAAAATATTCTGATGTAGCAGAACAGTTTGTATATATATATATATATATGTTTTATATTATCTTAAATTTAAAATATTTTTTCTTGATATTTTGAAATGAAAATGCCTAGATGTGGCAGTTTCCAGCAAACAGCATGCATTACCTGCTCAGTCTTTGGCAGCGAATGGTCGCACCTGTGCCGTACGTTAAGGCGTCTGAGCCGCACCTGCTCGAAACCTACACACCCGAAGTTAACAAAGCTTACATCATGTCGCGCCTTGACCTTGTCGCTATCGTCCGCAGGTATATTTCGTCAGTTTTCTATTATTAGCAGTAGAATGGTGGTGGAGGCAGAGGCGGCAGTAGTGGTAGTGGTAGCAGTGGCAGAATGCATTATATTTATGTGGTAAAAGACAAACTTCTGTGTGTTTCTTTCTGTGTGTTGTGTGAATGTATTTGATGTGTGTGTGTGATTTCTAAGTTATAGCCTTAGAAAACCTTAAATTGCTGTGTTTTTTTTGGTCATAGAGAGGGTATAGACGATCCAATGGAGGACCAAGCTATGCTAAGTCAACAACTTGAGCAGGTAGATATGTTCATGAGCATAACGTAAAGACTTTGACATTACAGAAGATAAATTCAAAATGCTTTTGTCCTTCAGAATCTCGCTTAGCGTGATATTTAAGACGATATTTGTTTTGGGGGATATTTTTCAGGCATGTTATTTCCGATTAAACTGATCTAATGCGTCTTTCCATTGTGTTTATTCGATTGGCAGCTGTCAACAATTGGTCGGTACGAGTACAAGAAGACGTGTACACTTCTTGTACAATTATTTGATGAGGCGGTACAGAATTACACGACTCTTGTTACCACCGGACAGACAGGTGTTGATTGCTACATTCAGGAAGGTACAATCTGGTTGAGTCAACTCTGTATAATATTAATAATAATAATAATAATAATAATAATATCATGATTTAAAATGGTTAAGGAGGCTATGTCAGCCTGTGTGAAGACCACTACAAAGGCAACAGCGTTTTAGTTGATGGTCTTTGTCTGTCCTAGATTGTGTCTTGGTATCTGTATGCCTTCCTTGGCGCTACGGAAGTTGAGTTTTTCGTATCTTGTCAGTACTTATGTCTGTCGTATCGTGTGTGTTGAAGAAGATTGTATTATTATTTTTGCCGTATGCGCAGGTCGTCTGACTTGGCTTGTGTATATAATTGGAGCAGTGGTCGGAGGCCGGGTGTCTTTTGCGAGCACCGATGAGCACGATGAAATGGACGGTGAGCTCGTCTGTCGGTGAGTTCATCTCAAGCGCCTGTGAGCAGGCGCTTCTGTTTTTAAATTTTTTTATTGTACAGTATTACATATGCAGCATTGAAACGGCTGTACATGTCAGCGCATACCGTACTTTGACAGGCTTAAACTGTGCTCAAGGCAATTTGCAGAGCGAACCATCATTTGGTTACAGATGTATGTTTTTTGTGCTCACAATACATGTCCTAGTAGTAAGATAAGTGCATATTTATAATAATAATAATAATAATAATAATAGTAATAGTAATAATAATAATAATAATGTGATTTTAAGTGGTTTAGGAGGCTAAGTAAGCCTGTGTGAAAACCACTTATTTACTTTGCTAATCTAATTTATTATAGATAAATATGATAGACATGATATGTCTTGTCGTCTCTTAAGTATATCTGTTGGGTCAGTCATGTGACCCTCGAAGTTAAAACAGTGTATTGAAATGGGTTTTATTCAATATATGTGTAGTGTAATATATAATTTTTTTCAGTAACTCTGTTTCTGACGTCTGCTTTGATGTTCTCGTTTAGGGTTCTGCAGCTGATGAACATGACCGATTCTCGACTGCCGCAGGGCGGCTGCGAGAAACTCGATCTTGCATTTCTCAGCTTTTTTGAACAATTCCGAAAGATCTACGTCGGCGACCAAGTTCAAAAAACGTCTCGGGTGAGTGATCGTGTCACTTATATCACGAGAAACTTGTTTTTCCGGGTTTCATATTCTTTTGTACGGAGTTTCGATAATATTTGTGTTTATTTACTGGTAGACAAGCGTTGGTGGTTCACAATTGTGTTCGTTGGTTTTATCGGACAAGGTCTTCTTTCCTGTTCTTTGTAGGATGTAGATTATTTCTATCTGTTGACGTCACAGCGTATATTGTAATATTTTTGTGGTGTTTGTTAGTTAATTTTTACTTTAGATCTGCATGGTAAGATACTGGATATTGTGCTGGAATGCAGATGTTAAAGGTTTAAAGCCATCTAGGGAGACCGATGCCCCAAGTTTTGTGTTGACAGTTTTGCTATTGTTAGTCTAGGATAACAACTTGTCTTTCACCTGTCTTATCCACCATCTGGTTATCGGGCCTGATATCCTGGACTGACCTGGATCTTTTGAGATTGTGATTTTACGTGCCTCTATGCATTATGTAGTGGCGCTATAGAAGTTTAAGATTGGGTTGGATGAGAGATATTGCTGATGTTGAAACTGAAATGTGAATTTCTGGTTTATGTACTGTACTGTACTTTAGGTGTATCGACGTTTATCGGAAGTTCTTGGTCTCAGCGATGAGTCTATGGTACTCAGTGTTTTCGTACGAAAAATGTGAGTATCTATGTATTCAATTCAGTCAAATGTATTTAATTTCACAGTCAAGGGTGGTTCAAATTATGTTGTAAAAAATAGTCTTCTGTGAATTCAGGTTTATTTTATTTAAAAAAGTTAAATAAAACTTAGTATGGATTGAGTTTTATATTATTTTTCAAGTTTATTTATTATTATTATTATTATTATTATTATTATTAGTATTAGTATTAGTATTTGTTTTATTATTGTGTTTGAAGAGATTAATATAACCCTGTCCAGGTTTATAGGAGTGTTTCTTTTTGTTAGTTACCAAATTTTGGCTGTTTGAGTATGATTTCATCTTTTTTTTACTTATATTTGTTTTATAGCATTGGATGTTATGCCTTCTTCAGTAGAAACCAATTTAAGTTGCTGTTAGCATGAAGTTATTTGCTAGGTTAATTTTGCACAGAAAATATGTGGTGGAGGGGGTTTAACTTGTATGCCTGGTTTGGAAATTCACTTGGTTATTATTATTATTATTATTATTATTATTATTATTATTATTATTATTATTATTATTATTATTATTATTATTATTGCTGAAAATGTATTGCAAGGTGGTTCCATACATTTATCGGTTGTCTGATTGGTTGGTGCATTGTTGCTCGTTTGTGACGGTCTTTGTGCTTTGGTGATCTCTGAATCTATTTCTTGTTGAAACGTAGAATCACGAACCTCAAGTGTTGGGGCGCATCAGAGGCCATCATCACGAAGACCCTTCAGCTGTTGAGCGATCTCTCCGTTGGCTACAGCAGCGTACGAAAGCTCGTCAAACTCGATGCCATCATGTACATGCTAGACAACCACAAGGCAAGGAGATCTCTTCATTCATAATTGTCGATTTAGTCATCATCGTTGTTGTTGTTGCGTAGTATTTGATTTCCAGAATTGTTTCTGTGACCGGTAAAGCAAGCTGTAAATACTTAGTTTCTGTTGTTCCAAATGTTTTTTGCATTGAGTCGTTATGTATAATGGTCAGGGCTTGGTTATGCTGTGCTAAAAGGAAGGTATTTAGATTATGAATTTAAGCAGATTTGACAGTAAGCATGAGCTGAGTATTGTGTTTTGGCAGTGGCTGAGGGTTTTTGCAATAAATGCTATAGCGGTTAAAGAAGTATGTAAGATTGAGTAGATGTTTTAATTTTACAGGAATAATAAGCAAACATCTCTCAAATATTGTTCGGTTTTTCTTCGGTGTGTTTCGGTTTATTTATATTTTCTTGCATTGTATTGTCTTCTCACGTGTACGCAGGGCGAACATTTTCCGTTTCTTGGCGTCAACAACGTCCAGGCGCCCGCTACGAACATGCACTGCCGAACCACTTTCTACACGGCGCTCAGTCGGCTGCTGATGGTCGAACTCGGAGAGGACGAGGAGAAATTTGAATGTTTCATGTTGCCCCTTAGAGGTCAGAATATTTGCTTGGCCGTCGAAAATGTTTCCCAAAGTGCTTATGCTGTATGTATTTTTACTTTTGCTGTCATGTAAAGATCAAAAAATCGCCCCATTTAACTTCCATATAGTAGACAGAAATTCCAACCATGGATGAACCAGATGTCTTGTTTGTTTTAATTGGTTATACACTGTGTGCAGGTTCGAGGTAGTTATTGCAATATGTTTAGGGAGGGGACAGATTTTTTCGGACACAGCGTGTACCGTACGCTGTTGTTGTACAGTAATTGGTTTTGTACTGTATTCTGTCATATAGTCTTAACTGCATATATTTATGTTGTTCTTTTGGGGGGGGGGCGTAATTTCAGCCGCATTTGAAAATCTTGGTAATCTCTTTGCCCACGTGGATTCACCTATGTTTCAAACCGAAGAGGCTAAGGTATTACATCTTCACGCTGTTTGGAAATCTGTTTTCTTTTCTAGAATATCTTTGTTGTTGTCGTTTTGAAATATTCGTAAATCTCATCATTGTTTAAACAGTGTGCTTGTTTATGAGTGGATTGAGGTGCCTCCTGGTGATGTGCTGCTTAGCAGTTTGAATTTTGAATGTCATTTAATAAAATATAAATATAAAATAAAAATAAAAATTCATAAAAGTCAATTTTACACTATGTATGATGTCAACTCATATTATATGTTTTATTAGTTAAGTATTAGTAACATGTCATTAACTCTTAATTATTCCCTCTGTATCTTACGACATATATATATATTATGTTAGTAATTGTATCTTGTTAAATGTTAAACATATGATGATGAGAAAAAAATTTGGTTATTATATTCTAAGCGTTTCAGTGGTTTTTTTCAGCGGCAGGTGATTGGTTTGGCACGCGATGTACGAGGCATTGCGTTTGCCTTCAATACAAAAGTCAGTTACATGATGCTGTTTGAGTGGTTGTATCCTTGCGTAGAACAATACCAAATCATTGGAATATTATGATTAATTTGTTTATATCATTACTCTATCGTGATCGATAGCTTTTTAAAATTGTCTTGACCATATAGTTGCGGTTAATGCTGTTAGTCACGTGACCTGTAACCCGCGGAATCCCTCTCCTTTGGAATGCGTTTTCCTGCGACTGTGACTTTGATGACATCTGTGGATTTGTTCCTGACCGCTCTCAAGATGCATCTTTTTCATGAATAGTTACCGAAAAATCTGGGACCATCTTTTCTGTACGAAGCGACAAATTTCTCATGTAAAATGCTCTTGAATTTAGCCTTAGCTATGCTATGGCATTTCATAAATTATCTGTAGTAATAATAATATTAATAATAATGATGATAATAATAATACTTTTTTGTTTGAAGTTCTTGACAACTGGTGTTAGATTTCCGACTTATGCTGGAATTCTGATCCGTGCATTGGAACTGTGGTTCCACGACCAGACCGTCACTACGCCGATCCTCAAGTTGTTTGCCGAACTTGCGCAGAATAGGTATTGAATTGAGAAGGCTTCAGGTACAGTAAAGGCTCATTATCTTGCCACTGCTTTTACTGAGAGGCGGGATAATGAGGTTTGACTGTATAGGTCGCGATCAGTTCACGTGTAAAATTCACGAGTTATTGCATTTAGCACTGACTGAATGTGGCTTAAGTGATGGTCCTGTTTAAAGATGGTTCATTATTTTCAAGGTGTTATATAAATGTAAAATTGATGTGGTTTTTATACATTTACATTTCAAGTTGTGCCATATTTGTATCTGTATAACCTGTACTGGGGGAAAGGGGTACTGAGGGGTATAATCATGCACACACATGTGTGTAATGCTTGACAAGTACCTGACACATACAAGACTATAGTTAGTTTATAACCATTTCACCCCAGAATGTTATGAAACCAAACTATCAGTCTTATGGGGTGAGTGGGTTAATGGCAGGCTTTGAATTCTGGAGAGCTTTTTGTAGTTTATTTTTAGTTCATTAGATCAACAAATTATAATAGAAATTTTGGGATTTGTTTTCTTATGGGAGTGGGTTGTGTAAAATTTGACAACACTTGAGTTTTGTTTTCAAGTACCTCTTGTGTGATGTACATTTGAATGTCTGTGCCACAATGCCTAGACATCATGATAGTTGTGCCATAGAAGGTTGTTGATTGATTGATTGATTATTTGATTGATTGATTGCTTTGGTCTTGATGTCTGGTTCAGGTCACAAAGGTTACAGTTTGATGTCTCATCACCTAATGGTATACTTCTGTTCAGAGAAGTTAGCAAAGTGTTTGTTGGTTACGGTAAGTCAGAGAATTTCTGTTGACTTATCATGGCTCTCAGTTTGCTTAATTAGATGTATTTATTATTCTGAATACTGACTTTAACCCTGAATACTATCACTGTACTAATTGCATTAGTATTGTGCGACTTTAATTGCGATTTTAAAAATATTGAGCTTTCTATAAATTGCTCTACCGTTTATTTCATAGTTGTATTATAGATTTGGGCATATGTAGAGGTCATGATGGATGTTGCATGCCCCACCTTAGGAACATGTTTTCTGGTCTCTTTGGCTACACTAATTTGTAGATTCGGGTAGAGTCTTCACCTTTGGGTCATTCCCCCCCCCCGATCTAAACTTCCAGAAGTCTTATAAGTACTTACAAAATTAAGGCATTGAGAAAAATTTAATGTCGATGAATAAAAGAAAGGGTTGGCAATTTTTTGGCCAGCAGTGAGGACCTACCATTTAAAATTCGAGTTGTGCCAATGATTATAGCACACGATATTGAGTTTTGAATGTGCTGTTTTTTGTTTTTGTTGTTCCAGGCACGAGACTTTTACGTCTCGGTGAAGTACCAAAAGAACAACAGTATGCACTCAAGTATCCTTTTTCCGATGTGAAAATCACGTCGGGTGGTTTACTTTTTGCCGACACGTTTGAAATCTACTGCCGCTACGGCCTTTATTGTGAGTTTGTGCAGTTTTCCGAGTTGATCCTTTGACACTCTACGTCTAGACTCAAGGGCATTTCGATCTGTTTCTCGATGCTGAAGGCGGCGCTTTCCGGGAACTACGTAAACTTCGGGGTCTTCCGGTTGTACGGCGACTCCGCGCTTGACGACACGTTCCAGACATTTGTTAAGCTTTTACTTTCCATTACGCAGAACAACCTTCTGGTGAGCAGGACGAGTGCGTAACGTAACCGGATATTTGTGTAGCGCCTCTTCTGAAAAATCACTCAGATTACTGTGTATTGATACAGAGATGAGTTTTAGGGGCCATCCATATGGTACATATGCCCTGAGGGGGGGTTGGATTTTGGAGATTTTGCGTGTGTACGTTGTTTGCAGCAGGGGAGGGGGTTGAAAATATGCCATTTTTTTGCGTACTTACTATATGGATGAGCCCTTAAGTTGTTTCAAAGAGTGTCGTTGAATCAGCAGTTGCTGAATTTCGTACATCGGAGTCAAGATCATGTAGCACTCACTGTAGCAGTTTGTCTAAGAGGGCAGTTGACTGTAATTCAAATTTTGACATGTTTCAGAATTTATTTTTGTATTTCTGGTGGGTGGGTGTGGCTGGCCCCCCTGTAGACATTGTGGATTTTGTGTGTTTGTAGGAGTTCCCAAAACTGAGCATCGGCTACTATGCGCTCCTGGAGTGCATAGCCCAAGACCACATGTCGTTCATAAGCAACCTGGAGCTGCATGTTTTCCTGTACATTCTAGCGACAATATCAGAAGGACTTACTGCACTTGGTTATGTTTCAAAGTCTGATGTGTTAATTTTTAGACTTTAATGGTATTTGAAGTTAGAATTATGACTGGTTGATTAATGAGGACTATATTGGGGCTTCTGGTTTAGGCATTATTATTATTATTAGGCAGAAATAGAAATTAATCGTATGGTGATGACAACAACTGCAATGATGATGACGACGACTACTACAATGATTGAGACCTAATCCGTAATCCGGAATACAAAGACCAGTATCCAAAATCTGGTATTAAATTCCATTAACCTGGACTTGGATAATACGGGCCCTTGGATAACGTGCTAATGGGTTTCTTTGGACAATGGTTAATAAAAAGACACTTGGTTAACACAGAGTTTGTGTGTTAGTGGGATTTTGTTATGGTTTGTTGTGAAATGCTGTTGTTTGTGCTTTCAGATACAATGATATGTACTGGCTGTTGTGCAGTGCTAGACAACATAATTACCTACCTATTTAAACGACTGACGCGAAAGCAAATGAAGCAGACGACCAATCAGATTCCAGACGGTGAAGCGTTTCTACGAATTCACGAACTGCACCCAGAAATACTGCAACAAGTGAGAGAAACCTATTTCATCTCCAATTCTCTCTATTTACCTATCTATCTATCCATTCAATTCTATCTAGGGTTACGTACCTACCTATCTCTCGATCTATACTATTCTATTCTATCCAAGACGATTTATACAGTGCAGTAAATGGCTAATAGTCAAAAACAAGAGCGCTTTTTACATCAGCAAGCATACGATATTTCAAATATACACCCATTTCTTTCTATTTACCTATCTGTCTATCTACAGAGGTCTGAAATCCTTGACACTGAACATTGAGAAAGTTTTAAGGTAATAATTTTCTTGTTTAATGTATGAAAATTTGGTAGAAATGACACTTTGAAAGACTGTTTACAATAGTTCTTGTTTTTCTCAGATGCTGTCGACCGTTTTGAACATTATCATGTTTGAAGACTGTCGGAACCAGTGGTCTATGTCACGTCCTCTCCTTGGCTTAATTCTTTTGAACGAGGAGGCAAGTGACTGTTGCTGACATTGAATGTTATTTTAATATTGTTCTATTTGATGGTAATTCTTGATATGATGAGACATGAGATCTTTGAAGAGCGCATGATTTTATCAAATTACATCCAGACGCAGATAAAGAGTGTTTCAACCAACCTTTTCTTTAAACTAGAAGCCTTGGCGTCTGAGAGTAAGTAGCCATTGGGGCACTACTCTTAAAGGCGCTGTGTAAATTCACAAGATTTTACTTACTTACTATTCTGTCATTTCATACATGACTGCCATGTGCTGCATTTAAATGTTTGCATGAAAATGATTGACTAGAAGGGTTAATGTAATTTTGACTGGAAGGTTAATGTAATCTTAGCAGATTTTAAGAATTGCTTATGTTAGAAACTAGTAAATATCTTTGTTTTTTTATGTTGATAATGTTTCTTTTTCGTGGCAGTATTTCAGCAAACTGAGGGAAACCATCATCAGCGTCCAGTCGCCCGAGAAACAGGCTGCGATGGTACAGTGCTTTGACAACCTCATGGAAGGCGTGGACAGGACTTTGCTGACGAAAAATCGGGACAAGTGGGTGACCCTTGTGTGTGTGAACTACTGAGATCGCCAGTGGTGGTTCCATGTGGGGGATGGGTGGGGATCCATCCCCCACCGGACTTTTTAATTTTTTAGCTTTTGCTTGTGAAACCTTTTTTTGGGTAAAAGTCTTGTAAAGCTACGGATAAAATGACCTTTTTTTACTTGTCAACCTATTTCTGGGGAAAATTAGGGGAAAATTCCCTTCCCTTTTGTCAGCCTTTTTCAGCAAAGTTTCTATGTTTTTCCTTCTCTTATTGTCCTCCACCACAACTTCCTATGAATTCATTTCATCCCACCACCAAGAAATCCTGGGACCACCACTGGACATCACCTTCTGATCTAAATCTTAAACAGACTTAGACTTCTATAGCACCATTTCATAATGCATAGAAGCGCCAGTCTATGGCACACCAAATCACAATCAATGATTGCCTTGTTTGATCTGGCAAAATCCAAGTTTGTTTTATTTTTGTCTGGTTTTGTTGAAGTTAGTACCACAATAGCTAGATTCTACTGTATTATTTTTCAGGGAATGATCTTTGGTGTTCTTCAGTAATTTCTCCACAGTTACGAGTTATACAGTGTATACAGAATTAATTACATGGACAGAATTTTATTTAAGACCCTTTTTGATATCCTGCCTTTTTGTAAAGTTTTGAACCTCATTTGTAGAAATGATCTCTTGGTCATACCATGTGTCTATATGCTATGGATCTGGAAAAAATTAGCTAATATTTCGACAATATCAGATAGACATACCTGTTTTGATATCACAGCTTTTCTGGGCCCGTCATGTATTTTTGAACTTTTTTGTGTGGACTTCACTTTCTATCAAATTACTTGAGAAATCCATTGAATATATTGGAGATTTGACTGTATTTAGGTAATGCATTTAATATATTGGAGATTTGACTGTACCTAGGTATTGTTTTTGCCTGCAGTTACCTTTATACATTGAGATGGTTTTTTGTTATTGAGTCAGGAGAGATTCGTGATTGTGATTGTCATTTTTTTCCAGATTCACACAGAACCTTTCCGTATTCCGGCACGACATCAACGATTCCCTGAAGGTCCCGATGGCTTCACATGCGTCGAATCAGAACGAGATGATGAACTAACGTGCATCTGTGCAATATTTTGTGGACTGCTTCTGCGATTCTGTCTTCGTCCACTGTTTGAGCTGTCCACTTAAATTGAGGAAATTCAAACCGTTACATAGATTATTAATGGAGAGTCAACAGCTTTGTTGTTTGTTGACATTTTTGCATTTACCGTCGTTATTGTAATAAGAGATGTCTGTCTGGCTTTGAAAATCAAAATACAATAGTTCTCAGACTGTACGACGGGAATTATGAAGGTTTACTAGCAACAGGATCATCTAATTCTTTCTGGTGCAAAATTATCTTTTCATATCTGTGTTGAAATAAAAGCTTTTGTTGTTAATACGAAAATTATCAAAATACAATTGTGCCTAGTAGTATCAAAATGCAATTGTGCATCAAAACAGGAAGTGGCGCAACACGGAGGCCCGTTCCCCATGTTGAATGCCTGCCCTTGGTGGCCCCATCAGTGTCGCAGCCAGGATTACAGAATGAGGGGCAGTTCCACATTTTTCAGCCGTCTTGACGAGTAAAAAAGTTAGTCATCTCAAAGACGTGTGGCTCTCCGACTGCGCCATAGTGTGTGTGTTGTTAGAGGCTCGGAGCGCAGCGCTATATTAAATAATTACATTTGGTTGATGCATTGAATATATTGGCATGCATTGGCAAGATTTGGTTGATGTATTGAATATATTAAATGATTTAATTCTCGCAAAAGGGCTATTAATATAAGTCAATGGTATATACACGTATTTAAAAAAAACTCAAACCGGAAAAGACAGAGTCAAACCAAAGACTCCATATCTAAATACCAAAATAAGTAAGGAAGTAGTCCATAAGCAGTCAATATGCATTATGCAACAGTGTCTAGAATCAAGATACACTATAAACTTAAAATCAAGAAAACAATGAGCAGTCACTAGAATGGGAACACGAGGGAACTACAGTCCACAGAAGCCAAGTGAACCATAGATACACGAGTCACGACCAAGTCATGGTACATGTCGATATTTCACCCAAATTTCTCTTTAGAACCCTCAAACGCCTTGCAGTGATGTCAGTGGACTAGAAAAATCCGTCACTTTCCACCCTATTAATGTGTCTATATTGCAAATTATAATAATGGTGGCTATACATTTTATAGATTTTTAACCCTTTAAAAAAGCCAGACACCTGATAGATATCCAAAATGCGGGTCCAGATCCCTTGTAGGCATCGACTGGGCTTCAATCGGTGCAAGTATGAAAGCCCTACGACACCACAAATTTTCGCTCAAATTTCGAAAAAACCATGGACTATAGTCCATGAAAATTTTTCGGGAGACCCAAAAATTCATGTCGATATTTCACCCAAATTTCTCTTTAGAACCCTCAAACGCCTTGCAGTGATGTCAGTGGACTAGAAAAATCCGTCACTTTCCACCCTATTAATGTGTCTATATTGCAAAATATAATAATGGTGGCTATACATTTTATAGATTTTTAACCCTTTAAAAAAGCCAGACACCTGATAGATATCCAAAATGCGGGTCCAGATTCCTTGTAGGCATCGACTGGGCTTCAATCGGTGCAAGTATGAAAGCCCTACGACACCACAAATTTTCGCTCAAATTTCGAAAAAAACCATGGACTATAGTCCATGAAAATTTTCAGGCGACCCAAAAATTCATGTCGATATTTCACCCAAATTTCTCTTTAGAACCCTCAAACGCCTTGCAGGGATGTCAGTGGACTAGAAAAATCCGTCACTTTCCACCCTATTAATGTGTCTATATTGCAAAATATAATAATGGTGGCTATACATTTTATAGATTTTTAACCCTTAAAAAAGCCAGACACCTGATAGATATCCAAAATGCGGGTCCAGATCCCCTTGTAGGCATCGACTGGGCTTCAATCGGTGCAAATATGAAAGCCCTACGACACCACAAATTTTCGCTCAAATTTCGAAAAAAATATATAGTCCATGAAAAATTTTCGGGCGACCCAAAAATTCATGTCGATATTTCACCCAAATTTCTCTTTAGAACCCTCAAACGCCTTGCAGTGATGTCAGTGGACTAGAAAAATCCGTCACTTTCCACCCTATTAATGTGTCTATATTGCAAAATATAATAATGGTGGCTATACATTTTATAGATTTTTAACCCTTAAAAAAGCCAGACACCTGATAGATATCCAAAATGCGGGTCCAGATCCCTTTGTAGGCATCGACTGGGCTTCAATCGGTGCAAGTATGAAAGCCCTACGACACCACAAATTTTCGCTCAAATTTCGAAAAAAACCATGGACTATAGTCCATGAAAATTTTCGGGCGACCCAAAAATTCATGTCGATATTTCACCCAAATTTCTCTTTAGAACCCTCAAACGCCTTGCAGGGATGTCAGTGGACTAGAAAAATCCGTCACTTTCCACCCTATTAATGTGTCTATATTGCAAAATATAATAATGGTGGCTATACATTTTATAGATTTTTAACCCTTTAAAAAAGCCAGACACCTGATAGATATCCAAAATGCGGGTCCAGATCCCTTGTAGGCATCGACTGGGCTTCAATCGGTGCAAGTATGAAAGCCCTACGACACCACAAATTTTCGCTCAAATTTCGAAAAAAACCATGAAAAATTTTCGGGCGACCCAAAAATTCATGTCGATATTTCACCCAAATTTCTCTTTAGAACCCTCACACGCCTTGCAGGGATGTCAGTGGACTAGAAAAATCCGTCACTTTCCACCCTATTAATGTGTCTATATTGCAAAATATAATAATGGTGGCTATACATTTTATAGATTTTTAACCTTTAAAAAAGCCAGACACCTGATAGATATCCAAAATGCGGGTCCAGATCCCTTGTAGGCATCGACTGGGCTTCAATCGGTGCAAATATGAAAGCCCTACGACACCACAAATTTTCGCTCAAATTTCGAAAAAACCATGGACTATAGTCCATGAAAATTTTCGGGCGACCCAAAAATTCATGTCGATATTTCACCCAAATTTCTCTTTAGAACCCTCACACGCCTTGCAGTGATGTCAGTGGACTAGAAAAATCCGTCACTTTCCACCCTATTAATGTGTCTATATTGCAAAATATAATAATGGTGGCTATACATTTTATAGATTTTTAACCCTTTAAAAAAGCCAGACACCTGATAGATATCCAAAATGCGGGTCCAGATCCCTTGTAGGCATCGACTGGGCTTCAATCGGTGCAAATATGAAAGCCCTACGACACCACAAATTTTCGCTCAAATTTCGAAAAAACCATGGACTATAGTCCATGAAAATTTTTCGGGCGACCCAAAAATTCATGTCGATATTTCACCCAAATTTCTCTTTAGAACCTCAAACGCCTTGCAGTGATGTCAGTGGACTAGAAAAATCCGTCACTTTCCACCCTATTAATGTGTCTATATTGCAAAATATAATAATGGTGGCTAAACATTTTATAGATTTTTAACCCTTTAAAAAAGCCAGACACCTGATAGATATCCAAAATGCGGGTCCAGATTCCCTTGTAGGCATCGACTGGGCTTCAATCGGTGCAAGTATGAAAGCCCTACGACACCACAAATTTTCGCTCAAATTTCGAAAAAAACCATGGACTATATAGTCCATGAAAATTTTCGGGCGACCCAAAATTCATGTCGATATTTCACCCAAATTTCTCTTTAGAACCCTCAAACGCCTTGCAGGGATGTCAGTGGACTAGAAAAATCCGTCACTTTCCACCCTATTAATGTGTCTATATTGCAAAATATAATAATGGTGGCTATACATTTTATAGATTTTTAACCCTTTAAAAAAGCCAGACACCTGATAGATATCCAAAATGCGGGTCCAGATCCCTTGTAGGCATCGACTGGGCTTCAATCGGTGCAAGTATGAAAGCCCTACGACACCACAAATTTTCGCTCAAATTTCGAAAAAACCATGGACCATGAAAATTTTCGGGCGACCAAAAATTCATGTCGATATTTCACCCAAATTTCTCTTTAGAACCTCAAACGCCTTGCAGTGATGTGAGTGGACTAGAAAAATCCGTCACTTTCCACCCTATTAATGTGTCTATATTGCAAAATATAATAATGGTGGCTATACATTTTATAGATTTTTAACCCTTTAAAAAAGCCAGACACCTGATAGATATCCAAAATGCGGGTCCAGATCCTTTGTAGGCATCGACTGGGCTTCAATCGGTGCAAGTATGAAAGCCCTACGACACCACAAATTTTCGCTCAAATTTCGAAAAAAACATGGACTATAGTCCATGAAAATTTTTCGGGCGACCCAAAAATTCATGTCGATATTTCACCCAAATTTCTCTTTAGAACCCTCACACGCCTTGCAGGGATGTCAGTGGACTAGAAAAATCCGTCACTTTCCACCCTATTAATGTGTCTATATTGCAAAATATAATAATGGTGGCTATACATTTTATAGATTTTTAACCCTTTAACTCTTAGGCAGCCATGTTGTTTTTAGAGATATCCCCTCCACAGCGGGTCAAAATGTTTTAATTTGAATATCATAACAATATTCAATGTATATATCAATTGAAAGGGCTTTTGATTATCTACAAGAATATGAAAAGCAAAATATAACATGGACAATGACATTGAAATATTTCATGAGAATATATAAAATTCAAAAAATATTAAAAATTAAATTTCTCTTTAGAAGTTCATTAAAAATTGTGTAAGCAGTGAAGACAGTGTAAGTAAAAAATCTGAAATATGCACACATATATAATAGACATTTAAAATTTTATATATAGATGTAAAAATGTCATATTTTAGTTTACAGAGAATTTAGTGTGAAAGGTCACAAAGAAATTATGACATATGTATTTTTGCGGGTCCAGATGGCACTTGTCATCAAATGCTCCAAAAAGATTTTGTCAGCAACAAGACATGCTGCTATTTCGAAAAAGGCTGCCCGCAAAATGTCACTGAAAAATGTAATCGACATTAAAATTATGTGTCGAAATTTGATATTTTAGTTTAGAACCCTCAAATCTTTGTGAAAGATGTCAGTGGAAAAATCCGTGACATACATATATTTGACACATGTTGCAAAAGTTCAAAAACTTGGTTTTTTATACTTTCCAGCAGAATTTGATCTGTTTCGTTATCATCGGACCTGAAATACCCATGCTTCAATCATCAAACTTACCATTTTCAATCGCTACCTAAAATTTTCGCTTTAGTTGAATAAAACATCTGGACTATATATAGGGCATTTAAAATTTAAATGCCAGAAGGACCGCAAATCTTTCACGAATCGATATATTTTCGCAGTCAAACTTCTGAAATAAACTGGTTTTCAAACGTTTTAGATGCAAAATTATGTTGGCTTTCCGTTAGAAAAGTCCTAAATCCTAAATTAATAGTGTCTATATTGAAAAAATATAATAATGGTGGTCGATAACGACCGTACAGGATGTTTAAGAGTTAAAAAAAGTCAAGACACCTGATAGATATCCAAAATGCGGGTCCAGATCCCTTGTAGGCATCGACTGGGCTTCAATCGGTGCAAATATGAAAGCCCTACGACACCACAAATTTTCGCTCAAATTTCGAAAAAAACCATGGACTATAGTCCATGAAAATTTTTCGGGCGACCCAAAAATTCATGTCGATATTTCACCCAAATTTCTCTTTAGAACCCTCAAACGCCTTGCAGTGATGTCAGTGGACTAGAAAAATCCGTCACTTTCCACCCTATTAATGTGTCTATATTGCAAAATATAATAATGGTGGCTATACATTTTATAGATTTTTAACCCTTTAAAAAAGCCAGACACCTGATAGATATCCAAAATGCGGGTCCAGATCCCTTGTAGGCATCGACTGGGCTTCAATCGGTGCAAATATGAAAGCCCTACGACACCACAAATTTTCGCTCAAATTTCGAAAAAAAAACCATGACAAATTTTCGGGCGACCCAAAAATTCATGTCGATATTTCACCCAAATTTCTCTTTAGAACCCTCAAACGCCTTGCAGTGATGTCAGTGGACTAGAAAAATCCGTCACTTTCCACCCTATTAATGTGTCTATATTGCAAAATATAATAATGGTGGCTATACATTGTATAGATGTTTAACCCCTTAAAGCAGTCAGACACCTGATAGATATCCAAAATGCGGGTCCAGATTCCTTGTAGGCATCGGCTGGGCTTCAATCGGTGCAAATATGAAAGCCCTACGATACCACAAATTTTCGCTCACACCATTTCAAGCCTATAATATTTCCTCTAAGAATCTGCAATTAGATGTTTGATATCTCTCAAGCCTTTCGATTTATGGCTAATCTTTTATTATTATTATTATTATTATTATTATTATTATTATTATTATTATTATTATTATTATTATTATTATTATTATGAAACAAGCCAATTTATATAGCGCAGTAAACATGAATATACAGTAGTTCAAAAATCAAAAGCGCTTTACAGTCCAAATGATTTCTGAAAGAAGAATGTTTTGAGATTTTCTTCAGGAACCGTTCAGAGTCAATATCTGTCGTAATATCACTCGGTAGCATGTTCCACAGAATAGGATTCCCATGCGTCATTGATCTCTCGCCGAATACTGCAGCACGTGACGCTGGAGGTACAGCCAGCCTGAGTTCCCGAGTTGATCTCAGTTGCATCCGCGAATCAGGAGCTGCTAACCAGGGCTCTGCTAACCAGGGGGGCAGGGGGCAACTGCACAGGGGCCCGGCGGTGATGAATATGTATAATTAAAAATAAAATGAATAAACCCAAAAAGAACGGGTCGTTCAGCAGAGCCCGGAACGTCAGGTCAACATCTAAACATTTATGTAAACGGCGACGAGCAAAAAAAGTTCGTCAGGAAAAAATTATGACTTGTCAGCCAGGGCCCGGAGTTTCTCGAGGGCCTGTGAGGAAGAACGTCAGAACATCTCTTGTATCGACACGCTCAGGCACTCGCAGCCGAAGATCAGGAGAGAAATGTGATCCGTGCGCCCCGCTCCGAAGATCATCCGTGCTGTGGCATTTAGGACTCTTTGAAGGCGACTCTTTATTATCTATATAGGCCTATTGGTAAGAGAATGCTAGAAATGGTTCTAGTAGAAAAGTCGACAAATGCGGGGCGAAATTTGCCGAAATTTTTGGTGCAAAGGCATCACTGCAAGACCCCCTACAATTCTCTAGTGAAATATGAGCAAATTCCGTACATGAATTGTTCGTAAAATTTCCTAAATTTTTACGCCGACGGTCAAACCCTGGAGCCGCCACTGAAAACAGGAACTCAGTGAAAGAAAATAAACTGTCAACTACGTCATTGAAATAACGGTAATCATTACATCATTGAAATAACGGTAATACAATAAAGAATATTTTAAGAAAAGCTAATTATATAAAAGCTCTTATTTAAACAGCAATGAGTATTCTAAGATGGGATTGTTGTAGTTAGAAGCACATCATTATTGCTTCAAAAGCACTAACTCGTTTTCAACTGCAGTCAAAACAAATGCATGTCACAATTAACGCAGTATTCAAATGAAGTGTGCAAAACAATAAACAGATTGATCAAAAGCAGGGCCGGATTAAGGTCCGAGTGGGCCGGGGCTGAGAAAAAAGGCGTCGCCTATACTGAAAATCTCTGACAAGCAAAAAACAATATCTCCTTTCCAAATCGTGCTGACAAGCGAATAAAGGTTATCTCGAAAATCGGTGGGCCTATTTTCATGATGGGCCGGGCGGCTACAGCCCCCTCAGCCCCCGCCTTAATATGGCCCTGATCAGAAGTAATATGTGAAAAGCTTGAAAACAATAAAATTAATTCTTTCATTAGAACATTTTCTCATTCTGAACGCTTCGTCAAACTGGCTTTCGGCAAATTCCACAACATCGGTTGAAGATTGACTTAATAAGATCCGATAGGCACCTGGAGCCAGCCGGTAGATGGTTTAGGCCTATTAGTTGCAGGTAAATAGGCCTAACTTTTACCCGGGGTTATTATTCAGTTACCGGTATGCAGAGGATAGGATCTCACCCCAATCAGACGACACAATGTACCAGTGGCGTAGCCAGGATTCCAGAATAGGGGCCACATAGACATTTTCAGGCAGAAAGTCTTGACGAACAAATAATATCGCCTTAAGCGCTTTGAGATTACAGGATCTTATACTACCCCTAACCCCCGCGAATCTCACGACCGGCCCTGGTCCGAATAGGGAGCCCCCCCCCATTGCTACTCCAATGCAAAGCACCATAAAGTAAAATATTTGAACACCGGGCCTTTAAACATCCTGGCCACTTCTATTTACATTACAAAAGAACAAACAATTTTACCCAGTTCCTATCAGAAGCACAATAATGAACCATAGTTTTACATAGCGGGTTTCAACATAATGCATGGTTGTCACACAGGGCAGACCCTACTGAGCCACTCTAAACCTTATTATTATTATTATTATTATTATTATTATTATTATTATTATTATTATTATTATTATTATTATTATTATTATTATTATTATTATTATTATTATTATTATTATTAGTCTCTCACGCAGGGCAGACCCTAATGAACCACTCTAAACCTTAGTAATAACAATAATAATAATAATTATTATTATTATTATTATTTATGTCAAATGGCTTATACTTAGACTGGCTTAGACAATAATCATAACAAAGTGATACGTGACTGTGAATGGCTAAAGTAGGATTGGACGGAGTACAACCCCCAATGTTTTGTGTGGCCCCCACAAAATCCCACCTACAATTTTACTATAAAGTAATCAATCACTAAAGCCATCAGCTTCTATGGCGCCACTATCATAATGCCTAGGCCAAATCCAATCAGAATCAGAACCACGTCAAGCCAGATAGGTCATTCATATCACAGCTGGGGGCGGCAATCTAAGGGGATAGGACAAAAACATTTGTGCAGGGAGTAATTGCATCAACTTCTAACAGCGTGGGTCCCCAACTGATTAGCGTCCTGACCCCCCCCCCGTTGACAGCCTTGTCTCAGCTCTGTACAGTGAAAGCGGATGCTTAAACAGGTCCGCCAAATGAATTAAATGGAAAATAATTAAAACAATGAGCTCTGGTCATTGCAATGTATATATACGCTGTACATATTTCATGCGAAAAAGGTGATTCAACGTCAGAAGTATTCGCTGGACGTTTTAGTCGCGTTGCTACCGTTGCGGTTCAACTCCAGCGTCGAATTCGTATACGAAGGATTTTCTCTCCCAGCGGATGGCGCCGTCTAAAAGCAATAATTAATCAAACTCAATGTTTAGAAATTGCTATCGGCATGCACATCAAATATCAGATCAAAATAGCCTCGATAAATTCAAGAAAAGTTAGCAAAATCCTCAAATCTTTTGTCTAAATCTCAGTCAAACTGACATTTTAAGCAGTGGCCACTGAATGAATTTGGCAAGTGAGTGGGTGGGTGGGGCGTTGGGGTGGCAACTTATAAGTATGGAGGCAGACTATTTTCCAAAACATTTGGACTAGTTTAGTTGCTTAGAATGACCCCCTTGTGGAGCCAAATCTGCTACTAAGTTCCCTTGTCTCTCGCCTTCACTATTCCCAAGGCTCCATAACGATTGCTTTTGATGATGATGATGATGATGATAATTAATAATAATAATAATAATAATAATAATAATAAAATATCATCTAATAATAATATTAACAGCAGGGCTTTAGTGGGATCTGTCCTGTGTGAGAACCACTATGTTCCACCCAGCCATTATAAGAATATAATTATACTATAATTTTTTCTATACAGTACAGTAGAACTTCGATATAATGGACTCGCTTATAGCGTACACTCGGTTACAACATACCGCAGTGTACGGCCCCGTGTGAAGCGCTACTGTATTGGATGACATTGGATTATAACGCACCTCGGATATAACGTACTCCAGTTTTTACAGACCCGCTATGTACGTTATAACGAGGTTCTACTGTACTTAGACACTGTTAATCGTTTATTCTGATTTTCCCGACCCTTGGCTGTAGGTCCTGGTCAAGATGGCTTCCATTTGTCTGAAACTCCATTTCGTCGGCGTTCCATTGATGAACGTTCACCGAACGCCTGCCTTTGTAGCTGCCGTTACTTGGGCCGGTCAGAGCGGCACACGTGTACGAAGTCCCGTTACGATAATGCCTGCAACATATTAACACCTGTAAGACTGATGGATTGACTGAAGATTAGAGCATTCATACAAGTGGTGTACAGTTGGAAATCAATATTAGCAGAGAGAGATAATACATGGAGAACACACAAAGTAGAAGGAGGCAGAGGGCAAGGAAGACCAAGAAAGAGATGGATGGATAACATCAAGATCTGGAAAGATCAAGATCTCATCAAGATCTGGAAAGATCAAGATCTCATCAAGATCTGGAAAGATCAAGATCTCATCAAGATCTGGAAAGATCAAGATCTGGAAACAAAGAACATGACAATTGTAGAAGGATGCAGATTGATGCAAAACAGAGCGAAGTGGAAATGCTTCGTACCAGAAAGTGAAGAAGAAGAAGAAGAAGAAGAAGAAGATGATGATGATGATGATGATGATGATGATGATGATGATGATGAAGCTGATGAAATGAGAGGCAGTGGAAGAGAATTAATTATCAGTAAAAGTCTGCCTTCCAATATACGGCAATATAACATCAATGTCAACAGACAAGGGTCTAATAGAAAGTGGACGGGTGGGGAGGAAAGCGTTGGACAAAAATCCTCAGGTAGACTTTGTAGTGGCAACAACATATGTGTGATCATAAGTGTGACACCTACTCCATAAACTACTATATTCTACTGCAGGTAGATGGTCAATTCTAAGAGAATCTTGAGGGACTAGAGGATCATAAAACATGCAATCCAAAGGCATATCCAACACACACAAAATCAAAAAACAAAATTGGTTTAGGTCTGCACCAATCGAAGGAGAATTTTTCACTGTGCCACTTTAAAGTGTTCCTCTAAAGTGATCGGTGCCAAAAAATCTGTATAATCTGAAATATCAGGACACAAAAAAAACTTTTATTATGTCCGTTGATGAGTAAAACAATTGAACCACGGGAGGAAATGTCTTACCATAAGCAGACGGCGATAAGTAGGATGATGAGAATGAGACACAGAATACCAAGACCCACTCCGAGACCAATTGACACTTTTCTCAGTCCTATAAAACAGTGAAGAAAGCAGAATCAGAGATCTATACAATCAATCAATCAATCAATCAATCCATCCATCAATCAATCAACTTCTATGGCGCCACTATCATAATGCCGAGGGCATCAGCATATGCATACAACAAGGAACAATTCGTTTGTGAGGTTTTAGCCTTGGAAATGACTTCTGAATTCATTCTTTGGTGTTCTATCTCACAATATTCTGTAGTAATTTTTCTGGTTTAATATTGACATAAACTGTCTCGAAATATTATTAAGCTATGATAGGAAACTCAATTGCCTGTTATGTCTTTGACTTCATTTACAACTACAGTAGAACCCTGCTATAAATAACAGCAGTCACGGGATGGCAAAATATGCATCAACACAACCAAGTGGTGTTTCAAATACCTACGCATTTATGTTTTGAAGCAATTTGCTGCTTTGACCGCTGTCATTATAACGAGGTTCAAGTGTATTTAAAAATTAAGACTTACGAACTGCCTCAGGATTTTCCTCGGTGCAGTCCAGGCCGGCCCAGACACCCACACACCTAAAAACAATTTCACCAGAAAATATAAACGAACTAAATTTCAAACAATTTCGGGACTTCAAACAAAACAAAATACCCATAGAATGAGGTCACAGTTTATTCTTAAGTTCTTGAATGATAAAAGCATGACATAGGCTAAAAATAGATGCATGACCTGACCCAGAATAGCTGATGGATGACCTGGCTCAGTGTCTGAATGGCTGAAATGCCAGCACCCGATCCAATTTAAAATTCATGTTGATTGGAAGATGATTAACCGATACGACTCCATACAGTGAAACCCGCTTAATTGCATAGGTGCCGTGCAAGCCTTGCTTATGCGATTAACTGGGCTATGCAAATAGCCGGGACGTCTGATACACAAAACACTGGTTCAGGTTTTTATGTTGTTATGCGATTATGCGGGTTATGCAATTAAGCGGTATGCGATTAAGTGGGATCCACTGTATTAAAATCAGCTGATGGAAAAATTAATGGCCTGGTCTAATATCTTTGCTGAAATGGAAATACTTTAACTAACCCAGTTAATCAATGAAGGATAAATGCCTGACGTGACCTAATATTCAAACAGAGTAAATCTTACTCGCACAGGTATTCTCTTTCTCTGGCAACACAGGTGCCACCATTTGCACAGGGATTTGGTTGGCAGATGTCTCAAGAAAGAAACATAAAGTATATCAACATCACTAACACTTGCATTAACATATCTTAACTGCAAAATTCACAAAAATTAAAATATCAACATTGTTTTCTAATATCAAGCTACATAAATACAGGTTTTAACAGCATTAAAGCTAAATTTCATATGTATATCCATAAAGTGCTATAAAAAACAGCAGTAGAATATCAATCAGTAAGTTGATTGGTCAATCAAATTCCTCCATAATGCCCATAGTATTACCAGTATATCACTAAAGGAATATCAGTGTAAATTAAGGAATTATAATATAATTATGGAAATTAATAAGTTCTCTTGAATCGCTAGAATATAATACCTCTCTCCATTCTCTTCTAATCACCAAAGCACGAGTCTTCTTAATATAGAGGAGCTATATAATTTCTTTGCCATGCATTTCACCTCATAATTTGAGAAATACAGAAGCAATCTCTACCTTTGCACGAACCATTGTACATCTGAAAACCAGCATTGCACAGACACTTGTAAGATCCCTGAGTGTTGATGCAACTAGACGTGTTCATACTTGTATTGCAAATGTCCTGCCCGCTTGAACATTCGTCAATGTCTATGTAATGTAAACAAAGAACTACATTACGCAACTACTAAACCATACAGACAATCATCTTAACGACGCCTTAATTGAAAAAACTGAACTTGACGAACACTACATTCAAGCCTAGCTAAGTGTATAGCTTTAATACCACAATAATTGTCATAAACACCTACCGTAACCAAGATATGCAGTTTAGAGATGAGATAGAGTTCAATTGTACATTAAAATACAAGATTTATGATAGATTGATATATTGATTGATCGATTGATTGATTAATCAAGATCATACTGCAATCTGAGTAATACAAAGACTTAGGTAAAATACTTTATAATTATTAAAATAGTTATCAAGCTGGATGTGCCAACCTATCGAATGATTAGTTAAAATGCAAAAGTTTTACTGCGTGCAAAGTATTTGTAACCTTCACAGGCTCTGATGTATTCGGAAATAGGCCTGAATCCACTTTTACAGCTGCACAGCACCTGACCCTTCTCTGTGCTGCAGTTCATGGTACTAGCATTGCACATGTTATCCATGGGAGATGCACACAAATCCTTATCTGGAAAACACATTCAATATTTGTAAACTAAAAACATACGAGTGAAGTTAATCATAATGAATTATATGGTGCAACTAAAGAAATCATTATTATCATTATAATTATTATTGTTGCTGTTGTTGTTATTATAGTCATCATCATCATCATCATTGCCGTGCCTTGCAATACAGGTTTAATTTGAAATGTCTTTACTATTAAGCAACTCCGACAATAACAATAATAATAATAATAATAATAATAATAATAATAATAATAATTAATAAAATAATAAAAACAATAAAATAATTTTAAATTTCTTGCTCACTCATTCATACTTACTCCATAGCATCATCCACCCAGATACAATAACTACTCATGTAATACAATAACCAATCATGACCTAACCTCAAACTAATTTACTCAAGGCTTTAGCAAATCACTACCATAGATATAAGCCATCAAATTCTAACCATAGACATTCGACATGTTGACGTCAATTCCAACCAGGTTGAGAACAACACAGTCGGAGCGTTCTTTTGACAGTTTTTGTCAAGAAGAAACTTTTCAAGGTCCTTGTTTAAGTCCGATGCGTTGACCTCTGACCCTGCTTGAAAGAGCAGGTCATACATGGCCACAATGCTGCCCTTCCTGTTCAAAGACCAAAACAAAGGCTAATAACACAGTTACACAACACAACACGTCCAGCCAATGAGGTTAAGCAGAGCATATTGGTTGGGGTCAGGTCCAAGACCAATACATAGGGCAGGAGTATTCAAATGGCGACCCGCGGGCCAGATCCGGACCGCCATGGGCTGTGAAATGGCCTGCAAAGATATTGAAACAATCGACAGCTTTCTTCTAATACATATGAAATCTTTTAAATGTTTTGTTTTCAATTAACCTGTTTTCCATTAATTTTATTAACAATATTTTAAAGCTAACAAAACATTTGCAACTGGCCCTTAGGCACCGGTCTCTAAAAAACTGGTCATTTGTGAAATTTAGTCAAATAGACCTGACATAAGTCACAAATTACCATGAGTGTACCACTCGGTTCCCCTTAATTAACCCCTTAACCGTGTATTTAACTGTAACTCAATGTAAAATGGACGGATATATCCGGGATCCCCTGTTAAGGGGTTAATTAATAACTTCTCATAATTCTGACTACAGACATAAGGTCAGTTTCAAACAGAGTGCCTGATGCTAAGTACAATAAAGAGAAATGTTTTGCAGATCTTGAAATGGTTTTCTGTATTTTAAGATCATAAATGTTACTATCAGGCAAATTCAAAATACCCACAACATCAACACCTGATACTACAAACACCGGTACTTGTTGAAAGCAGTACTAGACATCCAAGGCATCATAAAAAACTGACTTAGAGTAATAAGTATCCTAATACTTGCTCATAAGAAACAGACTTGGACCACTAAGTATCCAGTACTTGCTCATAAGAAACAGAAGTACAGCAATACAGTGCAAGTATCCGAGTGCCAGTACTCACAAGAATTACAGTAATAAGTACCCAAGTACTTACTGAAGTTGTGTTACTTTCACTCCCACAAACCCACTTATAGTGGAATAAACCATTTGGATCTGAAACATTCCAAAATTCATAAAAATTCTAAAAACTAATATAAATGTAATTATTATGCTAGGGGCTGTCCATTAATTACGTCAACAATTTAGGGGGTAATATTATATTAAAACATTTAGTGGTTTAAGAACAATCTTCAGCTGTAAAATTTTATATTTTATCTGCAGTAGCGGCTACAGGATTTGGCAAGTGGAGGGGGGGAGTGGGCAATAGGGTACCAGATACCAACTACTAAGTCCCATGAGAGTCAACTATTTTTTCGCAAACCTGGACTAGTCTAGTTCCTTAGAATGAGTGCACTAAAGTACTGGGACCGCCGGAGGGGCCAGGCATTCAATAAGGGGTACGGGCCCCTCTAGGTCCCTGTGGATCAGCCTCTGTCTATTTGTACTCAGTGACCATGGGCGTCTGCAGACATTTTTCCAGGGGGTGCAAAACAAGGTGTTGTGACGAAAAAAAAGTAAAATTACTTTTTCATAACTCCACAATTTTCCCAGGGGGTGCAATTGCACCCCCTTGCATCCCCCCTCCGGACGCCCTTGTCAGTGACAAAAATAAAACAAATGTTTCACTCTGATTTCCAAATTAAAATAACCCTTCAAAGAGATCCGAGTGAAGAGAGGAAAACTACAAAGCACAGCTTTGGCGACGCTTACCAAAGATTCGACAGCCTGTGCGATCGTTCTGAATCCTTCTGATTTTGTATTGGACAATGAGTCCAGTGAAACGGTTGTGATGAATGTCTTAAATGTAATATTTCCACCAAATTTTATCGGTGCTAAGACAAAAACCACAACCATAAACCTACAAGGAACTAAAATGCGATAAAAAAGATGTCTCTTGCTTTTAAAAAAATAGATCTGCCGATGTCACTTGAGACTGAGAAAGTTTATCATAGAACTAATTCCAAAGTACAAAGTGTCTTCTCGTTGGAAATCAGGCGTTGCAGCAACAACTGAAATACGGTAATGCTCACGACAGTAATACGGCAAAACATACCGTAAACACAGGTGCTTCCATTGGTGAAGTAATCTGGATTACAGCGACATTCATAGGACCCCGGTTGGTTATGGCAGTATTGTCCAATGTAGACGCAACGGCCACGCTGTGAGCACTCGTCCACATCTATAGATGATGATAGATAAATAGATAGAGACAGACAGACAGACAAATAGATAGACAGACAGATAGATAAATAGAAACTTCATGCAAAAAGTGAACTGCATTTTATTTACCAACACAAGTCTTCTGGTCTGGTGAGAGAGAGTAGCCTCTGTCACACGTGCACTTGTATGTTCCAAGTAAATTGACACACGTGGTACATGCGTTTCCAGGAGGAACAAGACACTCGTTAACATCTGGAAATAACAAAACCACTGTCTAGGCTCAACATAAACAATTATTCGAAATTTGAAATTCAAAAAGAAAGCTAAGTCTATAAGGTATAAAAGAAACTGAGGAAAGATCCCAAAATGATTAAGAACAATGAATGGAATAGCCCCCCCCCACCCCACCCCACCCCACACAAACACAACAAATAGAATACTGTGTAACAAGAACTAAGGTGATAAGATCTTAATTAAAACATCATTCGGAATGCCAAAGATAGAGCGGATGTATTTTATGGACAATGAAGAGAGCTGGATCTCAGAAAGGATCCGTTTACCGTAGCACCAGTTTCCATCGCTTTCCAGGCCGGGTGGACACGATGCACAGACGTAACCATTTGAGGTATCAGTGCTGTTGCTGGAACAATTTACTCCTGGAAAGCAAGGATTTGGACTGCAGACGTCCATGCTGCGACCACAAAATTCCCCGGTCCAACCGGGAAGACAACTGCAACGACCAACTACCAACCGACCTGCAGTACAAGACACAGAAGACTTTCAACTGGACATAGAAAAAAAAACAGCAAGTTAACTCATTTGCAAGTCTAAAATATTGCAGGACCATTATTAAATGGGCAAGTGAACTACATTGTTTACTGTTCTGCAGAAGTTAAGATCCCAAATGATCACTCCACATGCAGGTGTTATTTAGCATAGTAGTATGTAGTATATAGACACATAGTAGTACATAGTACTGTACATAGGCACATAGTAGCAGAAGGTATATAATAGTATAATAATTATATCAAAACTTGTTTTAAGAAATCTCCAAATAGTTTAACAAAACTTTTGTCAAAACACAAAACTTAGACAAAACCAACAGTTAATCATGCCTTCATCTCAAACTTCCTCTGTATCAATTTCAAAAATTTAGGTAACAATTACACAGAAGTTTTCTATCCAAATCTCTTTAATACGCACAAAAATAACAAAACAACTATCAGCATCATTAACCTCGGGCTGTCTTCATGTCCAGTTTTTGTGGATAGTCATATGAACAACGCCCTCTTTCAATAGGACATGGACAGAGATGAATAAATGGCCAGTACAGAGAGGAACTGTTTGCTTCGTCAGTTGCATGAAATTGGAGAAATGGCTCCACAGATGACGTGTTATAGACTGCTGTTGAAGGCCTCCATTTGAAAATATTTCCATCTTTAAGTAAAGCCAAACATCATTATTACCCTATTAGCCTCTGTTCTCATCAAGGCATTAGGCGAGTACAATGTCAGGCTTTACAAGAAATGCTGCATAATAGTAATGTAATAAAGCACTTATATAGCGCCTCTTTAGTACTACTCAGAGGCGAACAGTGTAGTCAAGTCACTGTGATGCAGAGCTGATGCAGGGATGGGCAACAGTCTGATGTCTGTCTCACAACTGTGAAATGTTCAAGAAAACCTCGAAAGACTTTTTCTGATTTGTTAATTTTATTCACCATAAATGGTCAGTTTGTCATAGCGGCAAAAACCGTCAAAGACTGCACTAATTTCCTCAATTAAAATAACCTATGAGTCATTTGTGCCATTGCTTTGTGATGTTTCCTTCAGACAAAGCAAAATTCACCATGACATCCACATTGCATTCGCCAGGTGGCAGCAGCATCAGTCACGTGTTTATCGCCATAAGGGCTTAACAACTTCTATGTTCTAATAATAAAATACTAATCATGCACTTCTATAGAGCCAGTTCTAATACCCAAGGGTATTATACCCTATCGATGGTACTTCAAAATCCATCTGCAAAAGATCTAGGTTCTGAACTTATTATAGGCATGGGATCAATGGATTTATACAGAATTAAACCGGTTAGGACATTTTTTTCACCAATACTCTCACCATAAAAATCTTGTCAGACCCAGAAACAAAGTAACTCTAAGATACAAATGCCGGAAAATGGTGCATACGAAACATTAACCACAACTGAAACCAACTTACCCATCTGCCATTCTGTCTGGTTAATTACTGTGTCAACGTGATAACGAACAACGGCTGTGCCTTCAGGGTCAGTGACATTGAGAGCAATGTTAAGCTCCTGACCGATCAGTGCATACAACACCGATGACTGTGTTGAACTGAAGACTGGTGGAAAATTGGCTGCAGAACAATGCGTGACAACAAACAGAACTACAATTTTAACCCCTTAACTGGGGATCCCGGATATATCCGTCCATTTTACAATGAGTTACAGTTAAATACCCAGTTAAGGGGTTAAACATCATTTTAAATTAAAGAATAACTGTATACAAAGATGTTAATATAATGACAGACGACATTAAGTGGAAAGTCAGTTACAGTACAGTCAAATCCTGCTAATAATTTCAATATTATGACAGTGAATAGAGAGAAACCCATTAGCACAAGCATTCAGTTAACACGGAAGCTGAAGTTCATGCTAATGAAACTTTACTGTATATCTAATAGGATTATTTCAGTCAAAAAAGATAATTACTTATCAGTTTCATTTGACATAGATTTTTAAAATCTGTTAAGTACTTTTCTCCATTTATCAGATAGTAAGTAAGTACTCCGAAAATTATCAACTTTATTTACCAGTATATCTTCTTTAAAAATTTCTTTTTTGCCAATTTCAGTCTACCTGACGTGGCTTGCATTCTAGCAAAAAGTCATTCTCTTTCTTTGGATATTTACAAGTTAAAACCAGTGATTTTCACAAACAATAAATCTGTATAAAATACTTCGCAATATATTGACACATTATAACAATTTTAAGCAAGCAAAACTAATATTTAAACTGAAATCGTCACAAACCAAGTTTGGTTTTGCGTTCCACAAATCTCTCCTCAAAAGCTTTGGCAGCCAATGCTCGAGTCTGGTCCATTGTTATCACATACTCCCTCCTGCACGATTTACTCGTTCCACACCATGGAGGAAAGGTGGAATTGAGCGAAATAAACGTCGGAACAAAGCTTTGATTGTTAATCAAATTGTAATCATAGCCATCGAAAGAATACACGAATACAGATTCCATTTTCGTCACCTGACCTGAAGAAAATCACAAATATCAGGTCATAAGTTCACCCAGCATTATATCAAATTCATCCTATGCTATTTTAAATTCACTCTGAGTCGTTTAAACAATCAGTAAAACAATCACATCAATCAATCACATCGTTTCTGAACTGAAATATAAAGAAATACATAGGCTCCAAAAGACCACGATAAGGGAACTTAAAGTAGATATCAATTATACAGAAAAAATATCACTAATGTAAAGAACAGTAAAATAATTAATTACAAAAATTACAGGTTCCTACATGTTCTGAAGTAGTTGTATTGATCCGATTCAGACGTCACTTGTGGATAAGTTCCATTGCACTTCTTAAAGAGTAATCCGCTCGATTCGTTCCATCCGACGACAGATTTCGGCAGCAGAGCCGTAAGTCTCAACGAGTCCATCACCACTGACAACTGAAAAATCAATGTAAAAATACACTCACAATTTATGAAAATACATAAAGAAATACACGTAACTGCCTTGTCAGACCGCCATCAAAAACAGCGGCAACACTGTGTCGGGTCGTTAATTTCTTCATCTTTAAAACATCTAATATCAGGAAGCAATCTCAACGATGCCTACTGCCGAGCAATAACGCGTTCCCCTATAAAGCGGCGCTATATAAAGTGTTGATTACACTGTGTTACTATGGGCCCTGAAATGCAACGATAGTGGCAACATCAGTGTATCTGTACCCTTTAGAGTACAACCAGATGCAAAACTGCAGGAGTGCAAGAGTGCAGTACTAATTATGTAACTGAATATTTGAATTTAACTGAACAGTCATTGTTCAGTGCTGAAGTTCAGTGCGTTATGACATTTCCACATATTTTCTATACATGTTTATATTTCTGCCATTGAGGGGCGTTCACACAGTCACCTGGACCACAGGCAATACCAACAAATGGTGCTATAGAAATGTTTTGAAATTAGAGCATGCTTAGGTCTAAATATAGCACCACTTAGTATTAATATTCTAAAGCACAACATACTGTAGGTGCTGTTGTTCACATCAGCTTCAGAAAATCTCATCTTCCTAAATTGCTTTCTATAAACAGTTAACCTGGAGTAAAATGTCCGATTCTTCGAAATGGAGTTGAATCGTCAAGTTGTCGGGGCTTTCCACCACGGCACCGCCAAGGTTACCTCCAGTCCACGGAAGAGGAAAAGTCTGGCTGTTGGTAAGAATTCGAAGTGCTCCATCTTTCAGCTGCACTTCCAGGGCAGACTGATTTCCAGCCTATTGTATTGAGAAACACAGAAGCTACTGCATGTCACCCGTTGCAATATGCAATGAAAACCCTTTACAGCACGTCAAATTAACCCTTTCAATTCGTGAATCTTCGGCCCGAAGAGTTCAAAAACATAGCCTGGGTTCATGACCCAGAGAGCTGTGATGTATTCCCATCATAGTTATTTATACATTCATTTTTTTGATGACTATTATTTTATTTATTTTTATTGGACTATGTAATGTGCCCTTGCTCCTGACATTTTGGTAATATGGGGTGCAAGAAATTGTCATTTTAATAATAATAATAATAATAATAATAATAATAATAATAATAATAATAATAATAATAATAATAATAATAATAATAATAATAATAATAATAAATACATGGCAGTACAGAATGCAGCAATCATATGTAATTGTACTGCTAGATGGCTGTGTGTTGATGAAATGTTATAAGTTGATCTTGCTCTGCCAGATCGAGGGCATGGCTCCCACTGTAACGAAAGGGTTAATATTCACCTTGAAATCACTGCTTCTCAAACTGCCTTATTTGAAAATAGTTTTCACATTATTCCCATCCATAAACTGTCCTTTAATATAGAAGGATCTTGCCTCATATCAAAACAATTTGTCACTCATAGGGGCTGTCCATTAATTACATCAACAAAATAGGGGAAGGGGGTTTGAAAAAGTTTGACAGTTGTTGGCAGGGGGAGAGGGGAGGGGTCAAGAGAAGTTGACGTCGACAATTTCTTTTTTACAAATGATAAAAAATAGGACATTTCATGGAATACTACTTATTATAATGGAAAAAAGCCTGACAAGCAAAGAACAAGGTCATCGCCACCACTAAACTTTTCAGGGGGACCCATCACTGATCTTATTGAGGGGATCAACAGTTTTTGACATAATTATAGGGAGGGGGGTCACTGCAAGTTGACAGTTGTTGACAAGAGGGGAGGGGGTCAAAAATTGTCCAAAAATTGTTGATATAGTTAATGGACAGTCCCATAGGTTACATAAAACTATTTATTAAATTCAGAAAAATGACACAGCAAAGCACAGAACCTGAAGAGCCACTGAAGTAAGAGACGTAGCATTGATGGAAGTAGCATTGGGACGTAATTCAAATCTTCCCTGCATCAAAAACCGTCTACAAAAGAGACATCAATAAACGCAGGACATGCATACAAGACTACAATAAAATATACATAAAACTATATCGTGTAAAAATCACAGAAGATCCAAAACCCTAACACTTTATTCAGCAGAGACTATATTCATCAGAGTTATAATTGCAGTGTTTTATACAGGCCTGTTAGAAGGGGAGATTTGCCCCCGCCCCCCAAACCTCAAATTCACCCCCCTCAAAATAGCAGCACTAAACTTTTGTGCATTGAACCGTGTCTCTTCCCCTCCAGCCAAGTCAATTCCCCCTCCCAAAGACCTGGAGCCTGGATAAAACACCCTGCATAAACATTCTGCATAACTGGACTAATCTTAAATTTCTATAGCGCCACTTGTAATGCAGCATCTTACTATCAAAGACTCAAGACAGTTTACATGCAATTATTACATAAGATATATGTGTGTGTGTGTGTGTGTGTGTGCACAGTGTTGGCAGCTCACCCATTTCTCAGACGAAGGAACGTGTATTCTCCATATCCACTAAACACAAAGTCCTCACCAATAAATGGGGAAATGGAAGGGTCACCCCAAATGGCAGCTACAAGAGTAAATAGTGTAATGCACGTTAGATCAATAACATTATGGAAACAGTACACATTGTGGACAAAGAAACTTCAAGGTGAAAGGAAATTCATAAATCGAGCAAATAAGCTGGATAAGTTAGCGTCTGTCTGCTTTCATCGGGCAAAAAAATGATGTCAGATTGCGATGAAATTGTCAATAGATTTGCTTAAATTTCCTGGAAAGCCACTAAAAAGCAAAGCCTCTTGAAACGGACTCGGAAAATACCAACCTCGGGGAAGAGCAACATTGTTTTATCCGTGCGGAATAACGCATCAAATCGGCAGATAAGAAAATAGAAAACACGCCGTAAATAAAAGTCTTTTCATTCAAAGGAGAGCATTGAAACTTTAAAATGGAACAGCAAAAACTTTGTAAGAATGAAAGTAAAATCTATTAGAAATGAGAAACATTAAAAGCATCACTATTCCCTTGTCCTTACCAGTGGCTGGTGGCAGATACTTCTGACAATTGTCTGACATCTGTTTTGAGTAGAAAAGCTGGCACAGATCTGCATCAACACAACACTTCTGCCATCCTTCCAATGCTACTCCGTTGTTAGATCTTAAATATCCACCTCCAAGACCCACGATCAATGCGCGGTAGACGCTAGAATTATTTAAAATAAATTTAAAAACTGCTATTTATTTCAAAATATTCCATCCAATCCAAGAAAAAAACCACAAAAGAAAACATCAGATGCATATAAATATTGGATATTTTGCACCAAAGATTGTGAACATTCTTTGACACCGTAGCCAAACAGGCAGATTTCAATACACAGCAAATAATAATAGCACCAGGATAAGAAATAACAGTGAAAAGTATTACAGCAGGTTAATAATAACGAATGCAAGATGACGTGGCGATGTAGAAGTTATTTTCTGTTTCAGGTTCAAGATACAAAGTAATTTAAATATCTGGATACCTATCGTAACAGCATAGATTGACTCCAACATCGACATTGTTGAGTCGATGTCGAACACAGAGACCGGTGGCGCTTTCGTTCACATATCTAGGGTCATTCAAAGCCTGCTCCAGTGAACAGGGACAGGGAACCAGCGTATCCGGTTTTGACGTCATCATCGGAGATCCTCTGTTTGTTGGCATCTGGTACCACTTCAGGCACGGCAAATGACGATTGACAATTGGCTGGCCGAGGTCAAAGTAAAACTGTCCTCGCTTTCCTTGATCCAAAACAAGAAAACAAAACAAGGCACGCTCCAGAAAACAACCGAGAAAATCACAAACCTTTTGTCAATTTATAACATGGAACTTATATCAAAAACATTTATAACTTAAGGACCCAGGGAAATTTTTACACTCCTAACACCCCCAATTTGAGACCGACACCCCCCATCCCCCAATCTCAGCGATGAGATGACTCTTTTTTGCTTGTCAGACTTTTTTTGGTATAGGACCCTCAAGAATTTACGGACACGCCCCAAATTGCTAATCCTAGAGATAACCCTGTCAGGAACGTACCTGTACCAGCACCAACGGTCATGTCGGGACGATACACATCCCCGGTGAAATTAAATCTGTTGCCAGTGCCATCCGTCATGCCGATTAGGATCGTCCTGTTGTCACTCCTGCCATTCCACTGCATCCCACCGTCAGCGTAATTGACGAATGCCACAGACCGGTTCCCGTCTGTCGCCAGGATAACTTGAAAAGTAGCGTTCTAAACACATGACAACGTAACCAACGTAAAGTTTTGGTCGTGCACAAAACGGATACAAAGCGACAACTATGATGAATTATATGATTGAGATTTCACAGCAAGACCATGACATGAATGAATGAGCCTATGGCCCTACTACTCTACTACTACTACTACTACTACTACTACTACTACTACTACTACTATTACTACTACTACTACTACTACTACTACTATTACTACTATTACTACTACTACTATTACTACTACTACTACTACTACTACTACTATTACTACTACTACCACCACCGCTACTACTACTACTACTACTACTACTATTACTATTACTACTATTACTACTATTACTACTACTACTACTATTACTACTACTACTACTATTACTACTACTACCACCACTACTACTACTACTACTACTACTAATAATAATAATAATAATAATAATAATAATAATAATAATAACAATAGTAAATGTATAAAGAATGGTGCAATAATTAGATAAGTATGTATGGATAGTGCAACATATCTAATGATTTTATCCAATCAGCAAACTATTATGACCAAGAGTCCTACATTAATACAACTGAAGACAACTTGTGGAAGGTTCATCATAGATTTCACAAATATCAAACTGTTTTCTACAAGAGAATGCGTCTAAAATTCACACAAATAACCGGAATACATTGAATATAAGAATCAAATTGACTGGCCCTTTACCTCGAAGCCAGCATAGATCTTTGCTGGATATGGAACAACGTTGTGCCACGTGACGACAACCGCAAACCAAGGTTCAAAGCTAATGTTGCCGAACTGTGCTGTGCGCGCGACCAAGGCCTTGTACACTTCACTGTTGGTCAAATTCAGTGTGGCATTCCAAAAATTGTATACATCAACAGCTACCATTGAATCGTTCTGAAGGGAAGTTTCCATGCTGCTCCAGTACGGAGCAAGCATAGATATGTTGCCAGGAAACCGTCCGGAATAGCTCACTGGAGGAAAAAGATTGCAACTCTGGGGTCCGAATGTCACATAACCATTGCTGCTGATCTGAAAACAGTATTGATTCAAATGTTTAACAAGTGAAACTCTTCTCTGTTTCATTGTCGACCAAATACTTTTAAAAAACTAACGATGTATTTGCTAGACATAAAAAGCTTCATAGATTTCGACCTTAAAATGATAGCGGAATAATTTTTAAAATATTGTCTGCAATGTCTGAATAGGTCCCAAAACTACAATCAAATCCATATAATTGTGACAACAAATCGCATATATTAAGTAAGGGTGGTTTTATCAATGCAATAGCATGTCTAGTTAATAGCTGCAGTAGTTAAATAATTGAGTTTAAGAGCATCAGCTGCAAACAATATATTATGTTTTTTTATAATTCTTTTATGGTCTTTGGAGGACAAGAATTCTACCTGAATCTGATAATGCATTTGATCGTAAAATGGAAAGCCACCGGTTACATCAACGGTCATCTTAGAGTTTCTGCCCTTTGCCAAAGCCACATTGTCTGATCCAAATGGCCACAGTCGATGTTCTGTCACAATAACCAAACGCCATGTTCAGGGAGCGATTTGTGACCTGGAGCAGTGGGGGGGGGGTGAACAATTCGAGCTTGGGGGAGGATGTAGTTGTTGGGGAAGTGTAGCAGTGGGGGGATGTAGTGGTGGGGGGATGTAGCAGTAGGGGGGATACAGTTGTGCAGTGGAGGGAATCCCCCTTCCCCCCCACAAATCGCACCCTGGCCATGTTCACCGAAATGTTAGCGTTCTCATGCTTCGAAACCAAGAGTAGGAGAAATGTTATCATTAGGTCGTGTTCAAAAGCAACTTTTACAAACTAAGGATAAAACCAGTGGCGGTTCCACCATGCTGATGACTGGGGATGCAACCCCCCCCCCACCGGGGTTCCGGATGACTGTTTCTTGCTTGTCAACCTATTTCCCGGTGAGTTTTTTAAAAAATTTAGTGAAATATACTGCAAATTATCGTCTTTTTTCTTGCAGCCTTTTTTGACAAGGTTTATTAACATTTAGTGGCAAACAATGACCTTTTTCTATCTTTTCTCTCATTTTTCTTCTTCACTTTGCATCCCCCCATCAACTTCCTATAAATTGTTTTCATGAAAATAACAGTTAAGCTATTATTGTGTGAGCAGATTTCAAACGTGGTTACAGAAGACAAGATTTTTATTAAAGGCAGATTCAGTGGGCTTCACCTGTACAGACGTTGAATGAATTCGGAAAATAGCCACCTATACAGTCGCAGACGTACGAACCATTCGTGTTTCTGCATTGTGAATTGACATCCTTACATCGAGAACTATTCAAGCTGCATTCATCGATGTCTAAAAAATTCACATTATTAGCACATTAAGTAATATCGGAAACAGTGGCGTATTTACCATTGGGCCATTTGGGCCATGGCCCCCTTTGGTCTTGGCCTAGCCTGTCCTCAGACCCCCAGTATAGGCTCGCGCTTCGCTCTCGCCATGGGCTGCCCCCCCCCTTACCAAAATTCTAAATACGCCACTGATCGGAAATATTTATAATTCCACTAATTCTTTACTTAAATTACTTCAATTTCAATAAGTTGTAGTAATTGTGCTAATAGCAAAAACTCACAGCCAATGAGAGAGCCAGGATACTGTTTAATGGCAGTGGCAGTGATCGTGATGATGGTAAAGAAACGATGACGATGAAGACAATGATGAAGACTTCAGAACAGCTGTTATTTCTTTTACATTACATTACAAAAAAGACATCTCATAGTAATCAACGCACATGATCTATCAATCATGCGTCACTAATTAATTAATTAATTAATTAATTTGATTAATAATTACTTCACTGCTTCACTTGCCTTGACTGCAATTGTCTCCTTTCCAACCAGAATTGCAAAGACATCCATAGGAATTCCGCTTAGACAGACATGTTCCGCTATAGCACGGTGCATTTGCACAAAGATCGATGACTACAAAGAGCATTATTTCTTGCCAGGTCAAATCTAATCATATCGATTAGAAAGAAGACTTCTTCTACAAGTCTGAACAATTCGAAATCCAGCACATTTGTCTGCCTGCTTATTTCTCCAGTAAATCAGTCATGGACGTCCGGAGGGGGTGCAGGGGAGGTGCAATTTCACCCCCTAAATTCACAATCCTAGAAATATCCCTGATAACTGACCCATTATCTGATCATGATTAATACAGGCTCTTCAAACTCTAAGCCTAGGCAAAGCAAGGGAGCTTTTTTCGTCTCTTATTTGCATCTTAATACATTTCCCTAATCACTGAGACTGTCGTTTCTCGTGGACGTAATTAAAAGTGAAGATAGATTTTTAAATATAAAATACAAATATAGGTAATTATGAGGAAGACGCCTACATGTGCATGTCCGCCCGTCTCCCGCGTATCCTGAGTCGCAGGAACAGTTGTAGCCACCCGGAGAGTTAAGACACTTGGCATCTCTGGCGCATACGTTGAGCGTCAATCTCGTTGAATTACATTCATCGACATCTAAATCCAGTTAACGCAGTACAGTCGAGAGAGCGTCAACTACTCAAACTTTTACTAAGTACGTTGTTTAACTTTGGCCGATGATAATAATAATAATCAAACTAAAATGTAGACAAATATTTAAATCGCCAAAAAAATTAAGATTAAAATGCATTGAAATGAATTAATAGGTTATCTGTCTAGAGACAGGCTCAGGGCTCCATTGTTTCCATTCCTGTCTGTGCCTATTGCATCTTCTTTGATATCTGCATATGTTTTGTTTTCGCCATTCAGTCCAATAGCATCCTCCTTGGTCTTCCTTTTGCCTTTCTTCCCGATATAGCCTATATATTCAACTTTCATCCATTACTGTTCCAAACAATATTTCTCCTCTTATTAGCTGTTGTTACCAGACGCTCTTAAACAGTTAGGACAGCCTGGACAGTACTTAAATTCCGTTGGCCTGTCCTTAAGGGCGCTTGTCTTTGATAAGGACACAAAATAAAATATCCTTAAATTTCCTTTAAAACAGTGATTACAGATTTTACACATTACACTAGACTAAAAGAATTTTATAAGTAATAGGTAATGATTACATAGAATTACTACGCATAGACTCATAGTAGAAAAGGTCTTTGTAATTAATGGGTAATGATTACATAGAGTTACTACGCATAGTAGAAAAGGTCTTTGTAATTAATGGGTAATGATTACGTAGAGTTACTATGCGTAGTATAAAGGGTCTTTGTAATTAAAAGGTAATGATTACGTAGAGTTACTATGCGTAGTAGAAACTTCTTCAACCACACGTCGTTGAAAAAGTCACGATAACACAAATTGTAACTTATTGTTAATTATTAATCAGCTGTGCCTATAATTATAAGCAGTCCATTGGGCAAAGGTAGTTGTAGTCTTCTAGGCCTACTGCCCTTCTTCAACTTCTCCTGCATAGCCACATTTCAAATGCCTCCAGCTACATACCAACATTTTATCAGCCTCTTCTTTAGTTCCATGTGTAGATATATGCAGCCAGAGGCGCTCCACAGGGGGCCGGGTGGCCCGTGCCCCCCCTATTGAGTTCCTGGCCCTCCAGTTGCCCCTCTGTTGGGACCCTATACTTATACTTACCTATACTACATACCTAACAACAAATGGTTGCCACCCCCATGATTAGAAGTTGCCGCCCCGACGCCTCCCTTGCCAAATCCTGGAGCCGCCACTCTATGGAGCTGTTTCTAGGCGTAAGCTTAAATGAAAAAGTGGAGACCCAACTCCCATATCTTTCCCATTTCATAGCCTAGCGTATCAAAAAGTGGGGGTGCAAACCTGGGGGCATTAAGGAAGTTAACGCCTGTGAAGAAGATTGAACGTTGAAAAAATAAATGAATTCAAAAGCTACCGGGAGAATAATAGGAGTAAACTTCTGTTACGCCTAACGGTTCGACCACCCCACCCCAGCCCCCCACACACACACTTTCTAAGAGGCATAGGCGGATTTAGAGTTTAAGATTTGGCTAGGCTAAGGGGTCTGGAGAAATAGGCAGAAATTGCTACGTATTTAGAAAATTTTATTCCATGTCAATTGCTAATTATAATTATTGCATATAGCCGTATGGGCAACATAGAACGTATTATTTTATAGCCCCATAACTTTTGATTTCTTGAAAGGAACGACTAAATCTTTGAGTTGGGTGGTGCAGAGAGCTAGCACCCTCTACTGAAATAGAGGCAGAAATTGCTACGTATTAGAAAATTTTATTCTATGTCAATTGCTAATTATTGCATATAGCCGTATGGGCAACAGATATAGAACGTATTCTTTTATAGGCCTATAACTTTTGATTTCTTGGGAGGAGCGACTAAATCTTTGAGTTGGGTGGTCCAGAGAGTTAGCATTAAGAGGCTACCATAGGAAGGGAAAGGTATGGGGGTTGGGCCCCACTTTTTCATCGAAGTTTAAACCAAACTGGAGAACCAATTGCAAAATTAAAAAAGAGAAAGTGTAACGGCTATCATATCATCATATGCATTCAAATCCACTAAAATCACGTTATCTAACCTTATCTAACAACCAGTGGCGTAGCCAGGATTTCCGGAATGGGGTTTTGGTTTTGATCATAACCAACTTCGAAAAATCTTGACAAGCATAAAAAGGTCGTCACCTTACATTCTATAGCGCTTACACATTATTTTGGGTCGGCAGCCAAGGGGGGTTTGACCTCCAAAACCGCGTCCGAAAATTTAAAATGTATGGAAACACAGTCCAAAATTTTCTTCGTCGGCAGCGAAGAGGTGGTTTTAACTCCCACCCCCCTTGGCTACGCCACTGCAAACAACACTTTACACGCCCACAGATATGCAGACCCCGAGAATCGGGTGATTACTTTGATTCCATGATTACGGATAATTGGGTGGCAAAACATCGACCGGGAAATTACGGGGGGCTTAGTCTAAATCTAATTAACGTCCTCCTGTACAGGTAATTAAGGCGCCAATCCGTCGACCTGGCGTGTCCATTACCTGCGTCGCATCGAGCACCGGTCCAACCGGATAAGCACTGGCATCTGACGTCACTTCCGTTGCCGCTGACGTAACTTCCGCCATTCAGGCAGACGACAGCGGAACCTGAAGTCGTTGGCGACGACGTCGTCGTTGTCATCATCGGCGTTGTGTTGTTGTTGTTGTTGATTTGTGTTGTTTCTAAATCGGATATCACACCGCGGTAATAAACAAAAATAAGCAAACAGACGAAGACAGTCACGGTTGATTTATGTTGCGCCATTTTTTTCGTATCGTGACGATGCTGTTCAGATAGCCAGCTGCAGGTCTGGTCGTAACTGTTTTTCTGTTAGGCCTATACGAACTGGACGGCCTAACCGCGCCAGGTGAACGTCCGTAGGCCTGTTATTCCACAGAAATCGCGTCCCTATAATTATTGTCTCGGAGGAAGGCAGGTGCGTCGACCGATCGCCAGAACATATCCCGACATTCGAAAACGAACGACAACCCGTGCACACCTGGACGGACAACGGCGACGATCAGAGTGAGCGAGCACCTGCAAGTCAGGTCGGAAAGCCAAGCCGCAGGTATGCTGGAGAAGGAGAGGGAGATGGAGAGGACGAGAGAGAGAGAGGGATGCCCGGCACAGAAGACGCCCATAGCTGCAAATCGAGATGCTCAGCTGCGGCTGCTGCTGCTGCTGTGTAGCCTACGTAGCCTACGTCATCGATTGAACATGATGTCGACAAAGACTCGCAACGGTGGGGTCGATGGGTGGGGGACTGGGGAAGGGGGTGGACGGTGACCGGGTAATAATGCAACCAGACGGAATAACGTATATGTAATCAAGCGACGACAGGGGGCGAATAGGCGGCGGGGGAGAAAGAAAAAGAAAGGGAGAAAGAGAGGGAGAAAGAGAGGGAGAATTTGGCAAACAAACCGTTGACTAAGTTTTCACGTAGGTTATAGTTAACAGGTGCGCTGTTTACATTAAACCCGGTGGCTGGAAGTTACCTGCGGCGCCCGTTTTCCTCCTTTTTTCCTCATTCAATCCTTTGCCTCACCTCCCCCCCTCCCCCGCCAACGCATTCACCTGCTCGTCCTCCTTTTCATCAGCAATTTCCAATTGACAGATTAGTGACCTTATTGGCAATAGTTGAAGCAGGTGTCCTTATGTTTAAATCTAGAGTTCGGAATTATTACAGTTAGAGCATTTAGCCTTAGTTGTCAATAGGCCTACACGATTTCACGGCATCTCCGACGATAGGCCAATTAATTAGCCCAATTGGATTGAGTTCGTATATTCAAAATTAGGGCTTGTACGGATTAAAATTATTGTCTTGTTCGATTAATCGGATTTTTAATCGATTAATTTCGATTAATTATAACATGCACTCTATAGCTTTTGGCTGATCTGCTTGAATTGCAACTCTGCATAGGCCCTATTGTCCACTTTGCCTTCTGCAGTTAGCTTAAAAACAAAATGAAAATTCTTGCCCAACTCTCCCCTGAAATGCTTAACTGCAACATTGCTTTCATTACTCGCCATTGTTGTCTGGACGGAAATAGAAATCTGGTAGGATAAGTAGGCCTAATATTCAAGTAAATAAGTAATCGAAATATCCAAAAAACAATCGAAAAATTAATCGTTTAAAGAAAATGTAGTCGATTTTTAAAAAATTAACGATTAGTCGATTAATTAATCGTTAATATCCGCAGCCCTATTCAATATGCAGTAACGTACGTCTGTATAATTGGGGAAGGGGTTGACCCCTCTTGTTTATCCGCCAAACACCCCACTGTTTAAGGCATCCAGAAAACTGAATACGCGATGGACTTGACTAGCGTCATGGTGACATGGTCTGATGTCAGACCAGTAAAAGCGCCGTGACGTCTTTGGGACGCCAGCCGTGGCTCAGCCTTTAGGAATTTAAGTGGGGGGTCACATTTTTGGGGGCGATTCGTGACATCGTTGACATAGCAAAATGTAGACATTTTCATTTAGTCAGCTCAGCTGGACGACAATTTTGAATTGAAATAATTAGTGCTAAGGTTTTTGGCTTTACAAGTGCATTTGCAAATTGACGAAACAGTAAGGCAGAGACTAAGGTAAGTAGGACCTACAGCGATGCCGCGAGGGTGGATTTTACGATTAGCGTAGCCACGAGGGTACGGGGGACCGGTCCGCTTATTCGGACGGGGAGCCACTCGAAGCGTGACGTACTTTATGGACGACCCCTCTCCAAAAATATCAAATTCGCCTTTATGAAAGCAGGGACTGTTGGTCATATCTCTAGGAGAAAATTCAGTCGCAGTTTCGTGTTTTCAGAGACCAGAAAAAATAAATATACAAGTTTGATTGTGTGTGTGTGTGTGTGTGTGAGAGAGAGAGAGAGAGAGAGAGAGAGAGAGAGAGAGAGCTGGTTTTTATGGTCCAAAACAACTGTCGAGTTATTGATACGGGAAATAGATTCAAAAAAATAAATATACAAGTTTGATTTTTGATGCATTTTATCCTGAGCATATATATATATATATATATATATATATATATATATATATATATATATATATATATATATATATATATAGGCCTAGCCTAGAAACCTGTCATCTGAAAAAAATTGAGGGCATGTCACACCATCCTCCGCTATAAGCCACCGAAGATATAAATTGATAGGGCTATAGTGCATGGCACACGGACAGAAACTTACAGACGGCCAAAGAGACAAACAGACAGACGGAACTTATTTAGCATTTAACCAAACCAAGTGTTTTTATTTTATGCAAATCAGCGAGTCACGTGGCGTAATTCGCCGGTCTCTGATGATTCACCTTTGAATCTATTTCCCGTATCAATAACTCGACAGTTGTTTTGGACCATAAAAACCAGTTCTCTCTCTCTCTCTCTCTCTCACACACACACACACACACAGCCTCATGTTTGGAAGGTAGACCTCTACAAGGCCTAAGCACCTGCCGCAGTACCTAGGCCTACTGCCTATCAAGCAGTCCACGGCTATGAAAAGCAACTGCAGTTCGAAGCCTGTCCAGTGTTTATTCTAGCCACCTTGACATTGGGGAGGGGGGAATTTTAAATGTTTGGGGGGACAAGACAGTAGTCTATAGATATGCAAAATTCAGAAGAGTTAAGAAACAAATTAAAACCACATTTTCGCGTGTCCCCAGCTTGGCTGACAGTCAAACCGTACTAGAATTGTCAATATATTCTGTCTCAATTTTTATCTATAAGAGCTTTCGAAATGCCACGAAAAATAATGAGCCGTTTGAAACGACACTATACAAAGTCTTTCAGAAATCTATTCTCTGTCAAATGCCTAAAAAATCAATCGAGAGATAAGATGGCGCTTAAGAAAACTGGTTTCTTGTATTACAGGTTTTATAGACTACAAAAATATTATAAAATTGATACCCTGTTTGAAATTGGACACAGCAAGGACTAGTGCTACATTAGGCTACAGGGGCGGCGCTGGGTTTTGTTGGCTAGGTGGGTCTAATGTAATCTACACAACCAGGACCAGGCTCAGACTACACCGCCCCGTCACCCCACCCCAAATCATAATTTCTCTGCAGATTTGCACGATTTGCTCGGGTGTCCCTGCCCGAGACTGGGGGGGTCCGGAGTACTAACATAAATTTTATTATTAACATTTCATCCCCCACACAAAAACCGCCGCCGCCGCTGCCGTGGAAGACAACGTTGACGTTGGCATTGTGTGAGAAAAAGGGAGCTACTTAAAGTAATACGACTAAAATAAATTTTATTTTTAACATTTCATCCCCCACACAAAAACCGCCGCCGCCGCTGAAGACAACGTTGACGTTGGCATTGTGAGAGAAAAAGGGAGCTACTTAAAGTAATACGACTAAAATAAATTTTATTATTAACATTTCATCCCCACACAAAAACCGCCGCCGCCGCTGCCGTGGAAGACAACGTTGACGTTGGCATTGTGTGAGGAAAAGGAGCTACTTAAAGTAATACGACTAAAATAAATTTTATTTTTAACATTTCATCCCCCACACAAAAACCGCCGCCGCCGCTGCCGTGGAAGACAACGTTGACTTTGGCATTGTATGAGGAAAAGGGAGCTACTTAAAGTAATACGACTAAAATAAATTTTATTATTAACATTTCATCCCCCACACAAAAACCGCCGCCGCCGCTGCGCTGAAGACAACGTTGACGTTGGCATTGTGTGAGAAAAAGGGAGCTACTTAAAGTAATACGACTAAAATAAATTTTATTTTTAACATTTCATCCCCCACACAAAAACCGCCGCCGCCGCTGCCGTGGAAGACAACGTTGACTTTGGCATTGTGTGAGAAAAAGGAGCTACTTAAAGTAATAGGACTAAAATAAATTTTATTTTTTAACATTTCATCCCCACAAAAACCGCCGCCGCCGCTGCCGTGGAAGACAACGTTGACGTTGGCATTGTGTGAGAAAAAGGGAGCTACTTAAAGTAATACGACTAAAATAAATTTTATTTTTAACATTTCATCCCCCACACAAAAACCGCCGCCGCCGCTGAAGACAACGTTGACGTTGGCATTGTGTGAGAAAAAGGGAGCTACTTAAAGTAATACGACTAAAATAAATTTTATTTTTAACATTTCATCCCCCACACAAAAACCGCCGCCGCCGCTGAAGACAACGTTGACGTTGGCATTGTGTGAGAAAAAGGAGCTACTTAAAGTAATACGACTAAAATAAATTTTATTATTAACATTTCATCCCCCCACACAAAAACCGCCGCCGCCGCTGCCGTGGAAGACAACGTTGACGTTGGCATTGTGTGAGAAAAAGGAGCTACTTAAAGTAATACGACTAAAATAAATTTTATTTTTAACATTTCATCCCCACACAAAAACCGCCGCCGCCGCTGAAGACAACGTTGACGTTGGCATTGTGTGAGAAAAAGGAGCTACTTAAAGTAATACGACTAAAATAAATTTTATTTTTAACATTTCATCCCCCACACAAAAACCGCCGCCGCCGCTGAAGACAACGTTGACGTTGGCATTGTGTGAGAAAAAGGAGCTACTTAAAGTAATACGACTAAAATAAATTTTATTTTTAACATTTCATCCCCACACAAAAACCGCCGCCGCCGCTGCTGAAGACAACGTTGACGTTGGCATTGTGTGAGAAAAAGGGAGCTACTTAAAGTAATACGACTAAAATAAATTTTATTATTAACATTTCATCCCCACACAAAAACCGCCGCCGCTGCTGAAGACAACGTTGACGTTGGCATTGTGTGAGAAAAAGGAGCTACTTAAAGTAATACGACTAAAATAAATTTTATTATTAACATTTCATCCCCACACAAAAACCGCCGCCGCCGCTGAAGAAACGTTGACGTTGGCATTGTGTGAGAAAAAGGAGCTACTTAAAGTACTAGGACTAAAATAAATTTTATTATTAACATTTCATCCCCACACAAAAAAACCGCCGCCGCTGCCGTGGAAGACAACGTTGACGTTGGCATTGTGTGAGAAAAAGGGAGCTACTTAAAGTAATACGACTAAAATAAATTTTATTATTAACATTTCATCCCCCACACAAAAACCGCCGCCGCCGCTGCCGTGGAAGACAACGTTGACTTTGGCATTGTATGAGGAAAAGGGAGCTACTTAAAGTAATACGACTAAAATAAATTTTATTATTAACATTTCATCCCCCACACAAAAACCGCCGCCGCCGCTGCCGTGGAAGACAACGTTGACGTTGGCATTGTATGAGGAAAAGGGAGCTACTTAAAGTAATACGACTAAAATAAATTTTATTTTTAACATTTCAGAAAAAAACCGTTGAAGACAACGTTGACGTTGGCATTGTATGAGAAAAGGAGCTACTTAAAGTAATACGACTAAAATAAATTTTATTATTAACATTTCATCCCCACACAAAAACCGCCGCCGCCGCTGCCGTGGAAGACAACGTTGACGTTGGCATTGTGTGAGAAAAGGGGAGCTACTTAAAGTAATACGACTAAAATAAATTTATTTTTAACATTTCATCCCCACACACAAAACCGCCGCCGCCGCTGAAGACAACGTTGACGTTGGCATTTGTGTGAGAAAAAGGGAGCTACTTAAAGTAATATGACTAAAATAAATTTTATTTTTAACATTTCATCCCCCACACAAAAACCGCCGCCGCCGCTGCCGTGGAAGACAACAACGTTGACGTTGGACTAAAATAAATTTTATTTTTAACATTTCATTGTATGAGACAACGTTGACGTTGGCATTGCTGAGAAAAAGGAGCTACTTAAAGTAATACGACTAAAATAAATTTTATTTTTAACATTTCATCCCCACACAAAAACCGCCGCCGCCGCTGAAGACAACGTTGACGTTGGCATTGTGTGAGAAAAAGGAGCTACTTAAAGTAATAGACTAAAATAAATTTTATTTTTAACTTTCATCCCCACACAAAAACCGCCGCCGCTGCTGCCGTGAAGACAACGTTGACGTTGGCATTGTATGAGAAAAAGGAGCTACTTAAAGTAATACGACTAAAATAAATTTTATTTTTAACATTTCATCCCCACACAAAAACCGCCGCCGCCGCTGCCTGAAGACAACGTTGACAACGTTAACTTACGACTAAAATAAATTTTATTATTAACATTTCATCCCCACACAAAAAACCGAAAAAGACAACGTTGACTTTGGCATTGTATTTCATGCTGCTGAAAAACGGAGCTACTTAAAGTAATACGACTAAAATAAATTTTATTATTAACATTTCATCCCCACACAAAAACCGCCGCCGCCGCTGCTGAAGACAACGTTGACGTTGGCATTGTGTGAGAAAAAGGAGCTACTTAAAGTAATACGACTAAAATAAATTTTATTTTAACATTTCATCCCCACACAAAAACCGCCGCCGCCGCTGCCGAAGAAGACAACGTTGACGTTGGCATTGTGTGAGAAAAGGAGCTACTTAAAGTAATACGACTAAAATAAATTTTATTATTAACATTTCATCCCCACACAAAAACCGCCGCCGCCGCTGCCGTGGAAGACAACGTTGACGTTGGCATTGTATGAGAAAAAGGAGCTACTTAAAGTAATACGACTAAAATAAATTTTATTTTTAACATTTCATCCCCACACAAAAAACCGCCGCCGCCGCTGAAGACAACGTTGACGTTGGCATTGTGTGAGAAAAAGGAGCTACTTAAAGTAATAGGACTAAAATAAATTTTATTTTTAACATTTCATCCCCCACACAAAAACCGCCGCCGCCGCTGCCGTGGAAGACAACGTTGACTTTGGCATTGTATGAGGAAAAGGGAGCTACTTAAAGTAATACGACTAAAATAAATTTTATTATTAACATTTCATCCCCCACACAAAAACCGCCGCCGCCGCTGAAGACAACGTTGACGTTGGCATTGTGTGAGAAAAGGAGCTACTTAAAGTAATACGACTAAAATAAATTTTATTTTTAACATTTCATCCCCACACAAAACCGCCGCCGCCGCTGCTGGAAGACAACGTTGACGTTGGCATTGTATGAGAAAAAGGGAGAAAACCGCCGCCGCCGGAAGACAACGTTGACGTTGGCATTGTGTGAGAAAAAGGAGCTACTTAAAGTAATACGACTAAAATAAATTTTATTATTAACATTTCATCCCCACACAAAAACCGCCGCCGCCGCTGCCGTGGAAGACAACGTTGACATTGTTGAGCTACTTGGACTAAAATAAATTTTATTTTTAACATTTCATCCCCACACAAAAACCGCCGCCGCCGCTGAAGACAACGTTGACGTTGGAGGAAAAGGGAGCTACTTAAAGTAATACGACTAAAATAAATTTTATTATTAACATTTCATCCCCCACACAAAACCGCCGCCGCCGCTGCCGTGGAAGACAACGTTGACGTTGGCATTGTATGAGAAAAAGGGAGCTACTTAAAGTAATACGACTAAAATAAATTTTATTTTTAACATTTCATCCCCCACACAAAAACCGCCGCCGCCGCTGAAGACAACGTTGACGTTGGCATTGTGTGAGAAAAAGGGAGCTACTTAAAGTACTAGGACTAAAATAAATTTTATTTTTAACATTTCATCCCCGTGGGAAGACAACGTTGACGTTGGCATTGTATGAAAAACCGCCGCCGCCGCTGAAGACAACGTTGACGTTGGCATTGTATGAGAAAAGGAGCTACTTAAAGTAATACGACTAAAATAAATTTTATTATTAACATTTCATCCCCCACACAAAAACCGCCGCCGCCGCTGCCGTGGAAGACAACGTTGACGTTGGCATTGTATGAGAAAAAGGAGCTACTTAAAGTAATACGACTAAAATAAATTTTATTTTTAACATTTCATCCCCCACACAAAAACCGCCGCCGCCGCTGCCGTGGAAGACAACGTTGACGTTGGCATTGTGTGAGAAAAAGGGAGCTACTTAAAGTAATACGACTAAAATAAATTTTATTTTTAACATTTCATCCCCCACACAAAAACCGCCGCCGCCGCTGCCGTGGAAGACAACGTTGACGTTGGCATTGTGTGAGAAAAAAGGAGCTACTTAAAGTAATACGACTAAAATAAATTTTATTTTTAACATTTCATCCCCCCACAAAAAACCGCCGCCGCCGCTGCCGTGGAAGACAACGTTGACGTTGGCATTGTGTGAGAAAAAGGAGCTACTTAAAGTAATACGACTAAAATAAATTTTATTATTAACATTTCATCCCCACACAAAACCGCCGCCGCCGCTGAAGACAACGTTGACGTTGGCATTGTATGAGAAAAAGGAGCTACTTAAAGTAATACGACTAAAATAAATTTTATTATTAACATTTCATCCCCACACAAAAACCGCCGCCGCCGCTGCCGTGGAAGACAACGTTGACGTTGGCATTGTGTGAGAAAAAGGAGCTACTTAAAGTAATACGACTAAAATAAATTTTATTATTAACATTTCATCCCCACACAAAAACCGCCGCCGCCGCTGCCGTGGAAGACAACGTTGACGTTGGCATTGTATGAGAAAAAGGAGCTACTTAAAGTAATACGACTAAAATAAATTTTATTATTAACATTTCATCCCCACACAAAAACCGCCGCCGCCGCTGAAGACAACGTTGACGTTGGCATTGTGTGAGAAAAAGGAGCTACTTAAAGTAATACGACCGAAATAAATTTTATTATTAACATTTCATCCCCACACAAAAACCGCCGCCGCCGCTGCCGTGGAAGACAACGTTGACGTTGGCATTGTATGAGAAAAAGGAGCTACTTAAAGTAATACGACTAAAATAAATTTTATTATTAACATTTCATCCCCACACAAAAACCGCCGCCGCCGCCGCCGTGGAAGACAACGTTGACGTTGGCATTGTGTGAGAAACGTTGGCATTGTGTGAGAAAGGAGCTACTTAAAGTAATACGACCGACATAAATTTTATTATTAACATTTCATCCCCCACACAAAAACCGCCGCCGCCGCTGCCGTGGAAGGCAACGTTGACTTTGGCATTGTATGAGGAAAAGGGAGCTACTTAAAGTAATACGACTAAAATAAATTTTATTTTTAACATTTCATCCCCCACACAAAAACCGCCGCCGCCGCTGAAGACAACGTTGACGTTGGCATTGTATGAGGAAAAGGGAGCTACTTAAAGTACTAGGACCGACATAAATTTTATTTTTAACATTTCATCCCCCACACAAAAACCGCCGCCGCCGCTGCCGTGGAAGACAACGTTGACGTTGGCATTGTATGAGAAAAAGGAGCTACTTAAAGTACTAGCTACTAAACGACTAAAATAAATTTTATTTTTAACATTTCATCCCCCACACAAAAACCGCCGCCGCCGCTGCCGTGGAAGACAACGTTGACGTTGGCATTGTATGAGGAAAAGGGAGCTACTTAAAGTAATACGACTAAAATAAATTTTATTATTAACATTTCATCCCCCACACAAAAACCGCCGCCGCCGCTGCCGTGGAAGGCAACGTTGACTTTGGCATTGTATGAGGAAAAGGGAGCTACTTAAAGTAATACGACTAAAATAAATTTTATTTTTAACATTTCATCCCCCACACAAAAACCGCCGCCGCCGCTGCCGTGGAAGACAACGTTGACTTTGGCATTGTATGAGAAAAAGGGAGCTACTTAAAGTACTACGACTCAGTGTTATTTAAGTTATGGTTTTTCAGTTTCAGTTTCAGTTGTGTTTTTTCAGTTTAAATTACAGTTAAAGTTAAATTATTTTTTAAGTTACAGTTAATAGTTATTGATTTGTCCGTTATATTTACAGTTAAAGTTCTTTTAGTCTCATATCCCATTTCATATTAATTAATAAAAAAAAATACAAAACAATATACTTGTGGCATTTTGCCAAATCAGTCAGATATCATAACAAAAAAAATATTCTGTATTGGGGGAATTTTGGATTAAGAATACCACCCAACATATTACCTTCCCCACGACATAACTCCTCGAATGCTTTGGCATTTACCTGGTTGTTGTTTGAAGCAACAACAACGACTACAAAACCACAGAACTGAATAACTTCAATGGCCTTAATTATCATCTGAGCTAAAAGACTGGATGTGAACTGTTTTACCAAAGCAACAATTTCACGCATGCGACCAGCAATTGATGAAATCAAGAAAGCTTGCACAGCATTAGCCTGTTCATTGCTAGAGTTATGTGCCACACCAGTAATCTTACCCCCTTTGTAGTTAAATCCCTGTGCAACATGCATCTCGTCAATCTGCAAAACTACTAACTTTTCACGTTCAGTTAGACTGTCAGCCTTTAGTGCAGATACTTCAACTGTGCATGGTCAGACACCTCAATGCCTGGAGAGAAATTCAACATTGCAGAGAGCTTCTGTAAATTTCTAGGCTGTGGCAAAATAACTGTCTCGCTATTGATAAGAATCCGATAACATGAGGAAGAGTAAACAAATACAGTAAACGCAAAACGAAGCATGTCATTACTGTATCGTCTACCATAAGGAGAACCACAGGACAATTTCAACTGCTCAACACAAAATTTAACTGTGCCCATATTGATACTGTTGTCATCGTTGTCATCATCATCACAACCCTCGACATTACAATCAGCATTGTCGAGCTTATCAGTCAGCATGGCACAAACCAACTTTATCGTCTCCTCAAGAGTCAGATCATCCCTAACTGACTTACGAGACACTTTGTAATGGCTCAGAAGGTTTTCCAACTGAGACCATTTACTCAAAATTAAATCTGTGCCAAGAAGCCACAACAACCTGTTCCCAGATTCCATCAATATAAACAAAAACCTGCAAACTAGAATGGATTTTAATACATGACCCAATGGATGGTTTTTCATCCAAATCAACAGTATAAAAACACAGGTACTTATCTGTTACTTTCCATTGCCAGTTAGTGACCAATTGCTCTGATAAACACTGTTGGAAACCGTCTACAATCGTGGAGAATTCCTCGATGCGATCAGCAGCCATCCAATCTGCAAAGGCTTGTTCCGCTCGCTGTTCCTGACATTGGCACCTAGCTGTTGGATCGGTTCTTTGTGGCAGAACTGTTGTTGACAAGTAGACTGGAATATTTGGAAATATCGAAGGGAAAGCATCATTGGTTAGTCTTGGACGCTCTCTCTTCATCCGAACATCTCCAAAAAACATCCTCTGTGACCACAAAGCGATCCTCAAAATGCTTGACACAAATCACTGTGTGCTTTGACACAGTCAAATCCTCTCTTGGAATTTTCTTCAGCCATAACTGCTGACGTTCATGGTCTGTAGGAAATTTGAAAACAGAAACATAGGCTCCTGAATTCTTGTAATTCGAACGACATCCTAGAGCACAACACTTATCCGGCATATCTGAAAAAGAAGCAAATAGATCTGTACTGTTTCCATCTTAAGCCAGTACCATAGCAATGGGTTGTGCAGGCTATACAATGCACGTTCAACTCCCACCCCTACCCCCCAAATATTAGCTTCTATATAATATTATATAATATGAGTACGAAAGTCGTCGTCATCAACAACAGGATCATCATCGTGATCATAGTCATCGTCGTGATCATCATCATCATCATCATCATCATCATCATCATCGTGGTCATCATCATAGCATTTCTTTGTCTACCGCGTGCACGTATTTCATTGAACGAACAAAGAAACAACAGCCGTAGACTTGTAAACTTTGCAAGACAGTCTTACCTGAAGTTGATGTGTTGTCGTTAGATGTGTAACGATCTGGTATATCCGAACTTTGAACTCAATTTACTGAGAAATCGAAAAATTTGCCCGAACACACGCTGAATCGTGAACGCTTCGCACAAAGGCCGACAAAACAACGCCTACAAACACTGCACCGCGGCCTAGATCCCAGACCCACAAGTACAGCTGACACAGAAGACCGCATTATTAATTAATAATCATACTTACATATAAATTATTATTCAGTTTCGATAACTTTTCTATTACTTAACTTTTCAACTTTATTCTATTAGGCTACAGTTATAACATAAGTTATTAATCACTTTTCAGTTACAGTTAAAGTTACAGTTAACTGACATTTTTTAACAGTTATTCGGTGTTTTCAGTTACCGTTATCGTTAACTTGAAGAACACTGGTCCGGACCCGCGGACCCACCCCCTAGCGCCGCCCCTGGATAAGAGATAAGGCCAACCCTGGTTTTGATCTGGATCTTAACTGCTTTTGATTTGGCGTTTTCCACTTGCAGCGAGATTCGGTGGCCTACGAGGCATAACTGGCTGTGGGGAATCCACAAGGGGTGCTAACCGGGCTTGAACCCGCTCCGTCAGCCTACCTCTCCAGCGCGTAACCCACTCTGCCATCTTCCGCCCGATGTCCTATTCTGTAAAGGGACATTCGATGGCTTTTCAAAGTCAAAGCCTTCTAATAGAAATTGACTTCCCTTAACTAAGTACAGTAACCTAGTGAGCTTATCCATTGAGCGCATTACAAGTAACGAGAATCAATAACTGGATTATAGAATTCAATTACAACACACATTCAGGCCCGTAGGAAGTGGGGATGCAGCTGCACCCCCTGGAAAAATCAGGTGTGTGTGCAGCGCAACCCCTGGACGATGACTGTTCGTTAATTTTTTGTTTGAGGAATTTTAAATAGAAGAAACAGAGATGATGGCCTTTTTTGCTAACGAGGGCTTTTAGGAGGATAAAGTAAAGAAGTAAAGTTAGTGACGACCTTTTTCGCTCGTCAGGGTTTTTTAAGACTCGCCTTTTTTCCTTGTCACAACTTTTTATCTTCTGAAAATCTGCACCCTCCCCTGCAGAAAATTCGTTCCGACGTGCCTGAACACAGTTGTCTTACGATTATCGTCATAGTCGCCGCCGTCATCATCATCATCATCAACAACAACAATATTATAATCTGATTTCTGTACATAGGCCCTATGCGTAAACTTCTACTAGGCCATAAAGCCCACCCCCACACAAACACACACGTTTTGAGGGCTGCCATTAGGGAAAGTTGAAGGTATAGAGTTTCCCACACACACCCCTCCCCCCACTTTCATCAAAGTTTACGCCAATGTCCCTGTGTAGACGACCTACCATTCTGAGCGGAGACGGGAATAAATGCGGCCGACATCAACAGGACTAAGATGCAACGTCCACGTATTTCCAACATCTTCTCTGGCTTCAATCAATCGTCAGTTTCGTTCAAATTCTCTCTTCGCTTTGAAATCTCGCTGTACGGCTTTGCACACAGGTCTAGGCCTACATTTAAACGCCAAGTGCAATGAACAGATGACAAAACCCCGATTTCAACAGCCGCTCCATATGTTTCGCCTTTTAACCCCTTAACCGTGTATTTAACTGTAACTCAATGTAAAATGGACGGATATATCCGGGATCCCCAGTTAAGGGGTTAAAACGCCATGTTCATGTAGAAATTTTTTTATCCTACAGTACATGTACCAGTCGTCTATCCCCGCTCCATCTATCCCGGTTAATCGCTAGGGGGCGCCTTGACGTGTACCCACGCGCCTCCACAATTGAAAGCAGTGCTGAAGATGAAAACTAATTAATCTGAGGACAGCGATTAGAAATCTATTGTTGGTTTTGTCTTAAAGCTGCGTGTCGATCGGTCGGACGACTTGAACATGAAATTGTTTCCGTAAATGGTCACAATGAATTCGCCGACAGCCAATGAGAACGCCGCATTCTGTTTCGGGATCGCTAGAAGTGAAAACAACGAAGAGATATCAAGAACGTTACAATTGTCCGATACTCAAAGGAATCGTTCATAAAGAGATACCGGGTAAAATATTTTGACAATTTTGGAAAATGGTAAAACTAGTTAACACGCTCAGCATTGAAGACACAACCAACAGGCTAAAAGTTTCAACTCAAAGATAAAAAGTTTTCACCCATTCACCTAAAATTTACATACTTACAAATGATATGTCTAATCAAGTATATAATCTAGCCATGTTCAATAGAATGCATGGTAAAACATTATGCAATAAATAAATAAATAAATAAATAATTAAACGATGCATGAAATTACTTTTAAATTTGTCGTCGGAGGTGATCAGTTTAAAAGTGTTCTTCGTTTCCTGCAGAACAATTCCTGACGTTCCGACCAGAGACGGACACTTTGCTTTCGTCACGCTCAACAGCGAACCATGGAGATCAGCCTTCATGAGCTTCAGTTCATACTCCGGCAAGTTTTTAGATGTCAACCTAAAAACCGAAAAATACTAAATTCTTCACAAACAGATCCAACAAGATCAACTTATGGTCGATCCAAATAAGACGTACGCACTGAGGGGGTTGGATTTTGGAGATTTTGCATATGTACAGTATGTGCAATGGGGGAGCCAGGGTTATTTCTACGATTAACAATTGTTGGGGGTGTTGGTAAATTCAGGGGTCCCCTACCAAAAAAGTCAGACAGGCAAAAAGAGTCATCCCATAGCTGAGATGGGGGTGTGTTGGTCACAAATTGGGAGTGTTAGGGGGGGTGTATAAATATCCCTGGGGAAGGGATTTAAAATATACTTTTTTTGCATATGTACTATATGGATGAGCCCTAGTATCAAAAACTGAATCTAAAATTAAATCAGCCCTCAATCACACTAGGGATCAAAAGGCAGCTAAGTAAGACAATCAACATAGAAGGCAAAAGGCAAAGGTAGTTCCGTACTCAAACGAGCATAGGAACTGGCGTTGATCTCCATGTACGAGGCAAAAGATTACACAGGTGGCTTACACCATTAATCTAGAGTGGTTTGCTTTTGCTTTCTCTAGATCCACTACATTTCTGAGATAATTACCGTATTCTACTGGAAAATGTGATGAAAATTTTAATTTCTAGATCAGTAAAGTTGTAGCACATTAAAAAAAGCATACCTTTTTAAGTCAACTAAGTCGCTAATGTAGTCTTTCCAGAGAGAGTGCAGTGGCAGATACAGCTCAAACCTAAAATGTATAGTGGAAGACCTTTCTATATTCTGTACATAGACCTAAAGCAATAATCCAACAACCAAGTAAATCAATCAGGAAGATTAGATGAAGAAACCTAGAATTAAACTTAAAGACTGCACCGTAATTGAAAAATCACTGCGATAAACTATTCTACAAACAAGAACAGCAATGAAACAATCTTCAACATAGTTGGCAAAATCCTAAAAAGCTTTGGTATGCAAAGGGTTAACATAAAAAACTGGGGAGCAAGGCTTTAGACTGAAGAACACAAATGAATTATTATTTTTTCCAAAGTAAATGTCACTTGTTTAAGAAACTTATATATTCCTTGTCTTAACTAAAAAATCAACAAAATTGTAACTAGACCTGTTGATTTCAGTAGCCTACCTCTGTTCTTCTGGTTTCATTTGCTTCAGTTTCAATTGCTTTCTCTGTTTAGCGTTCAAGCGCTTGACCGATTTCGACTGTTTCCTCGCTCCTTTGCGATTAATGATGTTGTTGCTAAAACTAAAGGATTTCTGCTGGTATCGAAGCATATCTTCAAAGCCTTCCTGGATGAGACGAGCGGGAACGTGGTTTTGGAGAAACGACGTCAAGAAACGAGACTTAGAGGAACTCTGTAAAAGAAATATACGCCATCTACCATTCAGTTTTGGAATAATAATTCAATTTGCCACATGCATTCGTGTCTCAGCCATTCACTGGAGAGTGACAATCTCAGTGGCAGTGGCAAATTTTGGGATGAGAGCTGAAATCCCAATCGAAAGAAACCAGCCAATCGAAACAAATGCATTCTAACAATTGTTTATGATAGTATATCTACGCGATTCTATAGAAACATCTGCTATTGCACAAAAGTAAATGCTTACTGCTAATCCAAGATCTTGTCTCATCTCCTCCACATAATCTGGTAGAGAGGCATAAACTGATCCTACAAATAATTTCACTCGACAAATTCAGCCTTTTATATCACCACATGAAATGCTACACAATAATTTATATTTCATGTTTTATATCTGGAATATGTTAGGTTAAGGATAAGGAGGTCCATCTGTTTCTTCTCTAATTATAGTCGTACCTATGACCGCAAGAAGCCATTATTATCGGTCTAGACGCACCCGAACATCTCTTTCAGTTGACTTTCCTTACATAGTCTGTCCGTCTCACTAGTTTTCACTGACTGATCACTGGAATTGACCTGGACCTGTGCAGCTGGATTTAGAGTAACGATCAATATCTTTTGAGTATAAGAACTAGTGCTATAGAGGCGCATAATTATAATACTCATTTCCCGGTAAAAGTAATAAGTACTCGTCTGCAAAAGGCGCTATACAAATTATTTGTTACGTTACAATGCTCGGGCAATCCAGTAACCGTTGAATGTGTCATTTTGAATTAATTTTATGACAGGGGCTCATCCTTCGCTAGATTTAACCCCCTATAATTCTGTAATAACGTTTACCTTCACGAATATGCGCCGTCATCTTGAATTTTTAACATGTAAATAAAATAAAATCATTTACAAATTGCTGTCATTCTTAATCTAGATCTTTCCTACCATAGAAACGAATACACGTTGGAAGTAGTCTATCCGGCATAAATAGAAGTGCAGGTAATGTGCCGCCATCTTTGATAAGATTTAGATAATAGTTACAGTAACTTATAGTGGCTACCATAAAAATTGCCATAAAACTTCTAGTACAAGTCCAGGCTTCTACTAAAACAAATGACCCCATACTAGCTTATAGCCCGGCTGTATGAGATCTGGCTTCAATTAGTAATGTCACGAGAATATGAACACATTCACTTAACAAAATGGTGAAAAATAGCTTATAAACAACGTAGACTCATTCCAGTGACAATTGAATTCTATTGTTCCTACACATATTCTATTATTAGAGACTGCAAATGGGCAAACAAGCGCCTCACGACAGAGGAGCAGAAAATGGTACTGACCAATCAAAGCATTCTAATCATGAATTTTGGGGGCGAAAGATGGCAGAGTGGGTTACGTGCTGGAGCGTCAGGCTGACGGAGCGGGTTCAAGCCCCGTTAGTGCCGATAGTGGCTTTCACACAGGTAGTAATGCCTCTAAGCCACTTTAAATCATGCTAATGAAATTAAAGTCTAACAGAGGGGTCATCCACATTTACGCCTTAGTAGTACTATTGCTACAGTAGGCTATAGATATGCAAAAATTCAGAAGAGTGATGAAACGAATTAAATCCACATTTTCTTGTGTCCCCATCTCCATTGCGTCAAACCGTACTAGAGTAGGAAATATATTCTGTCTCACTTTGATTCTAGATCATTCGAAATGCCACGAAAAATGGTGAGCCATTTGATTGAGTCGACATTATGCAAACCGGTTCTAATACCCAAGGATATCAATTGATGGTCTCCAAAAGACCAGGCCATTCCAGAGATCAGTCAGACGGAAAAGGCCATATCGGAAAACTAGGTTATTGAATGCAGAGTTGCTATATAGTGGTTTTCACACAGGCTTACTTAGCCTCCTAAAGCACTTTAAATCACATTATTATTATTATTATTATGATATGGAACAACGGTATAACACTTGTATAAAAATGCAGACAATTTCAGGCAGATTTAAAGCTGCCTAGAAGAATGCAGTTTGGTGGACACTGGATTGTGAACTGATTATGTATTTAAACAAGAGTTTACATTTGAAAACTCACTCGTGGCAAGACAGCATTTTACTTGACGACATGTAATAATAACTTACTTATCACTATTTTAAATATAACACCGATGATAACGATAAGGGAAAAGATGGCGACCATTTAATTGTTTTCTGCAATAAATATTCAAGATATTCGTCACAAATGACAATTAGTTAATACATGAATAGACCATAGAGCGATAAATTCCACTGAAGCTGCTGTGTTTTTCTAACTCAGCAAGGTCGAATTAAAATGCTAAAAAACAGCTTTTAAAGAAAAATAAAACAAATATTTGAGTGTCATGCAAATTCTATAGTACAAAATTCTGAAACGTCAGTTCTGAATTTCCTGCTACAGTAAAGAGCGTTCACAAGAGGAAACTCTTCAAGATCAACCTCCCCTGTACAGTTAATGCATTTGCTACGGATGACTGATGAAGCGAACCACAAAAAGGGAAAAATACATCTGCCAATAGCAATAAGCAAAGTGTGGAGAAAGAAATGAGGATCAAATGTACCGATATGAGTAACAAAAACCAACTGCACTACGACACGAAATGTACTTGGCAACTACGCTTATTTTGCGTCCATTAAAAACCTGTCGCAAAGAAAGTAACAAGAGCAACATTATGCTAGCTAAAAACTAGATAAATATGGGTAAAACCGTGAATTCACCTAGTAACTGTGTCGCAAAAAGTGTGCTCGAGAAGAAAATGATTTTGATTAAAATTTTTCCAAGGTCTGCATCAAAAGCAAGATGACAATTATCATAATGACCACAGTACAGATGATCAGTAATGTCTGAGAAAACCAAAAACATGGCAAAATACAAGAGAGATGACACAATTGACCACCATTAATGAACGCTCTATGAAAACAAAGACCACGGATGTACAACCACGTGCAACTGTACCACAGGTGAAATAAATAACACTAATGATACGGGCTTGCTATTTCAAATACTCTTCTAGTCGGCTCCATTTACTAAATCATTGGCATGGGGTGGATGCTACAAATGTAGGCCTACTGATAAGCAACTCTGTGACAAACTGCACTCAATTAGGCATTCCTAGGTTACATGAACTCTTGGGTACTCGACTAAAGAGTACCGTACCAAGTAGCAGTCCTCCGATGCTAAAGTACTAAACGAGCTCTCAACCAACGAGCGATATATATCTATCGGTCGGTTGCTCGAGTACGTGCAGGTACTCGACTGACGAGTACTCCGAGCAGCACCGAGCAGATACTGATAGCACTGTCCACGGGACACATTCACGACTCGCTAGTCCGGCGCGTCCTGCCAATGCTCAATCCACTTAAAGCCCGCAGAATTCGTCGGTACGGTCTGTCGCGAAGTGTGCCCGACGCCGCCGACAGATCGGCACAATTCGAGCAAGAACGCCGGCGAAACTTTGCCGTCGCCGCGACGTCGACGCGCCTTTGCCGCTGTCGGTGCGTCCGTACCGGAGCGCGAGCGCCGTCTGCGAGAAGCTGGTCAGAGCAGCTCGTACTGTCGCAGGTGCATTCTCTGGATGATGTCGCGGCAGTCGTTGAAGACGCGACGTATGTTCTCCGTGTCGACTGCGCACGTGAAGTGCGGATAGCAGTAGTGTCGGCCGTCTGACAGCGCGATTTTCTAGGGAGAAAAAAACAGGAAATAATACACCGACAACAATCAAAAACGCACCCCTTTCCCTTCCACACACGGCAATTATGAGGCACCGCATATTAATAGACAAATGAATTCACGCGCAGTAAATCAAATAAACTGCAACATTAAAACTCACTTCTTGTGTTGCTCCAATAATACAAATGTAAACTGTTATTAAATCTAAAATGAAGTGAAGATAGAAAGAAAGAATTTGATTGGAAATCCGTGGAATTAATTATTAAAAGAAACCGGAAAATGCAAACATGTTGCCGCCCACCAGAAATTCATCTCTAATGAAATACTTGGCACGAGACACTTCAGCCTCCTCCCCAGGCTCTGGTTGAGCTAAAACATCATACGCAATCATTAGTATCATCATCATCATCATCATCATCATCATCACCAGCATCATCACCAGCATCAGCATCAACAACTAAGAAACACAAAACTTACCGGTATTTTACCACCATTTTACATATGTACCATGCATAACCAGAAGTATGTACATATACACATGCAGTATTTCTTATATTTCTTATGGACAGTTAGACCCAATTAAAGTCACATTCAAGAGAGTAATGCTCATATAGTATGCTTTTAACTGTTATGACATTGCAATGCAAAAATCTGAACTTACAGTCGAGTGAGTAGTTGGCAAATTCTGGAAAATACTCCTCGATTTTTGATTTGGCCAATTTGACCTTCTCGGCCAACAAGTCCTGTTTGTTGAGGAACAAAATGATTGATATCGTGCGCAACCATCTAGAAAACACCACGAGAAGTGCGGCGAATAAGTGCAGGAGACTTAGAACCAAATGACAACACAGGTTTAACTGTAACCGAGAAGGAAATTGGTACTGAAATTACAAAAAAGGCCTTATTTGATGCAGTCCATCTTCGCATTACGACAAAGTAGGTTGACATAGGGACAGCTAAGTCATAGGCGGATCCAGGGGAGGAGCAGGGGCACGTGCCCCCAAACCACCCCAAAAAATATTGGTTTTGCTAACATCTCATCATGACGAAAATCTAAAAAGTACAGTAATAAAGGCATGAATACGCAAATAAGCGAATCACCATGGCAACGTGCATCAATTCATATGAAAAGGGCAAGGCAAGGCATGATGGAGAATAGGACACGATTTCCCGCCTCCCCCTCCCCCTCCACCACCCCCTCCCCCCGATTGAACTAGTTACACGTGAGGTAAACTGCGAACCTGTTGTTCCAGATGCTTCCGAAAAGTTCGAGCGATTCTCGCATCCGATTTTGCGTTGCGTCTTCGCGCAGCACCTGGTTGTACGCGCTGCAGTCGGAGACGAAGATGATTGCTGTGACGTCGTTGAAGCACTGAATCCACTTCCGTCTTTCGTCTCTCTGTCCGCCGACGTCGAACATGCTGCAAGGTCAAGGTCAAGTCAAACCTCGTCAAGGTCGAGGTCGTACACAAGCAGAGGGCGGATCTGGAAATTCGGTTTCAGGGGGTGGGGTGCACTTTCTGTTCCATCCCCCAATATTGTTGACCACCCTTGCACCTTTTATATGGATCGATGTACATGCATTTAAAATGCTTAAGGTGGAAGAAAGGACAACGTTCTCAAAGTTTATCTGTGTCTTTATAACCTTCTGGTCATTCACCATGATGAGAAATTAGGAAATTAAAATTTGGGGTCGGTTTCTGGGCACACGTGCCCTGTGCCCCTCTTTTAGGGTTTGAACTTTGAACTAAGCACAACGAAAGTAAATGTTAAACTACTGAGCGAACGTAAGTTAAGTCACAATAAGCTGAATCTCACTGAAAATTGACTTTGTCGACAGAAAACCTCGTTTCAAAAATGCCCGAAGTGAGGACGCGACATCGGAGAATGTCCTAAAAGTGCAGAATTGCCAAAATTTACGACCGACCAATCACTTCGGCCTATTGCGTATGAACAGCGCGGCGCAACGACATTTATGATGCTGCTTTTGTTGAAACGATATTAGTGTTCTAATTAACCTACACAAAATTCCAAACAACGGTTTCGAACAGAACTTGCACAGGTCTTGCATCCTATCAAGCTACAGGATGGCGCAAAAAGCCGAACTATATTAAAAGCAAACCTAAATGTTACCAGTCCGGTTTTTTTTTGCGCCACCCTGTAAATACCTGTAGACGCTCGCACTGTGTCACTCTCTCACTCAATGCATCAATTCGTCTGTGTGTTATTTGATGCCAGTGAAAAAAATCGCAATTATGCTAAGTCGAGAACGGCTGAATAATTCCTAGGCAGACCGAAGGTCGCTACGAACCACTTGCAATGAAAAACCACTCGTCAACAACAACAATAACAACAGAACCGATTAAACACGAATAGAAAAAAAACAACGGGATTTCTATTCATCAGACATCAGGCAAATGTACGACAACCACAGCCCAGCATCAGTATACATACACTTAACTCAAGGCCAGGCCACTATGGTTGCCGGCTCCGTAACTATGGTTACCCTCTCTGTTTCTGTGGTTACCTGCTCTGCTTCTATAGTTAACAGTTTTGTTACTATGGTTACATGCTCTGTTACTGTGGTTACCTGTTCTGTTGGCATATAGTCAGGACTCTTTATGTCATTGATTCTGTCCAAGAAACTGAAATTCAAAAAAGAAAACTGTAAAACTGTTTACTAAGATTAGAAGCTCCCTAATTTGGATACATGGGTTGGTGGAATCTGTCTTTGAAACTTCCAATACTAAACCCTGCACAATTTCACTCAACAAACAGCCATTGAGAAACCAAAGCAATCCTTTAAATACATTAAAAGCTTCTGTGACACCCAATCAATACCAGGAGCATAGCGACGAGGGGGGGATATATCAGTATATACTATATATACACACACACCTAAAAAAATCAGACTACCTTAAAATTTTCAATGTATTTTTTAAAATGTTCAAAGTTTTTAAAGATTTATACCTCCTCCCCAAAACAACTTTATCCCCCCCAATCAATTTCCTGGCTATGCCCCTGATCAATAGCCTCAAATTCAACTGTTTCTTAACAGTGTGCAGCATTCTGAGCGGCCATTTAAATTTGTGCATAAATAACATTACTCTAAATTTCAAACCACAAAACACAACAGTCAAATTGGTGAAGATTGAATGTAGACAGGTTAAGGCCACCAACTATTTAATGATGTTGACATAGGCAAAACAAAAGACCGAGTAAAATCACTTTAAGGAAGAAATAGAAACATAGATAAAAAGATCACATATATCTATTTCCCTTGACAGTATTCATTGTGGTGTATCTGTTGCCTAATTCATTATTTGCTCCACTGCCATTTCTTGTCCACTTACTATTATCTCGTGGAGCTAGCAACTAATGAATTCAACAAAGGTTGAAAATGACAAAATTATGCACAGCAAAATCAACTCGAATGCATCAAAAACAGAGAAAATTGTCAACTCCATCTCCCTCTCCCTCACAGGCATACGACTCTCAATGGTAGGCCTACAATGCTTCAGCACCCGATATCAAAGCCAGAGACAGAAAGGGGTTTGTATGGCAGCACACCACGTCACCTTCAGGGCTTTTGCCAAGAATAAAAAGGGTAAAAAAACTTTTGTTTCCAGGAAAGGCATAAAATTAGACCCTAAATAGATGATGATGATGATGATGATGATGATGATGATGATGATGATGATGATGATGATGATGATGACGATAACATACTACATACTTACAACTTTGCACAGTCGATGAGCTGGTATTCGTTCGAACGTTCGTAGCATTTCTGAACGCCTAAGTCATGCCAAAGTTTGTCCGTGTGTTCGTAGAATTCCTACAAAAGATCCCGAATGTAAAAAAGGACACTTACCTCGTGAAGTACACAACCAGAGACGTCTAAACGATTCGGTCTAGAAAGCCTAAAAATTAACTATCGGTTGATTTCAAAATAAGTTACAGTAAAATCTAATTAACTTTGCATCTGAGGAAATCCTCAACTTCACATCTACAACTGGTGGCACTCCCAATTAGTGCCATTTGTGCCCTATATTCACTCAAGAGATATATCTCAAGTTTTGCATAACAAAGACATTACAATCAAACCTTCATAAAATCAAAAACCTCTCATTGAAATGGTCCTCTTAAAGACATCTATACAACATATATACCCGGTAGATAATCATTACTGCTATTATTATTATTATTATTATTATTATTATTATTATTATTATTATTGTGTTTTTCTCTTTGGACATGGGGTAATACATATTTTTGGTTAACACAGACTCTTCCTTATCCTGGACCCACAAAATCCATTTTAATGGGGGTCATTTCTTTAATATAGTACCAAAGCTGTTCAACCGTCAAGTTATAGTTTGTCTATCTTCTTGTGAACTTGACTGAAACCATTTATTCGTACCGAACAAAACTCGAAGTCCGGCTGACTGGCGACCGACTGGATGTATTGAAGTGACGTTATATTACTATGTTGAGCAAGTTCTATGGGAGGGTCAATGGTATTCATAGCGCCTGTGATCGTCTAAACAACACGAAATATAATGACAGTGCTACATAAAGACTAACGTGAACTGTACTGTAGGTAATGTAATCAATGTAAAGTAGGCTGGTGTATTAAGCTTAATTCCTACAACATAGCATGTTCTCCAGCGCATTTTCTTGTCTTAAATCCATTTCCGTGCTCCTGTGACCAAGCAGTTGTTGTAAGCGTGCTGATGATTGTGTGCGGCTGCTTTGTCAGGCATCTATTATAGTGGCCCTTCTTGGTAGATAGCGTCACTGTGCCATGCAAGAGGTGCAGTATGGGCCAAGAATAGCAGAGATTAGATGGGTGTACAAGTCTGGAGTAACCACAAAAAAAAACAATAAAAGCAAATCACAGTTTAACCCTAACTGTTATCGAGAGGAGCTTGGACAAAAGTTTGGGCAAGGTCTGGTCGAATAAACTGGAATATTTACAGAATGCAATTACCAATATTGCATCTCGGATATTCTTTTTGATATCTTCCACCTTCTGCTTCCGCTCCCTGAAAAAGGAGCACAATAAATTAATCGCTGATAGTTCTTAAGGCAAAATAGTCATTCGATCAAAAACTATGAAAGTGCACCATTTTTTAATGTCCAAAGTCCTGCGATGAAAATTAGAACATTTTCTGTGATGGCCACAGCGGTAACACTTGCGAGCAGGGCTGAGTCGAGAGTTGAAGAGTTGAAGGAGTTAGAGTAGGAGAGAGACTGAATTACTGGAGATGGGGCTCCACAAATTATTTCCATTACAACAACAACAACAACAACAACATCAATAATAATAATAATAATAATAATAATAATAATAATAATAATAATAATAATAATAATAATAGCAGCAACAAGACATCAATAGACTAAATGATACACAATCTGTGCCAACTACTGGTGCGCATACTAATGTAAACCATCTGGATCATGTTATGAAAATCAGAGTTGCATTTCCACACTTTCCATTACTCTCCATTGAGCCCAATGTTAGCCACAGACTAAATAAAGAGTCCCATTGATAAAGGACATTTCAAGTTCCTATCAATGGCATCAGGAATGTGAATGATAAGAAACCAGATTACAATTTACAGATTACAGATTACAATTCTACAATCATCGTTGCATTGATTTATCCAATTCATTATCTATTCTTTCAATTTCTCTATAAATATTCAAGTCTCTTTCCTTCTTCCATCCTTTGCCCCATCTCTTATCTTCCCTCTTTCCAAAATCCCTCCATCCTCCCAACCTCATCTCTTTTCCCTTCCAGATCTTTCTCCTTGTCTCTCCCTTTCTGTGTCCCTCCTTTGGTCTCTCTTACTCATCGCCATCTTCTTTCTCAGCCTCCCTTTACCTATCTCTCTGTCTGTCTCTGTCAGTCTCTCTGCACTCTGTCTGTCTCTGTCAGTCTCTCTGCACTGTCTGTCTGTCTGTCTGTCTGTCTGTCTCTCTCTCTCTCTCTGCTTTCCACCTGTACTTCTACATCCCTTCCCCTTTCATTTCAATCAACCGCATATTGCACTTTTCAATAATACTCTGCAATGCGTCTGCATTCTGGTTGACAACGGAATTACATAATTCAAGAAATGTGACTGTAATGCTCGAAAGCAAATTCCATTAAGTCAAAAGCCATAATGAAGAAAAAGATAACATTTCCAGCAAACTAATCACATTTCCACAGATCACACATGCAAGTGAGATTCGGTGCTAAATGGCAGCACTGCAAACAACGCAATGGTCTTTATAAGCAAACATTATTCCTAAGCATTGAGCACGTGACTATCTGACTATTGTGTTAATGTGCAAAAGATCCAAAATGCATTATGTTTGCATTGCCCACAAATGTTAAAGGCCTTTCACTGCCCCAGTACTGGGCTGAAAACCACCTCAATTACTGATACCATCTAAGGCACTGCTTATGAGCCGACGACGGCCTTGGCTGAAAACTTGGCTGAAAATCAATGCCGGGGCACTGCACTAACCGTGCAAACAGACCCAGCTGCAATGTGTGAGACATGGCACAAGGCAAGCCATACAGGAGGCAAACGACGACGACGTCTACAAACAACACTGAATTCCCATAAAAGCTGTTTGTTCGAAGCAAACTGACTGCGAGAGGGAGAGAGAGAGAGAGAGAGAGAGAGAGAGAGAGAGAGAGAGAGAGAGAGAAAGAGAGAGAGAGAGAGAGAGAGAGAGAGAGAGAGAGAGAGAGAGAGAGAGAGAAAAGTTCAGACGGCTTGAAATAATCATCACCGATTGACCCATAATATCCATGGGAGATAACGAGAGCATGGCCAGGCCGTTTGGTTGGCAGGGCCATTGTTGTTAGGATGAATGAGGATTTTCTATGGCACAAAACACAGGCGGACCGCAACAAGTGGTGAGTCTGAAGGCACATCAAAACTCAAAGCCCCGAGAAGAACAATTTAACAGTCACATGAATGCCATGAAATTGACGTTGTTTTGCGTTCATTTCAACTTCAAGAACAATGCTATCAGTTTTCTGACATCACATACAATTACCGGTACCAAGAGTTCATCAACCTATTGAATACATTCGATTTAAACGCCTGCATTTTCAAACTCTTTCAGGTTTCTTACCCTGTTCAAAGAAAGAATAGGTCATATTCTAAAGTCCACATCAACTTCCACAAATAGAGAATCACAGATCTCTTTTTTATTTTACCCATTGGTGTCAACTTGGATGAAAAAGTGGGGACCCGATCCCTATACCTTCCCCATACCCTATGGTAGCCTCTCAAACAGTGGGGGCTCAAGCCTAGAGACCTAATAGAAGTTTACGTCTATGATTTGACCTCTTTTTCTACAAATCCCAACTCATTATCACAACAGCTCTGAAAACTGGGTCAGCAAATTACTTATGCCTTGAAAAAAACAACAATTCCTCATCACCAATGGCAACAACCAGTTAAGCTTAGGGTCTACTGTTAAAAAAAACTACAAGGCCATATATAGACAATCAGACTTGCTCCTCCTGTCTCTCCCATCCCACCCCACCCAACCCCACCCCATTAAGCCCCCCATTTGCAAAACTGCTGGTTATTTTCAGCAGTTTTCATCCAGTTTCTGCAACATTCCAACAGTTTTCATAACAAACATAACTATATATATATATATATATATATATATATATATATATATATATAATATATATATATATATAAGACCATCCTTCGAAAATAGCCAGCAGCAGCGATAAATAAACCTGCCAGCTATTTTAAACCACATCGTTGCTATCTAGGCATTTTTCTGCTTTTCAATGCTATGATCTATGTTGTTTCTGACTACAGAAGTCATTCATGTCTGTGCACTATGGCTATTTATGTTTCCCATTATTATTAAACTCTACATCTACAGTCAAACCTCCTTACAGTCATGCACTCAGGTTGCGGAGTAGCCCAACCGCCCCTGGTTTGTTCTGGAAATATCAGACGCTGCTTCTGTTAATGTCGTAGTAATGCACTATTGAACTTCTGTTGGTGTCAGGTCCAGTCCAGCTCAGAAAATGTAAACAGTCCTTTGAATATGTCATTCACTGGGACTGGCCTTATTAAGAGCCGACCATGCCCATCAACTTCAACAATTCCAGTACAAATGCTATTATTTCACTCAAACACAAACAGAAAGTAACTTTCACTGATGACCAAAAATTCAATCGTTCATCAATTTTATCATAATATTTCACAAAACCATCCACTACAGCCACAGGCATCTCCATAGGAGGAAGGGCCCCATATCGAATGCCTGCCCCTCCCCAGTGCCACCCCCCCCCCCCCAATACTTTAGTGCACTCATTTCTAAGCAACTAGAATAGTCAAGGTTTATGAAAAATAGGGCAGCTGACATCCGTTTACTCTGGTGGCAATGTGGTATACAAAGAAAGTACCAAGGCATAGAAATGATGGGTATGGTTAAGGCTGCCATGGTTGGCACGACAGACGACAACTTGAAAAGCATGGTCAGGCATGTGAGCAATGGGAGGGTGCAGGCTTTCTGATTCAAATTTTACAGGATATGAATTTTCGAGGGCTAAAGGCAGGTGCCGACTATCCGCACGCGCAGGCAATGTGCATGAAAATACGGTACCTACACAGTACCGGTACATTGAGAACAAATTGTGCTCAGGTCAAGATTAACTTATTTTTATTAAGATGCCAGTATAGCACAATTGTGGCAAAAACATTCAATTAAATATTTAGCATTGGTGAAACCAGTGAATGGAAGGGAAAGCTCAGCCCTTCCCCCTCCAAAAATTCCTGCTCACCCACCCCCAGGGCCGCCGACAGAGGGGCAAGGGGCAAATGCACAGGGGCCCGGAGGTCTGGAGGGGGCCCGGGCTATGATGAATGTGTATAATTAACAATAATACCAATAATTATGTTATGCATCATTGCATTTTGGGGCCCAGGCAAGGAAAAGGGGGGTCCCGGGACCGAAGGTCATCAAAAGAATGAACAGCGTGAAAAGAGCAACAAGCAAAAAAAGGTCATCACTAGTTTTCAAGAGTTGCAACATAACATTCTGTCGGTTTGGTGAAAGCAATGATGAGCAAAAAAAAGGTTGTCAGCAATTTTTGAAGACTTGTCAGAGGCCTGCCAGCCATTCTGCACAGGGGCCCGCAATTTCTCTCAGCGGGCCTGCCTCCCCCCACTCCCCCAAATTTAGAGAGCAACCTATATAGCTTGTCAGCACCAAATTAAACACAGGCACCATTGGCAGTTGGGCTACTGTCACCCGTCAAAATTCCTGCCACTGTCACTATTACGGTAACTACAAAAATTCTGTGAGGAATTATGCCTTTTAAAAAGGCTGTAAAAAATGCAAATTCTAGAAAAAATTAATTAAAAAATAAAACCAAATTGTGGTCTTACTCTGGACTGAAACCGTTGACGTGCAAGATCCGCATCTGTTTTACAACCGTTGATTTTCCCGATTCTCCCGCACCTAAGACACGCATCAAAAAACCACAGCGGCAAAATAAAACAACGCCATGCGTAAGTTTAGCACTCGTCATAGTGCTAGACCGTCTGTGATAACCAATCGCTATAAACAATGCAATATAACGACAACTTTGCTCGATGCTAATATTACTCAATAATCTGAAGTCGTTTGAACCTGGCATCGCATCTGACGGTTAAAGCAATGTGACGCATTGTAGCGTAACGAGGCATTTATATAGATCCTTCTTGGTGAGCGCTCAAATGTATACGCTCCCACTACAGTTACTCTGAACTCGAAATAGACAGGGTTTTGAAATAAGCATGTGTATCTGGCACTCCACAAGTGAAATTCTATCAAACCAGAACACAATGCATGACATGGCCCATTCTGATTGTCTTCGTAACTTTGTAACTCTTTGTAAATACAAAACATGATCACTGCTTACAGTTGCATTACATTTCATTTCCATTTTCATCTAAAATGCATAATTATATAACAAATGTGGGTTTTACTGTAACACATTGGAGCACAGGCACAAACTTCTATTTAGGAAATAAGAAATCAGCCTCTCAAAAATATGCCAGGAAAGGAGTAGGATTTGGGCCTTTTTCAAACAAGTTTATGTTATATGTTTTATGTAAAAGCTTCCCTGTGTATAATGAAATGAAACCAGTACACTAAGCAGTACCTCAGAAGCCAAAAGCAGCACAAAATATTTTAGAAACAAACAATGTATGCAAGTATGTTAAACTTTCAAAAAAGATGTATAAACAACACATTATTAATTTGTAATATAAGGCAGCAGGTTTCAGATACAAATTACATAAGTCATTTTATATATATATAAATACATATATATATATATATATATATATATATATATATATATATATATATATATCGACCTCACGTCGCTTAGGTCTATAACTTTCTTCATTTCTTATGACAATGGTATTTTTTCTGTCAACATAGAAAATATACCATTGTCATAAGAAATTAAGAAATATATTTTAATAGCAATCAATTTCTGCCAATTTCAGTAGAGGGTACTAGCCCTCTGGACCATATAACTCAAAGATTTAGTCGCTCCTTCCAAGATATCAAAACCTATAGGCCTAAACAGCTAGAGGTCCACAGGCAAAACAACATAGAAAAAATACCATTGTCATAAGAAAATAAGAAATATATTTTTAAAGCAATCAATTTCTGCCAATTTCAGTAGAGGGTGCTAGCCCTCTGGACCATATAACTCAAAGATTTAGTCGCTCCTTCCAATATATCAAAAGTGTGTGTGTGTATATATAAGTCATTATATATATATATATACACTATGTGTAATATATGTATATAAAATGTATGTAAAATAAAATGTAAGTAAAATATGTATAATCAGTATATATATATATATATATATATATATATATATATATATATATATATATATATATATATATATATATATATATATAGGCAATGCAATGCAAACTTTAACAACTATCCAAACATAAGCTTAGCATGCTTTGATGCTAATGGTTTCCAAACTATCAAGCAGACTCTTCCCAATTTCCCATAATTTCTTCCATACCAGCATATCTACTGCCCAATGTACTCTTCCGGTACAACGGCATATTCCATCCAGCCAGGTGAGATAACTTTAACACGGTGTTTACTATGTAGGTAAGTATCACGTGTAGGGCACGTGAAACACTTGTGCCCCTGATTATGGACAGCATGTGCCTAAAGCGCATCAGATCGGGAATTGGCAACAGACCATGCATTAGAAACTCTGCTCATTAATTGTTAACTCATTCCTAAAGTTCACTCACCTATGTTCCTTACTGGTCACATTCAAATCTGTGCTACTGCTGCTGTATTATTATTATTATTATTATTATTATTATTATTATTATTATTATTATTATTATTATTATTATTATTATTATTCAGACAATTTATATAGTGCCGTATGCATGGCGTCTACCAAAGTCAAAGGCGCTGTACATATTTAACATTCATAAGAAGTCAAAAATAAATGTAATGTAATGTAATGCAAAGTGATAATATAAGTGACTGAAAGTGGCTTTTGAGATAAAGAAAAAGCCTGGCTTCTTGATAACACACCGTATGATGGCTCTCTTTTTGGAATCAGAAAGACAGTTTTCTTTCAAATACCAATTAAACATTAATTAGTAAGAGGAATAGAATTAACTCTTTTAAACCCTCCATAAGAATTAATGAGGTAACGGATTTAGAGTGCTAGTGACTGCTATAACTGCTATAGTGCATGACAAAAAATAGCGGTTCTGTAGTGTACTTTCCTAACAAAAATTCTCATCCAATAAAACTACCAGAATAAGAAAGATATACCACAGTATTTCCGTAATAGGAATACCGGTACTTGGAACAGCAAAAGTACTTGCCTAATAAGAGTAGCCTATGTGTTGCTCTGTATGTCTGTTTGTCTCGCTGCAGCTGCTTCTCGATCTTCTTGTTCATCTCCCGACGCACTTTGTCTTCCTCTCCATCCGTCACTCCGCTGCTGAAGCAGCTCATGACGCTGTGTAGCAGTGATGATGACGTCGTCACGGCGACGGTTAATGCTTACCGTTTCCTGGGAAACAAAATTTCAACTTCTCTGTTTCAATTGTACAGATCCAGTGAAACATCCACTAATGTCACTCCTCATGACATCACTCCTATTGGCAGAATAAGTGCCATTCCATTACTCTATAATGGCACCTCAATCAGGAATATGCCTTTGGTTCTCCAACACTCCCAACAACAACTAAATGCCTCAATAGTTTATATACTTCTAGCCTCATAACTATTTTTGTGCAAAACCTTGCAAGTTCAAATGCTGGCAGGATTTAGACCTAGCAGTGGAAAACATATAGAATTCGTTGTCATAGTAACAACCTTCGATTCTTCATTGCCTATATACACATCGTTTCACAAATGGAATGCAATGGTCTTAAATATTCCTAACTCATGGAGGGCGCCACAAGCCAAATATTGGGTGGGCCAACATGGCCTGCTTGAAATTGGACAATGCAAGGTCTACCGGTAGTGCTACAGTAGGCTATAGATATGCAAAAATTCAGAAGAGTGATGAAACGAATTAAAACCACATATTCTTGTGTCCCCCTCTTTGCTGTGTCAAACCGTACTAGAATTGTCAATATATTCTGTCTCAATTTTTTTCTAGAGCTTTCGAAATGCCACGAAAAATAATGAACCATTTGAAACGACACTATACAAAGTCTTTCAGAAATCTATTCTCTGTCAGGTTTTATAGATCACAAAAAATTATAAAATTGATACTCTGTTTGAAATTGGACAATGCTAGTGCTACAGTAGGCTATAGATATGCAAAAATTCAGAAGAGTGATGAAACAAATTAAGAGACCTAACTGATTATCAGAGGGTCATTATGGATATATTGCCTACCCCTTAATCGTCCAGTTACCAGGGCATAGGTCTACTGGTCATATACTGGCAGTGAGAAATTTCCAGGGCCCTTGAGGGCAACTAACCTCAATGGGTCCCTAAACCCATCATGTGTGTGTGTGTGTGTGTGTGTGTGTATTACTGTTTTAGTAACCTGTCAAAGTAGTCTATTCAACCAACATACAAGACACAGTCACTAACTTACTGACTTAAATTAACAAACTAGGAAGTCCAATGAGAAAAGCTGATGGGCAACTGTTCTGACAAAACTGTATTTTGAAAAAATTAATGCATTTTCATTCACACTGCAACAAACAGAACAAACAATTGAAATTCACAAAAATTATTATCGCCTACAGACAAAAACAACTTGCACCAAAAAGGCATTTAAAAGGCGAAACTTGTAATCCTTTACAACAGGGCCGGCCTTACGTTTTGCGGGGGCCCGGGCGAGATAGGGTCATCGCCAATCACGGGGCCCCTTAGAAAACCGGGGCCCTGGGCACAGGCCGGTTTGTCTAGGCTTAAGGTCGGCCCTGCTTTACAGTACCTATCACTGAATATTTGCTACCAACTTTATGGTATTATTTAAAAGATACATTATTTTTATATGAATTAACATTGGGAACAAATGCCATGCACTGTCTGCCATCGATTTAAATCTTTTTACAAACAAAACGCTAAAAATACATCAAAATTGCCTTTTAATGCAAACATGTTCCTTATAGGGACGCCAATACGAATGTCCATTCGCTAAAGCAGCTGCGATGGCAATCCTGCGAAGTTATAGCACTACATAAATTGGGATAAATGGGAAACAGGGTGTGGATGCAGAGCGTCTGAACGGTCTCTTACCGTATGCAGTGGGGTCCGGTCGCAGTCCGTTCGGCCCCTGTGGCCGGACGGGCGGATCAAGGCGAAAAATAATCCTGGATTCGCCCCTGTTCTCCTCCTCCCTTTCGTCCGTCCCCCTCTTCGAAACACTCTTCTGATGGCGTTTCTCTCCCGTCGACGGGCGACACTCGACGCCAGGTGTCGCCAGCGTCGTCGGAGTCGCCGACGGCGTAATCGCTAATCGCCGGTCTTCTCGAAGCAGAACGGCGCTAGATAAATGGCCACGCTGGACGCTAAATGCTGTCGAACCAACACACAAGGCACGGTCACTAACTTAGTAGCTTAAATTAACAAACTAGGAAGTACGAGACACTCGATTCCTTCCCAGCGGAACCGAAGGACTGTAGTTGGGGAAGGGGAGGAGGACGAGGAGGAGGAGGAGGAGGAGAAGGAGGAGGAGGAGGAATGTGGAGCACTGCACCCCGAGTTCGATCCGGAGCGCCTTCGAGCCGGGGTCGCCGGCGCCGCCTCTGCAGACGACCGTAAAATGTAAAATGTAGTTCTTCGAAGAATCAGCTGCAGGCGAATGGGCCAAACGTCTGCATTATGTTCGGTTCTTAGCGTATCATGAATGACCGCGGACCTCGCTCGTTCCGCAACAATTCAGTCTATACATCATTTCCATATCTCTACCCCTTCTCTCTCTCTCTCTCTCTCTCTCTCTCTCTCTCTCTCTCTCTCTCTCTCTCTCTCTCTCTCTCTCTCTCTCTCTCTCTCTCTCTCTCGTTATTATCCGATTTTTAGCCCGCGCGCAATCGACCCCCGACACTCGAGCACAGCTGGAGAGCATATGACGAATGAGGCGGCGGCGGCGGCGGCGGCGGCGGCGGCGGCGGCGGCGGCGGCAGAGAGGGAGAACAGACGGCTAAAACGTCTGGCCCGCAGCGTTCATTCTAGGTTGCATGCCTCACCGCTAGGACCCTCGGCTGGTCGGTCGTCCGTCTGCTTTTCGTTCTCGGTCTCCGCCTGTTGCCCCGCAACGCCCCTTCCCCCACCCCACCCCACCCCAACCTCCCTCCGAAGCGAAGCCAGATGGGCGAAGAACCCGACCTTGAAGATTAAACATAGCCGAGACCGACGGCTAAATATAGACGGGCGACGCTAAAAATAAACATGGCGCGTTCTAAACGTACACACACACACACACACACACACAGAGACAGAGCGAACGGCCGTCTAGCCGTCTCCGAGATATGCAAGTACGCCGATCAATACGCGCAGCCTCTCTCTCGGCCGCGAGGCTATCCGGTACTGCCCGGGGACAGGGTGGAGAGTGGAGACAGTGGGGGAGGGGGTCTGGCGGTCGGGGACCGACCGGGCGTAGGGGGAAGAGGGGGGCCATGTGAGAGACGAGGGATGCTCAGCGGGCGGGGCGCCGATCTCGAGAAATGATTATAATTTTCGTATAATAATAATAAGAGAGACGGCGAGTCTAATAAATAAGTAAACGATGCGGAAGAAGACTTTTGTATGCAGAGGCAGTTCTGTTAATTATCTACAGACGTTTCTACTAGACTATGGTTGCTATGCAACACGCACACACGTGACAGTAAAATTCAACGTGTAGCAATAGTTAAAGTTGCCCTGGAACTAGACACGCATTATGAATGCATAATCTTCTCATGCTCAGGCGTTTGCTTTTTCATTATATATGGGCTCCTGTAGGCCTTAGACCATTCGGGAAATCGTTATCTCGTTCTCGCCATATGGATATAAGAAATAATTGAGTTCCGTGGATCTGTTGTCCAGATGATATAAAAACAGAAAGTGCAATTAGTCAGTTGCTGTTAGGCCAGAGGCATTTAAACACAATGGTCACCTGGTTAATTAATACAGTTTTCAATATATTCATTTCCAGAGTTTCTATGTTTTTCCACTTCACTTTGTGTATCAGTTGTGTTTTACTGTCAAATATTCAGTCTGCCGTGTAATATTACTATGGGCAGAGCCGGCGCGTGACTTTCGGGGGCCCTCTGACATTTTTACGAACGCAACGTTTTTGAAATGTCTTGACGAGCAGAAAAAGGTCATCCGTATATATTTTTGCCTCTTCAAATGGCCTGACGAGCAAAAAACAAAACAAATACTACTTAAGAATAAGACAAATGAAAACTCTTAAATATCCGAGGCCGGCGGGGCACCTGCGGCCGGCGGGGCCCCCTGCGGCCGCAGGCTTTGCAGGCCCCACGAGCCGGCTCTGACTATGGGGTGGCAGTTCTCTACTGTAGATATGCCAAACTGACAGTCGACCACCATTCTCGTCAATCAATTTGGAATAGAAAGAAGTCTGATGGTAACCATAAAAGGCAGCTTTCCTTCTTTGGACACATAATGAGGAAGGAGGCCTGGAGCAGTTGGCTGAAGAACCGGAAAAGTGGAGGGGGAAAGAGCAAGAGAAAGGCAGAGAAACACCTACGTAGACTGCCTACGAGAAGGATCAGAGGGAGTAAAGAAAAACATCGAATTAAGAAGAGGATGTCAAGATCGAAAAAATGGAAATCCACGGTCGCTAACGTAGGAATATGGAGCACAAAGAAGAAGTGCAGATACCAATGGCTTGACATTTCTTCACATTGAATAAGTTACAATTGGCTCGCCAGAGGGCGGTCGGTTGCTATGCAACTGCTACAATATAGCAGTATGTGATTTCACGAGGTTATCATAGATAACGCTGTGGCATACTGCTGATGAAATTGAATGAAGATCCACAATATTTTATGGGAGGGGTGGTCAGCTACAGAATGCAGAGATGAATAAACCTTTGGCCATAAAGAATTTCGAAAGAAAGCGCTAAATGATTAGAAATTTTAATTAGTGGGCCATGGGTTGGCCAGATCTACACTTTAAAAAATGAGTACACGGGGATTTTAACGATATTAATTGATACACATGACAGCGACTATACTATTACATTGCAGACAGCATACTAAGCGCCTAAGAATAGGAAGTACAGTGGTCTCATAGCGCTACATAAACCCACCAGATTTGACTTATTTACTAACTGGCTAAAATGTTAAGGTTAATCATTACTTTTCCATATAACCATCGTAGAATCGAATTTATGTCCGTGAGAAAATGTTATTGCATAAAAGCGCCACACGATTGGTAGACTGGGGATAAAAACCCACCGCGACTCCCTATCTCTTATGCCTTGAATTATATTTACTCTGTATCGCTATAAATTCTCTTTGGCTGATACATTTGCCTCCCTCCTCAGAACAGAATGTTTTTACTTTTTAACACTGGCGGCGTACGCTTTAGCGTACAATATGATAATGACCTATACCCTGTGCAGCGGATAAACACTGATTTACGATATTATAAACTGTGGCTATTAATAGCCAATAAGTAATAGTACTGAAGCACGCCTACGTGTAAACTGTAAACAACCATCCATCGACAGCCGGAGTGTCAATAATATCAATGATTTAATTATTGCCAATGTTATGTATTTCAGTTTAAGTTGAAACAGGTTTGATGCATGTAAATAGCAAAATGTATTAAATGTTATCCGTTAAATAAAGTAAATAATACAAAATTTTGGAGTTGCAGCTGGATTTAACATACCTAAATATGATAGCGAATTCACAATGCATCCAGCCATCTTGCCCTCTATTATTGACTACATTTTTAACGTTTTTGAGCAACCATCGACTGATGCTAAATGTAATTTAATGGACTAAAGAAGGAAGGTTTTCAATTGTTTGATATGTTTTGTTGTCTTATTGGGTTTTGTGGTTGATGAGTGCATTTAGACGTAGGACACACTGACCTTTGCCCGGCCGACAACCCATCTTGCCTATAGCTATTTCAAGAAAGATTAAGCGCATAAGAACAAGCAGCTACTGATAGTACTGATGTACTACCACCCGGGCGCTGTATAAGTTTACGAGATTTTACTTTTTACTTTTTTTACTTTACTTACTTAAGCGGCGTTCCATAGCTGGTATATGGCCTTATTTCCGTACGCACGCGCCTAAGTGCGACGTCAATCATCGTGACCCATTTAGCGAAGCTCCGCCCATCGGTGACCCACATTTCGGTGAATTTCGTTGTTGTTGATCGTCGTTCGTTGTTCGCTTCTTCGAAAAATTCGACGGATCGGAACAGTTTCGGATCAAGAGGACCGAGGATTAACGGATCACGAGGATCAGCGAGTAGCCTTCGTTCCGGTTTTACGACAAAATGCCGCTGCCAAGGATCGGGGCAAACCCGCGGGCTCTGCCTATGGCGAACGCTGCGCCACCGCCGCCGCCGCCGCAGAGGGCCCTAGCTCCGGCGGGGGCTGCTGCGTCGGTGGCCGAGGAGGAAGAGGAGAACTTGGAAGAAGAGCCGGAACCCCACCACAACGCCCCAGAATCCCAAGGGCCCCACGGCGACCCGGAAGAGGATAACGTCCGCGGGGTCGGCGGTGGGGAGCAGGAGGCTGTCGAAGAAGGCACTGTCACCTATTGTTGCCTGCCCGGCGGGTGCGGTCACCTGAGGGACGTCATCTACCTGGCAGACCCCGGTGATGCCGTCAAGATGGTCTGCAACAACGAGTCGTGCTCGGCGGGGGAGTGGATGCACGGCGACTGTTTCGTCGAGTGGGAGCGACAGGTGTTCAACTACCTGCGCACGTGCGGCCGGGCACGTAGCTGGAACGACAAGCAACGGCTGCAGAACCTCTGGACGAAGAAGGGCTACGACCTCGCCTTCAAGGCCTGCAACTGCAACTGCGCCAAGGGCCACCTGCGCAAGGACCTCGGCTACATCCCCCCGCCGTCGTCGCGGAGTGCCGACGCCGACAAGCGCCAGCGCAAGATCCGCAAGGCGGCGAAGATCCCGCAGCGGCGGGGGTCCACCGGAACCACCGGACTGCAGACGCCGGTCGAGTCCGTCCGCACCCAGCTGAGGATCCGGACGTCGAGCCTGTGCAGCACCAACTCCAGCCCGCCGAGCTCCGAGGGCATGTCGCCGCAGACATCGGCGGGTGCTTCCAAGGCGGCGACGGTGGCGGCGGCGCAGCAGCTGCGAGGCGGCTCTGGGCCCGGCGGAAAGTTCGACTTCTTCGCTGATCCGGAACAGGCCGCCGCCGGGAACATCTTCTGGAGGCGGACGAGCCTGTCCGCCTTCCGCCATCTCCCGGTCCTCCTCCAGAACCCATACCAGATCAAGGTCGAGGACGAGGGGCCGCACGGCAACGACGAGACGCGCAGCTTCATCCTGACGAACCTCAGTCTCCTGAAGGTGACCGTCGTCGCGTGCGTCGTCTGCCAGGTGACACTCCCCGTCTACGACAAGTATCCGCTCATCGATGGAACGTTCTTCCTCTCGCCTCACAAGTATTCGGTGAACTCGGTCCTCGTGCAGCAGTCGTCGTCGCCGTCGTTGAACAACGACCACCATCACCCGCGACGCCTGTACCTCAATGCCATCTGCATGCAGTGTCTGAGCGGGTCGACCCGCGAGCTCGCCTGCCTCCAGTGCCGGTCCCCGTGGTCCGGCGTTACCCTGATCATCGGCACGATGTATGCATACGACATCTTTGCCGCCATTCCGTGCTGTGCCTGGCGCCTCGTGTGCAAGTCATGCTGTCGGCAGATCGTCGAACCGGGCGGCTACCAGTTCTTCAGCCAGTACAGTCGCCTGGTCACCTGCCCTCACTGCACCAGCGAGGATTTCCACTTTGTGAGGCCGCTCCAGGACATATTCCGTCTCCTGGAGATATCGCATTGAATAGCCCCCCCCTGTTGCCATGGCAGCGTGTCTTCATGGCAACCCGATTCTGGACTTGACTTTAGAATAATTGGTTCAGTTTAGGACAAACTTAGGAAAAGAAGAAGTCAGGAATTTTGCTTTCCACTGGAATTATATTTCCGCTGTGTCTTTTGGAATATCGGACGGAACTTCGACTTCACCAGTGATGCTGATGTAAGATCTATGTTAGGCTCTAATATTCTACTGGTTTTCTAGTGAGAATGACTGAATTCGCGAATTCTCAGCATCGACTGCTAAACTGTGCAAATGCATAATGATCGTTGATTCACTTGAATTACTTTAAAATTTCTGACAATTTTTCTGGTAATTTTGGCAGATATTTTGTATTTTTTTAAAACATGCTTGCTTGCTTTTTAAGTCAGCCATATGCCAGCTTATTTGAGTAGAAATACGCCTTGCCAATAATATTATCTCGACAACAACCATGGTTTCTAGAAACTGGGCGACTGCCTTAGTTTATTATAGCTTTCCTAGGCTGTTGCTATGATGTTGAAACGCGGCTTTTTGTGAATATCACATGACCTTGCATTTGGATAATCGTAAAAGATGGTGGACTTGGTTCATGTTGTTTTCTTTCAAGCGGAATGGGAGGCTTTTATGAGCGGAATCAAAGGAAAGGTAGACAGGAAACACATGCCCCAACAAGTTCTAAGTGGTCTTTCCTGTCTGAAGTTGAACATCAATAGTAACTTTAGATGCTCTGGTTTTATAGAGTGCTTCTCTAGTTTTTGTGTAGATTTGCATAGTTGGTTTCTTTAGTTTTTTTTGCTATCTGAATAAACATCCATGCATAGATGTGGCATAACTGTTATAACAGCAGCGGCGCATTTTCTAGGCATAGATTTTTAATATTTTAGTTTGTTCGTTGATCATCGTTTGGTTCTACGATTGTGGCTAGAGCATCGGCAAGCTACAGTAGCCGTGTTATTAGGAAAGGATTGAGATTTCTAGATTGCCGCCTGGATTTTCGAAGTTTTCTTCGGGAGAAGTCTTTTGGTGCTTTTTGTTGTCTGAAGTTAGTTACGAACAGTCTTATAACGGCCAATGCTTTGCACTTGCATTAGTCGTTGGTGATGGCATTTCTGTGTTTTATTTTAATGTACAGTAAAGTGAATTGATAAGGCAACTGGATATATAAATAAATAAATAAAATATATATATATAAATATATATATATATACAGGGTGGCACAAAAAAACCGGACTAGTCACATTTAGGTTTGCATTTAATATAGTCCATTTTTTGCACCCCCTGTATATACCGGTGTGTGTGTGTGTATATATATATATATATATATATAAATAAACTGTCAGGTTAGAAATTAAAATTAAGCTTTTAACGAGGCATTGTGCTGCACTGGACCTTGTACCTGTTCTCTTTTCACTTTGTCGTCTCAGCTTTTGTATGTTTTTGACGTGCTGTGTGTTGAAGCGAATGTAATTTTTTATCCCCTTGAATGCTTGAATCTTGGTGCCAAGGCATTTTCACTTATCTTCTTCACCATTAAATGTAATTATCCACTTCTCTCAAGTACTTCCCGAGGGTATGCAGTACCTTCAAAGTATCTATCCGGGATTTCTCCGCCTGTGACTTTGGAAATATTTTTCCTAGTGTATGTGTGCTTTGGGGAGGGGTAGATGATGAGGGTAGTGTCTTTGTTTGCTTTTTGGTCTGGTTTTCTTGGCTTATCTGGGCAGAATGTAATTGGGTTTTAAACAAAGAACTTGCACAGTGTGTAGCACTACAAGTACATTACTGTAGTTGGTAAAACCTAAATTGAATTATCTGTAGGCAGTGTACAGCGTCATTATATTGCTTCCTGTTTGGCTAAGGCATCAGCCCTTCCAAATGACAGGATGTCATATTATTAGACATTGTGTAAACAGTACAATTTCTCAAGCTGAAGCATAATACAGCATTGAGGATTTCAATACATACCAGTGTATACCATATGCATGTATGTATGTACATACGTACGTACGTATATATGTCGGCTATGAAAGTATGTATCTGTTTGTGTATATTGAATATATATTGTGTGGTAATGGTTTCAGTACAAGAGCTGTTTGCTGCTTTTCGGGCATTAGACCATTGCCTTTGTGTGTGTGTGTGTGTGCGTGTGTTAATGTTAAACACGTGACCAAGCCTTTTACCTCATTTCTGTTTTTGGACTATTTTTTCCTGCGGACGTGTAATTAGTCTTTGGTGGCTGTGGTGGTTCGTCCGTTTCGCAATTAAACGGATGAATGCGTTTGAAGAGTTGGTGTTGGTGTAGCTGATGGAAATTTTAGTGTCTTTTTTCAGTCGAAAATGTTGATCCCCTGGTGTGACCCCAAGGGCCACCCCTCACCCCCTACTTATGAACGAGTACCGCTCATACCTGCTTCTTTTCAGGTACCTAACTCTTTAAGTAGGCCTATATACAGGGTGGCACAAAAAAACGGACTATATTAAATGTCAAACCTAATGTGACTATTCCCGGGTTTTTTTGCACCACCCTGTATTGTTCACTGCAAGCCGCTGCTCACTTTACTCTTTTGAAAATATTTTTATTGCCAGACAATAATAAATTCCAAGCATGCGAAGAATGGTGACCGTGACATTATTTAGAGCTATATAAATCGCCTGTTTCATTTCATTGCTGCTTGTTTTCATGTCACTTCCTACCTGTGCACTTCCTACCTGTGTTTCTTAGCATTGGGAATACCATGTGAACAAATTCAAACAACAGGCACTGTTTATAGGCCTGTTTGGGGGGGGGAATCCTCCCCCCAAAGTTTTAAAATTCCCCCTCCCCCCAAATTTGTATATGTTGGCTTGGGGGATGGAAATTCCCTCCCCCCAAAGCGTGAAGAGACAAATCTTGTCCCCCAAACATTTCAAACTCCCCCCAATGTCAAGGTGGCTAGAATAAACACTGAACAACAGGTACTTTCACTTTTGGTTTGTCTTTGTAGGTAACCTATAGATCTTGGCTGCTGTTGTAAATACTTGACGCTTTACTTACTTATTTGCATTTGCTGATGTAGAATAGCTACTGCAAGGGAATCTATGTCCATTAGCAATTTAACAAGTGATTTATGCATTAGGTAGTTAATATTTCTGTTTATTCTAGCTTTATGCGATAGGCCAAATGTGAAACTTACATAGTGTGATGATGATGATGATGATGATGATGATGATGATGATGATGATGATGATGATGATGATCCCGGTGAATTCTTTTTATGTCATTAATCCAGTTCCTTATTTCAATACCTGGTTCAATAGTTTGTGAATGTATTACTAATAATTCATGTAGACATTTATTTTATTTCTATATTTTGAGAAATTCATTTGAAAATCTGTCTAATCATTGCATTTGGTGGGGATTTCCATGAATTCAGTGGAGTTAACTACAGTTGAACTTCATTATAACGTACTCAGCAGGTCCGTAAAATTTAGTACGCTCTATCCGTGGCACGTTGTATCCAATACCGTCCAATGTTTACGGTAGCGCATGACGTGGGACATTGCAGTACATTGTATGTTATGTGTGTCTTCGTGATTTTAAACATTGTTCCCTACACAGAAGTGAATTTGGCTGTAGAATGACACATGATTTTGTAACATCTCGAGCCAGTCCCAGTGTAAACGAAATTCATCGGGCGAGGTGGGTGGACAGAAATTTTTGGTTCGTTTCGATCTCAAACAACAGAATTGCTTCAAATCTCAGACGTTTGGCTTCTCTGGCGTTTCATGACCCCCCGGGGGAGAGGAGGGGAGGGAAGGGCAGGTGAAGCCCCCATCAGTAATTGGGCTGGCCCTGGTAAGGGTGCAGCTGTCTTCCTATTTTCATTCCATCATGTTTGTGGGTTCTTTTCATTTTATCATAGAACACGGTTTTTTGTACAGCATTTTGATGTACTTTTTATGGTAAAATTTAATCTGATACTTAACGGTAAGTCAAGTTGAGATACAACTTACAGTACATAACCACGCGCTTTGCAGTACATAACCACGCACTGTAATATACATTGCACTGAATTGTTACCGCGGGGATAGGGGATACAATGGTCGATGTCTTTGTCTGGTTTGTCTCGGAGAGAGTGCAGGTGTGAGTGGGTGGTGAATGCGTCCCCATTTATCTCAGCTCAGATCCAGTTGAGTTTTTAGATTTTAAAAATTCCATATATAAATCGGAGTCCATGATATAAATAGATCTGCCTGTCTTTTAGGCCACCTAGCGGCGAATGGCTTGACTAGACTTTGTTGCTGTATGTGCTGACAGAACTGTCTGGTTAGTCAGCTTTTCAAGAGCCTCAGTTACTCGACTTGCCAGTAGGGGGCTGGGGGCGGGGTGGGGGAATATTTTATGTGTAAATATTTGTAGATCTTTTTAAGATTAGGGCAAGTTGGAGAATTTAATGTGGGCCTGTGTACGGGGGTGGGGTGGGGGTGGGATACGTCATGGACTACTATCTAGTAGTCTATGAACACGCTGAGAATATGGAGCCTATGAGTGATTCATTGATTTTTATCAGTGCAATAGCGTTCCCAATTTCATTTCCATCGTCATAAAGAAACTGAATATGCGCCATATAATTCTGGGCTCTTGACAGTACCCAGATTGGTCAAATCCTTGATAAGATGCACTCTTGGAGAGACATTACTTTCAATATCTGAGAGAAACTTTTCTTCTTTTCTGTGGAACAGACTGTTGGTTTCTCTTGTAATCAGGGATATTTCTAGGATTGTAAATGGGGGGGGTGTCCGGAGCTAATTAGTATGCATTTTGTATGCATACCATTGTCACATTACCATTTTTTGGGGGTGTCGACCTTATATTGGGGGGGCTGTAAAAATATCCCTGCTTGCAGTGGTGCAGTATTTGTATTTTCTTATATACCGGTAAACACTGACTCACTGACTAAAACTATGTACAATTATTAGGCCTAATGTGTGCGCAATGACTCCATGTCAGAAGAGCACAAGCACTTGCAGACCTAATAACATTGGCAAAGAAGCCTATGTGCTTGAAGCCAATTTTTTTAAAGCTGCAAAGCAAGTGTTTAAACTGTTGACAATAAAATGCTTTCGAAGTGAGTTTCAAGTTCCAACTGGTGAACAAAGTACACAGTCCCTTAGTCAGAGCAGTTCTCGTGTTTGTACTCCGTGGTCTTCGGATTTCACTTCGTATAAAGAGAAAATCAACTGTTTGCAGCAGTTTGGAAGTAATTGCTGTGTTTATAAATTGATACTTTGTAGAGATATGTTACCCTGTAATCATTATCACCCTATCAACTCTGTTAGCAAACGAGATATTTTGATTCTTTTTTTTTGCTGGCAAGCAAAATAATGTTTGCAAATTTCGGAAGAATTTTGGGAGTTCCTTTAATTAGAAGACTTGCTTTGCTCAAGGCTAATGTTAGCAGAGACGTGCACCCTGTCAAGACTTTTCCAGGAATTTCACTAAAAAATGTCAGTTCCCGTTTCGTAAAAGATTTATTGTTTTTAATTCTGCCCAGCTTCTATGGGCAATATCTTTCTTACTTCTTGGACCGATTTGTTCCTCGTTGCTTATAAAATTTAATGTGACTGGAAAAACTGTTCTCAACCGATGTATATACACAGTGTTCCATAATATCCGTTAACCAACCATGGCCCATGCGTTATGACGGTCACGTGACTAAGGCGGCCCGCTTTTTGTGGAGTACAGGATACGGAAACTTGAGACCCGATCAGTGTCAGTGAGACTGTGGTCTGTATTGTATATCAGAACTTTTAAGAGCTCTTAAGAACGGAGTACTGAAGCGTACTTTTGTTCAGTACTTGGCAGTTCCGTGATTTAACCAGCTAGGGGTTAAAGGTCAAAATGTAATCTATTACAATTACATGGACCATAGTCCCTGGATTTCTACCAACAGTAATTTATTGCCCACGGTATTCAATTTTTTTGTTTACTGGACGGGTGACCTGACCTGATTGGTTCCCGGATTTTGGGTCAGGTTGGGGTGGTGTAAAAGTTTTAGACAGGCTTCTGCCGCTTGGCCTAAGTGCATTCATTTTCCATTAATGCACGGACTTTAGCCTGTTTTGATTGCGTTTTACTTACTTACTTACCGAGTACGGTGCTTGTAATATTAGGCTGATTTTGTCCGGTGATATGGTTTCACGGGGGCGCATCCAGGACATTTGAGTTTCACTCTCCTGTTATATTTTCAGTTTGCCATGCATGTTGTTAGACGGTGGTCGATTTTTCAAAAATAAGCAGTGGCGGTCAGACCACCCCCACTCCAAATTTTCTACCTCCCGGAGTTTGGGTCATACAGCTAAAAACCAAAATGTTTTACCTCCACAGCGAGGTCGGCCTGTGTGAAGGGGTACCTCTCCCCCCACCCCCCAAAAAAAAATCGTTTGTGTATCTAACAGTAGTGGACAATGTGAATGACACTGTGAACGAAATCCTTGGATTTTAGGGTGGTGAGGAGGGACCCACACTGGCTGCGCCCATGTTTTGAACTGTACAGGGTGGCGCAAAAATCCGGCCGGACTAGTCATTTAGGTTTGCATTTATTATAGTCCGGTGTTTTTTTTGCGCCACCCTTTATATGAAGACACGACTTGAGATGAGTGACGTGAACTTTGTGTAAATCTTGTTTTCTTTCTCTGATCGTGTAATTAATCGCTAGTTTAAAAACTTAACTATGGGTGTGTCGTTTAATAATTAATAAATGTGTGATTTATTCTCAGTCTTCAATTGGAATTTATTGATTATAATTAATAGAATGACCAAACGCTGCATTACAACAAAGTCTCAGTGGCGGCTCCAGGATTTGGCACGTGGGGGCCGTTGGGGTGGCCACTTCTAAGCACGGGGCCAACCGTTTGTTGATGGGTATAGGCCTACGTAGTAGTAAGTATAGGGTCCCACTGAGGGCCAGGCATTCAGTGGGGGGTACGGGCCCCCGGACCCTCATGTGGAGTCGCCACTGCTAAGTTTATACAGATTATGCTGGCAATCACCTCTCTACCCCTTCCCAGTAATATTCTCATCGGTTTTGCACAAATCCCACGGCTTTTCTCAGCCCGTATATAGGGGGTACAGGCAGCTGCCCATATCCCCTCGTGAGTACTGAGATGGGGAGGGTGTCCTAAAATTGAGCCACTCTCGAAGAATTTTGCTAGTGATTTGATATTATATTGGGCTCCGTGAATCCAAATCGGGGCGTATCTAAGCCGGGTTCTTTGCGTTGTGGACGTAACAGGACGTATTGTGCTGCCGCTGATATCGATGAATTGCGAACATTCCGGTCAAATTTACCCTGTTGTGCTAAATAACATGAACAGCGCGGATGAAACTGTTAGTGTTGAACTGGGGTTTTTTGGTCTACCCTCATTGGGTTTTTTGTCCGCCCTCGTTTGTTTTTTTTTGGTCCACCCTCATTACCATGTACGAATATCACGGCTTTCATTGCTGTTTTCAAATCGATGGCCACTTAGTGGTTCAACGCGCGGTAGCCAGAGGGGCAAAATCAAGACAACATCGCAGCTAAAAGCATACGAACAGGTGTCAGAAGCGATCATCAGTTGCCATGACGACCGCCGTTTGTGACGTCGAGCGGAAGAACCGCGCCTTCCAGCGACCGTACGGTGGCCTGTAGAGGCTATAGCACTTCACTGTCCTTAAGGGATCGAGGCGGAATATGTAGGGTCACGCACGAGCCATCGCCGTGTGACCTGAATTTTTAAAAGGAAAACGTTGCCTGTCTGACCTAAATGCAATTTGTCTATTAGGCCGTGTTTACTAAGAGGATTTAATTTTAGATATCGAGTGTTAGAGCGGGAAAACAAGGCCCAAATGTCAGATAATAAGACAAGCAGAAGGACAAAGGAAGAAACCCAATAGGACTATTTGGTGTGTGTGTGTGCGCGCCAATCTATGTCTTCCGGGCTAAACAAAATTCCAGATTATAAATATATTAAATGTGTCGATATACTGGGTCTCTGAAGAAGCTGCAGTCTCTGCTTAGAGAATGTCGGTTTTCGTTTCCCAGTTTTTACTGTTTTAATCCGAGACATATGTGTGACCTCTTTTAATAGAAATCTAGAACGGTCGCGGCTATTGTTAATATCGGTCGGAGAATTTTTGTAGTCTATCTATCTCGTACAATGTCTGGTTTTTCACAGCAATCAGCTGACTAATATATAAACCCTACATCTCCTATAGCACATCAACAGTATAGGCTAATTATAGAATAATGAATATTAACAAACCAATTTGGAGAATTTTATTTAAAACTAGATAATATTACAAATTAAACTAACAATGAAAGCACTGTATAGCAAAAAAGACCAAAATATTTGACCAGACTGTTACAGAAATGCAAGAAAGACTTGCCATTATTGGATCCATGGGCGTAGCCAGGCTGGGCGTAGCCAGGCTGTAGCAGATATTATAACGTTTTATTTTAAATGTAACTAGTTCCCACTATTCACTGTACATTTGGGGATAAATGCATGTATTATACTAATTTTGTCACTGCCTCCAAATTTTGGAGGGTTTTCCACGAGGGATTGGTTCCGGAAAGCTAAATTTTTATGCTATTCTGCTATTGCAAGTGCTAGTCGTCTGATTAGCACTTGGAGTAGTAAACCTAGCTAGATTTCGCAGGAGGTCCAGGCTACGCCCACGGATGTTTCTAACGTTGAATTTAAATCCATTTACAATTGTAAAATAAATTAATACAGTGGTCCACTGCGTATAAGAGTTCAAACGAGTCTGAACTATCAAACTGGTTCTCGAGAATTACAGGTTGTAAGTTTCAGATACAACTATTAGGTAAAGTTGTTATTTGTGTCGTCAAATAGAAAATATAAAACCTATGTTACGCTGGCGCCGAGATGTAAAGAGAGTTGAATCCAAAATGCAGAAGCAGAGAACAGTTGTATTAACAATTTAACAACCGACCTTAGAAGCTCAAAAGACGCTTAAATCACGCAGCATAACACAGAATATAACACCAGATTTGTGCCTAATCTGTCAAGAAAACAGGGTATCGTATCTATTTACGTATAAGGCCATATATCTGTTAGTAGGCCTATCATTTAACAGTGGTTTTCACACAGGTTTGCTTAGCCTCCTAAACCACTTAAATTCACATTATTATTATTATTATTATTATAATTATTATTATTATTATTATTATTAGTTGTTGTTGTTGTTGTTGTTGTTGTTGTCTCTATGTTTCCACACACAAAGAAATCCCATCTTATCACGTATCACTACTGTATGTCAAGACAAAGGGATACCGTATTTATCTACGTATGAGGCCATATCCCGATATCTGTTAGTATCATAAGGTTACAAAAGATAATCCCGTATTTGAATGACAATTTCTCTAAATGTTCAAATGCTTAAAGCAAGGTAACATCGATAAGATTGGATGGAAAATTATCTATACAAAAGCACAAATCTACTTAGATACAAAAGGTTGTTAGACAAAAAATCTTCAAAATTCTAAAACATTAGGCTACTAAAATTTAATCGAATCGACAAGAATGAGAAAGCACAGTTGCCTATACATATATGCCTATATTAGTTGCAAAAGACATTTCGCAGCAACAGCCACATCAAATACGGAACCGTTTTAATTAAACCAAGATTTGCATCACTTTAGGCTTTTCGAAGGCATTTCTAAAAATTGTCATTATTGAAATTCTATAGCGCCATCTAGTAATGTCGATGGTCGCTCCAGATTTAAATAGTAATCCCCTCAAAGCAGAAGAAATCTTTTCAATTTAGCTGGCATTGAAAGATGAGAAACGAGAGACGTTTAAACCCTTAACTGGGGATCCCGGATATATCCGTCCATTTTACATTGAGTTACAGTTAAATACACAGTTAAGGGGTTAATACCTGATAAAAGTTTTCAAGAAAAAGCGCATTCTAAGCCTTGAATAAGAAGAGGGGAAGAGCGTCAACCTGCATTTGAAATCTGAAAATATGTTCTAAAATTTCGTACGAAACAGTCTGAAACAGTGTTTAATCTAGACTCCTGGACTCCAGAGGGAAAACTGACAAGGCCGGGGAAGAAGTCAGCTAGGGGGTTGCTGTTAGTTGATGTAGTATGCCAAAATTTCCGGGGGGGTTTGAAATTTCCGGGGGAAAGGGCAATTTTCCCCCGGAAACGGCCTAGATTAAACCTAGTCTGAAAACAACTACAATAAATAAATAAATAATCAGCAAGATTAGATCACCTTTTAAATAATAATTATATATTCTCATTGTGTCCTTATCGAGCTGTATAACAGAAATACAAAAGGTTGCTATGATAAAATGCATATGTATACATACTATACATGTATAAAAATACATACATACATGTCTATTGTGTATGTTTTGGTCTTGTACTAGTGTCTGGCTTCTGTTTGTTTTGACGCAGTAGCAAAAGCACGATTACTTGGACTTTGGCCTCATTCAAAGACCAGCTCTTACTGGGACTTAAGATCTCCAAGTCTAGAACTACGCTTTTAGGCGTACGCTAAGCGTGGAGGTTCAAAGTCAATACGTCTCAACGCGAAAAACTGAAAGCAAAACTGCATCACACAGACACAAGCCGCTCATATACGAGACAGGGGCGTAGCCAGGAATTTGATTTGGGAGGGTATAAATATTTTGGGTGGGTATAAATATTAACTATAAACCACATAAACCATATAAACCACATATAACCACGTGTAAACGAAATAAAAAACTTTAAGGTAGACTGATTTTGGAGGGGTATACATATACCGATATACCCCCGTCGCTACGCCTCTGATACGAGAATTTGTCTTAAATGCTAGATGGACTAAAATAGACAATAGACTAGACTTTTTATAGCGCATTCAAGTACAGTGTTGCATAAGGCAGAAGCTGCTTATGCTTATCTGTAGACGCACTATAAAAGCGAAATGGAGACATACTGCTGTACACCGAATAAGCTTTTTCTTCTACTGTAGGTTTTTTGCTGACAAGTCACAATTGTCTAAATATGCGAACTAGGCTAAAGTAAGGTAAAGTCTTGTCTTGTCTGTTTAATTGGCGCAGCCAAGGGGCGCACGTGGACAGGGCCCCCTAATCTGGATGGGATCAGTAGTGGGATTTTGGACTTGCACAAAACAGCAGAGAATTTTTTTGGTTGGGGAGGGGGACAGATAGGATAACTGGAATAGAATCGATGTTCCAAGAACTCCGTGACGTAGTTTACTTGCTTGTAGTCATAGGCGGATTTTATTAAAGGCTAGGGTATGCTTAAGCCTACCCAACTAATTCCAACAAAAAATTGTTGTTTTTGGTGTTGTTTTTCCATCAACACCAGGTCTGCCGCCTAGCCTACCCAAATATTAAACTCTAAATCCGCCTATGCTTGTAGTACATTTTTACTATAAAATATCGATGCGCTCCCCATTTACGGAACCCTGGCTACGCCACTGTTTTATTTCGACAAAATCTGTGTCTGATTTTGTTGAGGTTGCTAGAATGGTTTTTGGACGGGATCTTTGGACTTGCATTAATACAAAAATTTGCTGAACAAATTCTACGGAAGAGTTTAGAGAGTAGATTGAAAAATCAAAGGCCGCCAAAAAGTGGCCAATAGAGAGTAAATATTAAACAAAGGTCGGTCAATTAATCGATTAATTCTACAAAAAAATTAGATTGCACTAAATCTTCAATTCACCTCGAACTTCCTACTTCAGATGGACGCCGAATAAAGTGGTGTGTGTGTGTGCAAGGTTGGTCCTATGTTCGAATTCTTGTGCAGCAAATTTCAGTCTTCGTTTGGAGTCAACCACGTACTTACTTTAAGCGGTGGGGGTGGGTGTCAACGAATCTTCTGAGGTTCGTAAATTGAAAATTTGCGCCTTTTAGGACATTTTTAAAACCGCCGGGAAAAAGTCTCGGTTTTTTCCTCCGATATTTATATAGCGCCATATTGATGGTCTTCCAAAAGACCCGGATAAGCCGCCTTAAGTTCAGGAATCCGCTGACCACCATGCCTATAGGACAAGCGGCTCTACCTGCGCTGTTTCTAAGGCACAGGAAACATTTGGCAACATCAACACTATAGCAACCTATGTTCAAATGAATCATATTGAGAGACGAGTCATGAGTATTCCACGAGAAAAGCAAAGGCATGATTAGGCGATCAAAATGCCCAAGAGGTCCGAAAAACACCAATTAATAATAGGCCGTGTTAACGAAAACTAGATTCGATTAGATATTAGCCATAGCGAGTGGCATAGGGATTAATAATTCCTTGAAACTAATGATAAATATTAACTATTGTCTATTTATAAGCCCAGTTGATTATTTCTAACAGAAGGAAGGCTTAGATCTTCGAATATATTATCTTAAGATAATATATTCGAATATATTATCTTAAGATAATATATTTTGAAAGTTTAGAAGCTGACGCTTAACCTGTATAGTAGAGTAAATAAGGGCTGCAAAACAGAGGTCGTGAAACTGAAAATGACTAGACCTTATCCTACTTATTGACACCGGAATCAGAGAGAGAGAGAGAGAGAGAGAGAGAGAGAGAGAGAGAGAGAGACAGACAGACAGACAGACAGACAGACAGACAGACAGACAGACAGACAGACAGACAGACAGACAGACAGGCAGGCAGACAGAGACAGACAGGGAGAGGTAAAATCACACAGGTGCGCTAGCCACCGTACCCCGGAGTAGAATCTCTTCAAATGGAACTGACGGACGCCCTCAGGCCCGGGTCCTGATCGCCTCCTCCTCCTCCTCCCCCTCCTCCTCGGCGGCCGAACAGGTCCCTGCGGTCGGGGCAGAAGATCTCCACCGTCTCCTCGGTGACGATCTTCTCGAGGGTGACGATCAACTCCCTCCCGCCCCCGCCGCCCCGACTCACTTCCACCTCTTCCAGGACCTCCAGCTCCTCGTAGATTTCCATCGTTTCCTCCTCCTCACCCTCACCCTCCCCGTCGTCTCCTCCTCCTTCCACCTGGCGGTCTCCGCCGCGATGCTTCGACAGGTAGTGGCTGGCCAACGGAAAGAAGTGGACGAGAACGTCCCGACGCCCTGATCCGGACTTCCGGTGGAGGACCGGATCCAGGTCTTCGGCGGTCACTTCCGACAGAGACGTCGTCGAATCGTCGAGGAAGAGATCCAGGGAAGTCCCGGTGCTGATCGTCTCCGAATTGGCTCCGTCCTCCGTCCAGCCCCCGTCGCCATACTGCTCCTGTTCCTGTTCTCGTTCTTGTTCTCGTTCGTCTTCCGCTCCGTCCGTCGTGAAAGCGTCGCGTTCTTGACGTACGTCGTCGCCGGTGGTGACGTCATCGGTGACGTCACGCGGTTTCGAAGGTAAATCCTTCGGTCTTTCGACCTACAGAGAAAAAACTACGGAGAAAAAACTACGGATGACCTTTTTGCTTGTCAAACTAATTTTCAGTAAAATTGTAGCCATATTAGGGAAAATTCCCTTTTGTCAGCCTTTTCCGGCAAATTTTATTGATTTTTCCCCTCCTTTTTCATTCCCCCACCACTATCACCAACTTCCAAGAATTCATTTCACCCCACCCCCACCACCACCAAGAAATCCTGGAACCGCCACTGCTCTGAAGCAATATATTTGCACACTGTGTGACAACATAAAGCCAATCACCACCCCTACCCCTACCCCCGATAAGAGTTTCTCATATGAATATATATATATATATATATATATATATATATATATATATATATATAATTATATATATATATATATATATATATATATATATATCAGGTGCTTTTATATCAGGCAATATATTTTTACCTTTGCAACCGGAATGTTGCTAGGTCGTTGCCTGGCACCCGTTGCCTTGGTAGCCAGTCCCTTCGAGGAAGCCTCGCATCCGTCTGACGTCATCAGATGTTTGATGAACGATAGCCTTTTCGGAGTGGTCTGACTGGTTTCCATGGCAACCCGACTTGTGCCCTTGGCAACGACGGAGTCTGCGTTGTCGCTAGGTTTCGAAATTCTCGATCGTCTTTCTTCTTTCGCGGACCGTTGCGGCTGGACATCGCCCGGAAGTGGCTTTTCCCCGCTTCCGGTTTCCGGAAGGACCTTCGCCGACCGCTGGAACGTCTCCACCTTGGACTTGGTGGCCGTCTTCGTTCCCATGGCAACCGCCACGGACGCCGTTCCGTCGTGACGCCGGAAGGAGAACATCCGGAATTCGGCGGAATGTTCTCGCGGCGACTTCCGGCCCGGCGGGCACTTCCGGTGCGGCAGCAGCGACCTCCGCTTTCCTCCGCGCTCTTGTTCCCGTTCTTGTTGTTGTTGTTGTTGTTGCTTTCCTTCCGGTTCTTCTTCCGCGTTCTTGTCGCCGACGCGGTTGCCCTTGGATCTGCGCGACGGTGACCTCTGGAAGGTGGGAATGGAAGAGAGGCGGCGGGACGACGAAGGACCCGTCGCCGAGGAGGCAGACCGACAGGACAGCGGTCGGGAGAGGAATGACGAGTCGTCACGTGACAGGGGGTGGTCCGGTATCACCACCCGGTAGGTGTGCTGGCGTGGGCGGGGGCTGGGCTCGGCGCTGCGGGATCGCTTGCGGGGCGCCGAATATTCGAACTCTACAATTCCCAATACACGGCGATGACGTCACCGATAATATTAGAGTTCAATGTTCTCTGTATCGATCTTATTAGACGACGCTCATCGGATCATACTTACTCATTTACTTTTTATTTCGTCTATATCTATGTGTCTCACTGTCTGTCAATCTATCGATTCTATAATATCTCTTATCTATCCATCTTACTATATTTCTATATTTATTTATTCATCTATCCAGTGCCCTATATCTCTTGTATCTATCCTTACTATTTCTCTATTTATATCTATTTATCCATCCATCCATCTTATCTATCGCATTTATTCTTCTATTTCTATATTTATATCCATCCATCCATCTACAGTAGATTATATATATATATATATATATATATATATATATATGATACAACTTTTTAATCATATATGTATCCTTAGTGCTATTTATCTATTTGTCTGTCTAATTGTCTTCCTACAGTAGAACTTCGCTATAACGTATCTAGAGGGTCCGTAAAATTTTGTACGTTGTATCCCAGTTACGTTATATCCAATGCCATCCAATGCAACAGCGCACCACACGGGACCGTACATTGCAAGTAACCGAGGATTCGTCATAACCGAGTCCGTTATAACGAAGTTCTACTGTATATATATATATATATATATATATATATATCCGTTGTCGACAACCTGGGTAAGTCGTCTGCGTATGGCATCTGTAGCAGACGGTCACCAGCTGGCGCTTCAGTCCCGCCTCGGCTCCCCATCTCGCCGCACGGATCTGCGAGGCAACGGTCGGGAGGGCGTAGTTGGGCAGCTGACCGGCGATGCTGTGGGGTCGGTAGTGGCGGGTGGGGGTCCGACCCCCGCTCGATAGGGTCCCGTCAGACATCGCTCCAGACCCAAGACTCAAACGACTGCCTGCAAAAGAAGACATCCGCAATGCATAAGCATACAGTAGAACTTCGTTATAACGGACACGGTTATAACGAATCCTCGGTTATAACGCACCGCAATGTTCGGTCCCCTATGGTGCGTTACAGTATTGGGTGGTATTGAATCTATATATGGTGTCTCGAATATAACGTACAAAATTTTACATACCCGCTAGGTATATATACGTTATAACGAAGTTCCACTGTAGTCGTTCTGATTTTTAAGATTTTATTATAATGTTCACGTCGTTTTCTGTTGAGTCTAACATCTTAGGCTTCTATAGCGCCATGAAATCAACGCAGTCTAAAAGCAACACCAAGACCGAATTGTTCTCCTGAAGAGCCAAGCAATGGCCAGTCAGGAATCGAACCTGCTACTCTCGGTGATAAAACGCAGTCGCTGTTACCATTATGCCACTAAGTTTCTTGTGTTAATTAATGTATATGTTACTGGTTTTCTTCCTTTTTCTTCTCCTTGATTCGTCTGTTCTTCTGTTGATCTCCCATAGCTTCTGCAATTTCAGAAGGCGACGTTCCTACGATAGAAGGCAGCTTTTTAAAATATTATTTCAGACAAAAAATTCTTTCATCTACAGTATAACGCTATTATTTCTCTTATAATCCTTTTCAATTATGATTGGATGTTGTGATTTTTCTAGCGCCTTCTTATGTCAAAACAAAAAATCAAAGTTTTTTTATAATAAAATTAACAAATAAACTTGTAGAACTTATGGAAGTTTTAAAGGTGAATTATAATTAAATTAAACATCAGAGCCAATTAAATACTTGATTTCATCGAAGCCACACTTAAACACTGCCTGATTAATTGTCTTTACTTCTGTTGAGATGTTTGACGGACTGACTGGCTTACTTAATAACTGACTGGCTTACTTACTAACTGACTGGCTTACTTACTTTATCCGTCAATCCATTAATTCGCGAACGCATTCATTCATTCATCCGTCCATGATCCATCCATCCATCCATTCATTCATTCATTCATTCATTCTGATATTTTCAGAGATTAGACTATTTTAATCATTTAGATTGATATCCATTTCATCTTTACATGCCTTGCGTCTATTTAGCCTATAATTTAGGCTATAAGTAAGTAAGTAAAATCTCGTGAATTCATATAGCGCTTAGTCTAAATTTGGAATAGCCATAGGTCAGCACACTGTCTGCCTCTATGGACTTCTATAGCGCCATCGGTTGACCTTACGTGTTCCTCTTCGAGCAGTTTCCTCCTCCTCTCTTCCACTCCCGCCCTCTGCTCCTCCTCCTTCGTCTTCGCCTCCTTCAGACTCCGCCGCTTGTCCTGCATCTGCTTCCGGCGGAACTCCTCGGCCTTCGCGTCCATCTCCCTCAGGGCCTCGACGCCCTTCCGACGGACCGTCGCCTCGTGGGCTCGATGGAGGCGCAGCCTTTCGGCCGCCGTCATGCACTGCGCCCGTCTCTCCGCTACAAGCGGACAGACACCGTGAAATATAAGTTAGGACGCGTCCCTGGGCGCCCACGGAAATTTTTCCACAGGGGGGGGGGCAAAACACAAAGCATGGTAGCGGTTAATGCCTTTGCAAGGTTTTCAAATTTCACTGTGAAAATATTGGCATTTTCAATCTTCCAACGTTTTCGACGTTTTGGAGACATTAATCTAGACATTGACAGATCAGTGGCGTAGCCAGGATTTCCCGAAGGGGAGTTATGATTCCCAACTTCGAAAAATTCTGACAAGCGGAGAAAAAAGGTCGTCAACTATTATTTTCCTTGATTAGGAGAATTATTTAAGTGTATGGCGTATGAGCACATACAACTATATTGATTCGCAATAAAAAAATAGACAACCAATGGGGTTCAACCCCACACCCCTGGCTACGCCACTGTGACAGATACAGTATTAAACCGTTCTCTAGCCGAGGCTTTGCATTCTGGGAAGGCAGCTGACTGCACTGCGCCTATCTTGCATACTGGCCACCGTATCTCCTGCATTCCGCTCAGATAGGTTTACTACGAATGAGTGCCAAGGTAGCCAAGTCTTCCAATCCCTCCTCCTCCCCTCATCCATTGCTGACTCAAGGTGGCAACAGCCAACTGTTGTTGCTTTCGTCTTAACTTTGAAAGTTGAAACAGCATGGAGACGATGGCATCCGACGAAAACGGGGGTCATCCATCTTTGCCCCAGATATTACATCTGCAGAGCCAATCTATGCTGAAAATTATTACTACTAGTGATCATCACTATAGAACAGATTGAATGTCAAGGAAGATTTTCGGAATTTGCCAAAAAAAATTGAACCACGCAGTCCACAATATTGGAGATTTTGAGCCTTCAAAAGACAATCTTTAATGAACAAATGTGATTCTCACACAGAGCAGACTCCTACTGAACCACTTTAAACCTAATAATAATAATAATAATAATAATAATAATAATAATAATAATAATAATAATAATAATAATAATAATAATAATTGTTGTTATTATTATTATTATTATTATTATTATTATAACGATTGTTATCATTATTATTATTATGATTCATCGATTATTATTATTATTATTATTATTATTATTATTATTATTATTATCATTATTATTATTATGATTAAATCATAAATTATAATTATAATCACTAGATCCTCGTGTCAGCAAAGATGGATTGTCTTTTTTTCCTCTGCTTATCATCGGTCTATCGTCTGCCAGGATATTAATAATAATACGATGATGTAACCACAAGGTCAGAGGTCAAGTACCAACATACCAGTGACCCTCCCCCCTCAATAGGTCGTTTCCGGTTAGGGAGAGAAAGAGAGACAGTCAGTCTGAAGGTCACAAGACTAATTTTTATTAAGTCAATTAGTCAGTTGACTATAAATCCATAGACGACAAAGAGCATAAAATCAAAGCCGCCACTGGAGATAAATAAACCAGTCAACTAATATTACGTCAGCCAGCCAGCCAGCCAACCGAGCACGAAAAGCCAGTCGGATTATTTCGGACGTTTTCGGTCTAGAATCCCTGAACGAACCACGTGTCTAATTGGCATGCATCTGGGTCCGGTTAACTGCAATTAAACGGGATACTAGTCTGACCTGTCCCAGATGCAGATCCGCCGTCTTCTGCGTTTCCATTCCATTGTTCGTTCGAGTCGTAGAATTCGGCCGCCATTTTGAACGTTTTTTTCATCATCTGCACCAACCATCCAGCATCTCCCTCTTTCCCTTCAGCTCCTCCTCCTCCTCCTCATCCTCCTCTCCCCTCTTGCCCCTCCCCCGTATACTCCGGCGTGCGGAAGCAGAGCAGTGGCGGTGCGTCCCGGGTATCTCAGCATGCATCCAGTGGAATCATCCCATGGAACGTAGTCGCCAGATCATTCGCTAGGTGGCACATTGATGCACTTTGACTTCCAGGTCATTGGATAGGTGTCGCATCAGGCTAGTAACGTGGAAATAAAGTCATGAAAGTAAAGTAAGTAAAATCTCGTAAATACGGTAAATTTATATAACGCTTTGATGGTAGTAGTACAGCAGTAGCTGCTTATTCTTATGCGATTGATCTTTCATGAAATAGTACTATATATACAGTCAAATAGTAAATTGTGAATAAATTGCATTAAAAGTGAGAGGAGACTAGGTCCTATAAACCCTCTAGTCAACAGGCCTTCAATTGGCTTCTCTGACGCAGGGAATTATAAAACTTGTTCTTGATGTCTATAAAACCTGTTGTATAATGAACCAGATATCTTAATACGCGGCTCTTCCCTCGATCACCCTACTAGTCATTCCTCAAGATATTCGGCAGGACTTTCATTTAGTTGATGTCCCTCGTTCCCGTACAGTCAATGGCGTTAGTGTGTTGTATGAAATGGCTGGGTGTGCTCTATTTCGAACCATGTGGGTCGAAATTGAGAATGATTGTATTGATTATTCTTGCAAAAGTTAAAGCAATGAAGAAGGAACAAGAGGAAAATGAGAAATTTTTGGGAGAATTTCTTCAAACCGATTAGATTTTTACATATCTAGGGTCTATATACCTTCTATTCAACAGGTCTTCAATTGGCTTCCCTCACACAGCGAATTAATTACAAAAATTGTCTTGATGTCTATAAAACCTGTTGTATTGTAGCGAATTTTATGGGCACCTCATGTAATGTAAATAGTTTCGAATCGTTCACTAGAGGCGCTTATGTCAGTAGAGAATTATAAGTAAAACATTAGTATACTTAAATAAGTAATATTCCTAGAGTAAATAAGGATTAATGAATATCAGTAAAAGAAGGGTAATTATTCTAAATAGAGGCATAAGGTTATTTGATAGATAGCACAAATAATGTAGGTTTCCCAGTAAGGTTAAGATATGACTTAAGCACACCACCGTTAAGGAGGGTCCAAGGAGGTTAAGTAAGGCCTTAGTTGATTAGAGGAAAAAAAAAGAGAAGGGAACAGAGTGAGCACACGTAAAAGTGAGCACACATAAGAGTGAGTTCTAGAGAGCAGTGGTGGATAGTCATCAGGGTAAGCCTTGATTGGACTATGTGGTAGAATAAGCGATTCCTTTATACGGGATAGCTGATTTACTGCGAAAGCAGGACCCAAGGGGCAGGGTTGTGCCCCATCCAAAGATAAATCTCCGCGGCGCGTTCCATGTTGAGTATGGAGGATAGACACTTTAGGAGGGTGTGAGAAAGGAACGAGCAGCACTAGAAAGGTGCACTGACACTAGAAAGAAGATACAGGAAGGGGGCACTGATACTAGAAAAGAGATACAGGAAGGGTGCTAGCAGTATAGTGAAGGGTGTGAGGAGTTAGCTAATTCAGAAAGACCTGGCCAAAAAGCTGGGGACCCAATACGTGCCAAGGATACCCTGATAGTGTTTGGACGTGGCATCCTGGAGAAAGGTCCAATAAGCACTATTATTATTATAAGACCGGTAGGCTGGTTGAGAGTGGAACTTTGGCAAGAACAGGCCAGTCGCCGGATTGTAACAGATGGAATCCCAGCATTAGGGGTTTCGTTACATAACTGGCACCAGAGAAGTGGGGTTTGGCGCTGGATTAGCACAGAGAAGGAATTAAGCCACTGATAAGCCACAAGAGTAGGCACTGGCAAGAGTGGGTGTGTGCTACCTTGTATAACGGCTATAAGACTCACTGGTACGATACGTAGTTGAGACCAGAGATAGCAGTGTAAGCACTGTATAAGCTCATTGAAGGTCCACTTTACGGAAGTGTGTTGCACTCAGACGGCTCAGCACTCAGGAAGAGCTTAGAGCAATAAGCATGGCTGAACCTAAGCAGGACGAGCTGTGCGATACTAAGAATCGTGCAGATTATGACACGGAAAGTACACAACTCATTGAGGAAGATGAATTATTGAGTCAATGATAGAAGAGGAACTGTCTGTTGATAAGCACCGAAGACGAGCCATTGATCATATACCCAGCAAAGAAAGGATTTGTGAGTTCGGACGAGCACAGAGATTGGAAATGGGTGCTCGGAGCAAGGAAAAGAGTACTGCTAGATATGGAGGATTGGATATTGACTCAAAACTCATAAGGGCCACGGAATTGTAGGAGGCATGGACCAAGAGACACCCATAAGACAGAAACAGCAAAGGTTCACTAAAGTGAAAGAAGAGTGGTCTGATTCAGATATGCGAGAATTTATGAGACCAGCTCGTCGAGAAGGAAGAGCTCGAAATACATCTAAGTGGTCACCGATGAAACCAAACAAGTTTGATGGATTGATACCATTAGAAACATTTCTGAGGCAGTTTGAGGTTTGTGCAGAATACAATGGATGGACGGAAAGAGAGAAGGGTGCATTTCTGCAGTGTTCCTTAGAAAAGGACCAGCTCAACTTCTATGGGATTTTGGAGCTAAGAAAGAAGTCGCATATGATGAATTGGTGGAAAGGCTACAACAGAGATATGGGTTAGAGGCCCAACAGGAAACCTTTCGCACCCAATTACGATGTCGGAAGCAGAGAGAGAAGGAGAGTTTTGGGGATCTTCTCCATGATATTAGAAAATTGGTCACCTTAGCATTCCCAGGACCAAACAACGACACTACGGAGATCTTAGCAAGAGATGCATTCTTAGAAGCATTGTCCGACAGAGAGTTATCTTTAAAGGTCAGAGAAAGGGAGCCACGTTCTCTTGACGAAGCCTACAGAATTACCTTAAGAATGAATAGCTATAAACGAGCCACGGAGGATGAATATATGGCCCATCAGAGACAAGGCAGAAACTATAGACAGGTACGGAGCACTAATGAAGATGATATGATGGAGCAAGTTATGCAGAAAGTAACTAATTTCCTGGACGAGCAAAGGACTAAACAAGAGGAATGGCAAGATAACATGGAAAAGAAGTTATTAAGGGAAACGACACCCAAGGTAGACGGAAGGAAAGGGTGTGTGGATAACAGTTCAAGACAGAAGTCATGGAGTAGAGAAAGTAGAGAAAGACGTGTTGATAATAATTGGAAGAAGAACGTGCAGTGTTTCAAATGTCAAGGTGTGGGACATTTAGCCAAAGAATGTCGACGGAGCAGAGATACCTCTACTAAGAGGGTGTTAGAGAACAGAAGTATTGTCAGTTCGACAGAAGGAAAGACGAAGCTGAAGTCAGTCTACATAAAAGGGTTGATTAATGGACAAGAACAAAAGTGCTTGGTAGATACAGGTTCGGAAGTGAGTCTGTTACCAATTTGGATGGCTGAAGGGTTGAAATTGGACCCAGCACCTCAAATATTGAGAGCTGCGAATGGAGGTGAAATAACAGTGATAGGTCAAGTAACCACGTCTGTGAAATTCGATCGGAAGTGTTGGCGAGATGTGAGTTTTATTGTGTGCGAACAGATCAGTGAAGTATTATTAGGGATGGATTTCCTTACAGAGAATCGGTGTCACATCAATTTCACAAACGCCGCTGTATACATCGGAAAGAGGAGAATACCATCGATTAGTCAAGAAGGTCCATTTCAATGTCGACGAGTACAAGTTGCTGAAAAGATAATAGTTCCTCCTCGCTCAGAAATAAATGTACCCATAACAATGATGCATATGACCGATCAAGATGAGTTTACTACATGGATGACGGACTACAAAGAGATTAAGTCCAGGGTGCACGCGGCACGGGTAGTACTAAAGAGGTCAGAAGAAGCTCTTATAAGAGTAATAAACTTGAACGAAACGCCTGCAGTCTTATATCAAAATGACGGACTTGGAATAGTACATCCTGTCACAGTATTATCAGAGCAAAGGTCCACAAAGAATGAAGATACCCAGATAAGACAAGCAATGGAAGCAGTAAAAGAAATGATGAAGGATATAGAGGCAGAAGTGTCTGATAAAGATAAAAACGAATTGAAAATGTTGTTGCTGGAGTACATAGATGTGTTTTCATTGGATGAAAGTGATTTGGGTCACTGCAAAGTTACACAGCACAGGATCGATACGGGTGCTGCTGACCCAATTCGTCAATCATTGAGGTCCCAACCACGAATGTATAGGGAGATGATAGATGAGAACGTGGATAAGATGTTGCAAGAGGGTTTGATTGAACCAGCTCGAAGTGATTGGGCAGCTAATGTGGTTTTAGTACGGAAGAAAGATGGAACCATGAGATTTTGCCTGGATTACAGAGCGTTGAATTCAGTGACAAAAGGGGATGCATACCCATTACCAAGAATAGCAGATTGCTTAGATACACTGTCTGGATCCAAATGGTTTAGTACACTTGACTTAAGAAGTGGGTACCACCAGATTGAGATGGGAACCGAAGATTCCGACAAAACTGCCTTTGTAACCAGAAAAGGAGCATTTAAATGGAAGGTGATGCCTATGGGTTTGTGCGGGGCTACAGCCACATTCCAACGCACTATGGATATCGTGTTATCAGGATTAAATTTCTTGGTGTGTTTAGTATACTTGGATGACGTGATGGTCTTTTCAGAAACACCAGAGCAACATCTTGGAAGATTACAAGAAGTATTTGAACGACTAAGAACAGCACAACTGAAATTAAAACCAGGAAAGTGTAAGTTGATGCGACGGGAGGTCCATTTCTTAGGACATGTCGTATCATCGAAAGGAGTCACTACAGACCCAGAGAAAATAAAGAAAGTATTGACATGGCCGGAACCCAAATGTTTGAAAGAAGTACGAGCATTCTTGGGTCTATGTTCATATTACCGAAAGTTCGTGCTGGATTTCTCTAAAATAGCAGCACCATTATCAGAGCTTACAAAGAAGAATGTCAAATTCCATTGGGGAAATGCGCAACGTTCATCCTTTGAAGAATTGAAAGAAAAACTTACAACGGCACCCATACTAGGATTACCACTAGACGAAGGGGAATACATACTAGACACGGACGCATCGGATATAGCGATAGGAGCAGTATTATCGCAAAAACAGAACGGAGTCGAAAGGGTGTTGGCATTCGGGAGTCGACTGTTATCAAACAGCGAGAGGAATTATTGCGTGACTCGAAAAGAATTGCTGGCTGTGGTGTATTTTGTAAAATACTACCGGACATATCTATTGGGAAAATCATTCTTATTGAGAACGGACCACGCTGCTTTGCAGTGGTTAAATAGAACGCCAGAGCCAATAGGACAACAGGCCAGATGGCAAGAAGTTTTGTCAGAATATCAGTTTCGGATAAAGCACCGACCAGGTTCCAGCCACGGCAACGCTGATGGAATGTCGCGAAGACCGAACGACGTTAGTTTGGTAGCCGCGATTCAACTGCGTTCAGAAGAACTGAATATCAAGGAAGAACAGAAGAAAGACCCATTTGTTGCAAGAATAAGAGATTGGGTTGAGCAAGGAGCACCTGATTTCTCCGATATATTAACTGAAGATGAAAAAATAAAGGCGATTTGGCATCAGAAAGAACAACTGATGATTGAAGACGATCTTTTATACCGACAGAATGCGAATGGGAATGTGCAATTGATAATACCACAGAATTTGAAAGAAGATTTCCTGAAAAGAGCACACACTGGTATGACAGGAGGACATCTTGGGATAAGACGCACGCGTCATCAAGTGAGATTGAGGAGTTATTGGCCAGGATGGTCGAAAGATACAGAAAGATTTTGTCTTAAATGCACAGAGTGTCAGAGGTACCTGACAAGGACGCGCACCCAGGAATGCAAAAGTTAAACCCAATACCATGTGGAGGACCATGGGAAATGGTGGCAATGGATGTTACAGGACCACATCCAAAGAGTCGACAAGGGAATATATACATCTTAACAATTCAGGACCATTTCACGAAGTTCGTTGAAGCAGTTCCGATGAAAAATCAAGAGGCGGAGACAATTGCACGAATATTCCTTGAAAAGATTTGCATTATATATGGAGTACCATTGAAGTTATTATCTGACAGAGGTCCAGCATTTGAATCCCAGGTGATTAAGGAGATGTGTCGGATGTTGGGTGTGGAAAAGGTACGCACCACAAGTTATGAGCCACGGACAAACGGTTTAATGGAGCGCTATCATAGAACCATGAATGCAATGCTTGGAAAAATGGTACAAGATAATCACAGGAACTGGGATGAAGTTTTGCCATTAACAACAGCAGCATATCGAGCATCGATACATGAATGCACGGGATACACTCCTAATTATTTGATGTTTGGAAAAGAGAATAGAATGCCCATTGATCTGGTATATGGTCCATTACCAAGATACAATCCTATACCGTATGTTGATTACGTGGAAGACTTGAAAGAGAAGTTTACCGACGCCTATGCCAATGTGCGAGAGAATTTGAAAACAGCTGCGAAGAGACGCAAAGACAAGTATGACTTGAAAGTGCATCAGAAGGAATTTCAAGTAGGAGATGAAGTTTGGATATTCATACCCAGAAAACGAAGAGGTCGATATCCGAAATGGCAGAAATATTACGATGGTCCATTCATAGTTTTGGAACGGACAGGACGTCTGAATTATCGAGTGCAAAAGAAGCCGAGAGGACGGATATTTGTAACACATCTAGACAAGATGTTGTTGTATAAAGCATTCGAAGAACAGGGACCACCGTTTGAAGAAGCGGAAGAAGAAGTGAATGTCAACGACCAAGAAAGGAACATTGTCGCCGAAGAACTTGAAAAGACGTTCACGGAAGTTCCAGAGGAGCCGCGTGAAAACAACGTTCCCGGAATTCCACGTTTACGACCAAGAGGAAATATAAGGAGATCTGCGAGATACGACGATTGAAAGGACATTCGTCATTGTAAAAAGTTATTGCTGATGTTAAAATGTTATTACGAATGTTCTTGTATGTAATTATGTTATGATGACTGTATAATTGTATTGTATACGAATGTTAATGTTGTACATAATGTTTCATTGTTTGCTTGTATAAAACTGATAATTATGTGCATAATGTGTTAGATAAGTACACAGATTTGTTACCCCACACTCGGGATGGGTCCATAAGAATGAATGGGGACCATTCATAGGTAAAGTCCGGGGTAATGTAGCGAATTTTATGGGCACCTCATGTAATGTAAATAGTTTCGAATCGTTCACTAGAGGCGCTTATGTCAGTAGAGAATTATAAGTAAAACATTAGTATACTTAAATAAGTAATATTCCTAGAGTAAATAAGGATTAATGAATATCAGTAAAAGAAGGGTAATTATTCTAAATAGAGGCATAAGGTTATTTGATAGATAGCACAAATAATGTAGGTTTCCCAGTAAGGTTAAGATATGACTTAAGCACACCACCGTTAAGGAGGGTCCAAGGAGGTTAAGTAAGGCCTTAGTTGATTAGAGGAAAAAAAAAGAGAAGGGAACAGAGTGAGCACACGTAAAAGTGAGCACACATAAGAGTGAGTTCTAGAGAGCAGTGGTGGATAGTCATCAGGGTAAGCCTTGATTGGACTATGTGGTAGAATAAGCGATTCCTTTATACAGGATAGCTGATTTACTGCGAAAGCAGGACCCAAGGGGGCAGGGTTGTGCCCATCCAAAGATAAATCTCCGCGGCGCGTTCCATGTTGAGTATGGAGGATAGACACTTTAGGAGGGTGTGAGAAAGGAACGAGCAGCACTAGAAAGGGTGCACTGACACTAGAAAGAAGATACAGGAAGGGTGCACTGATACTAGAAAAGAGATACAGGAAGGGTGCTAGCAGTATAGTGAAGGGTGTGAGGAGTTAGCTAATTCAGAAAGACCTGGCCAAAAAGCTGGGGACCCAATACGTGCCAAGGATACCCCGATAGTGTTTGGACGTGGCATCCTGGAGAAAGGTCCAATAAGCACTATTATTATTATAAGACCGGTAGGCTGGTTGAGAGTGGAACTTTGGCAAGAACAGGCCAGTCGCCGGATTGTAACAGATGGAATCCCAGCATTAGGGGTTTCGTTACAGTATAATGAACCAGATATCTTAATACGCGGCTCTTCCCTTGATCGCCCTACTAGTCATTCCACAAGATATTCGGCAGGACTTTCATTTAGTTGATGTCCCTCGTTCTCGTACAGTCAATGGCGTTAGTGTGTTGTATGAAATGGCTGGGTGTGCTCTATTTCGAACCCTGTAGATCGAAATTGATAACGATATTATTGATTGTTCTTGCAAAATATAAAGCAATGAAGAAGGAACAAGAGGAGAATGTGGATTTGGTGGGAGAGTTTCTTCAAATCAATTAGATTTTTCGATATCTTGGTGACAGGTGCCCCCATTTCGAGCGCTGTAGAACAAAATTTGGTTGTATTGATTGATCTAGCGAGAGTTTAAATTTGGAAGCACTGAAGATGAAAACAGGCGATAATGTTGTTTTTATCAGAGAATTTCCTCGATTTGTTTATATATTTACGTATCTAGACACCCACTGTACAGTACTGCTTCCATTGGCTTCTGTCACACAGCCTCCTAGTATCCACCGCAAATCTTGTTATCATTCTCAATAAAAGAAATACTTTGCTGCAACAGCCTACCTGGATTTACAACCTTGACCACCAGGGATTACGGATTTCTACCCAGGTTGAGCGCTCTGAATAAGCTGGTGGTGCACTGCGCCAAGCTTCCGGACAGCGCTATAGAAATTTCGTTTTACTTACTTATTTATCAGTAGCGGATCAATTTTGTAATTGCGTAACTACCATAATTACTCTCAGCATTTACTAATCCAGTTTTTTAAATAACCTTAGGGCCTACATTTATCGTGTTTCAACCGTTACTGCTTGCTGTTTTTTCGTCCAAACTGTTTCATAAATTCATAGCTCCAGGACTAAAGAGTCGTTTGGAGATGACGAGAGGATGATGTGACCAATACATGACATCCTGCCGTAGAACTTAAGTGCATGACGAAATCTGTAAACAAATCTATACTTTGGCGTGAACGATGTTTACTAACGTATTCATATAGCGCAGTAGTGGCACTTCTTGGACCCTCAAAGATGGCTTTAACTTTATAGACCTATAGACAAAGAATTAGATTAAAAGTTACGCTTTACAGTTCTCTCTCTCTCTCTCTCTCTCGTAATCTAGACTGCGTAAAGAAAACTGACGCAGTTGATCATACTCACTTTTTCTCCTTGCGTAGCTTCGCATGTACGTCTCCTTTACCCCCACCGTCTACGCTGTTTCTCCCTCCCTGACCTCCCCATTCCGACCCTCTCGACGTTCTTTTGACGAAGACGCCGCACGACGGAGGCGAGCCTCGTTGTCGACGGCCAATGTCTTCATAATCAGCGACGCGCAGACGACATCTGTCCGACGGCTTTTCACGAGCAGACGAGACGACCACGGATTGTTAAAAACTCAATCTATAACTCCATATACGATTATTATAAAATTAGCCTATGCCCCGGCTATGGATGGATAGGCGTCAGTCCTATTAATAGACCGGTGTATAGACTGTCGCGTGCCATTATGTCGATGACAGCTCTTGAACTTGACATCGAATTGGACGGTAGGGTAAACCGGAGCAAATAGGGCCACTCATAAAAACAACTCTGATAAAAACAACATTATCGCCTGTTTCCATTGGTAGGGTAAACTGGAGCAATTATGGCCACTCATCATAAGTGGGTCAACGCCAGAGATATCTATGTGTCTATCCTTCATTCGAAATCCGGACCAGTTTATCCATGCTATCCTTGCGGTCCAGTTCATTGGCATAAGCTGGTATTAAAAAGTGGGAGTCCATTCCTATAGAGGCTGGAAGAAGATAGTAGTAGTAGTAGTAGTAGTAGTAGTAGTAGTAGTAGTAGTAGTAGTAGTAGTAGTAGTAGTAGTAGTAGTAGTAGTAGTAGTAGTAGTAGTAGTAGCTATAATAATAATAATAATAATAATAATAATAATAATAATAATAATAATACACTCAAAGCATAGCAAGGGCGAGTTTCACGCTGTCGTTAACTTATTTCACTAACCTATTTATCATAATAAAACAATTACAACTTCTTTCCCAATGTCAGTTACTACTGTGTGTGTGTTTGTAACTTTTTCATGTCTTGCGTTCATATTTTGTGTTCATAATTTAATTGGTTTTTCGAACGCAGTGATACTTAAAGTCTTTTCTGTCCTTGTCTGCGTTTCTCCACAGATGTTGAAGGTGGACTACCAATCTCCATTAATGAAAAATCCTTCCAGACCATGTTTTGCATCAGATTTGGAAAAAGTACCTCATTTGCCTCATAAATAATAGTAGAAACTCCTCCTCCTTCTACTCCTCCTCCGATGAGGTTCACGATACGGATTATTTGAGATTCCAGCATCCTCAAATTACGACTCAGCTAAAGCTTGGCGACGTTTTCTTCTTCTGGTTCAGAACATCTCCTGGTTACCTTTTAATCAACGACAACATGGGTAGTGGGGTGGGGTGGGGGAATGGGGTGTCAAGTCGTCAGCGGGGTTATGGGTGGGTGGGTGGGTGGGTGGGGGAGAGGGTGGCTAAAGTCGTCAGCGGAATACACTGGATGAGACATTGGATGAAGATATCTTTCGTTCACATGTCAGAATCTTTGGTCGATTGTGAAACCAAAATATTGCTATATGAAATTTACGCATTGCGAGCATCGACTGTAATCGCTCTTGGAGTGCGGGCAGATCTAGGCCGCATCTGTCGAGGGGTCCCCGGGTCCCCAGCGTCGCCCCCCCCCCCCCAGGACCCCATCCTCTTAACAAAGATGTTTGTATAATTCGATCTTCACAAGGTGCATAAAAAGAAAGACTCTCTCGCCGTCGAACGTGTTTTCTGTTTGCAGACGGTCACGTGACCGTCCCCGGCGAAGGAGGAGGAGGGAGAGGGGCAGGTGCTGTCGAGTGTCTGAGAAGAGAAGAGACCGGGGATGTGGATCGGGGGTCGGGGGTCCTCCCTTCGAAGAAGGAGACAGAAACCGACCGACAAAGAAAGAGGCAGATGGCGCCACTCAATGCACGGCCAGTCGTCCTGAACGCACTCGCCGAGATCTCTGTCTCTCTCTGTATCTTTCTCTGTCTGTCTGTCTGTCTGTCTGTCTGTCTGTCTGTCGCAGTCTCAGTCTCTCTCTCTCTATCTCCTTACGATGGCACGCGTCGTTACAGGCGTCCCAGTCCCACCGCCCCCTCCACCCAAAACCCCCAAATGTAGTATGATATCAATATGCTAACAGACTACAGCTCAATTTATACATATATGTATGTATAAGTTATGCACACACACACACACATATATATATATATATATATATATATATATATATATATATATATACGCCAAAAAATCTGAGACATGCGTTGTTAGCGACAAGTGAGATAGTGAGATGGGGTGGGGTGTGTAGGGAGGGAGTACGAAAAAAAGGGGTAACGACCTCGTACTAGGTCACGCTTGTCGAATCCTTCTGCGAAACGCTCACGGTCTTCTGTCCAAGAACGACGTCTTTGTGGATGATGATGATGATGATGATGATGATGATGATGATGACGATGATGATGGATTTCCAGGTGACCGGCGTTCGGCAGAAGTGGATTGGAGAATCCAGGTATTGTTCAGGTGGTTGTTGAGTGTTGAGTTCTTGTATCTGTTCTTGGCGTTCTTTCGAGAACTTATTATCTTCTGATGGGAGAAGCGATCTCTGAAGTGGAGGAGGAGGAGGAGGAGGACGACGACGAACAGGAGGAGCAGGAGAAGGAAGTGAGGGAAGACATACAGACACGTGCACAGGTAGACATACACAGACACACGAACAGACCGACAAAGAGACAGACAGACAGACAGACCGGAGCGCATCGACGCAGACCATAGTTGTGAACAATAGATTCAATTGAATGTTTTTTTAAATTAAATTAACAAGAAAGTCTTCTTGTGGAAAAGGGAAAAGAAAGCGAGAAAGACGAGAGCGGCGGGGGGAGGGGGTTCGAGTGGGCGGATGCGCCGAAAGGGTAGAGACAATAATGGACACTTTGTCTCCGATGCGACTTGAAATCGCTTTACTTTGTCAGCGAAAGCCAAAATAATAGACTTTCTGTCCGAACGAGTTCGCTTAGAACTAAACCCTATGGCCGTGTTTTTATATGCAGCGCTATTTAAGACTAAGTCACGAAATTCGATTTTAATGGACTCGAGCGTTTTCTGGTTTCCTGGACGGCGCTTGTTTCTCTGTAAAATTCTTATTAGGCCTACTATATGTTATGGTCGGTTAATTTTACCAAATGCGCTACATAAAGAGGGTCGGCTTTTCTATTGATGTGTCGTCTGGAAAGTCCAAGATATTGTCAGGATTAGGAAGGTTACTACTCTGTTATTATGGAAGAGAGAGAGAGAGAGAGAGAGAGAGAGAGAGAGAGAGAGAGAGAGAGAGAGCCTATAGCGTAAGGGAAAGGAAGGGACTTAAAGGGTTGTTCAACTCTTCATTACCCTGTCAACGTCGCCAGAGATTCTAGCGAACCCCCCTCACGTTGTCTTTGTCACACCCTCTTCACCCCCTTCAAATTGCAAAACACCCCCACCCCCAATTAGAGTAAACCAAGAGGGGAACAACAACAACAACAACAACAACAACAACAACATCTGAACCAAATCAAAAGCCGCTCGAAATAAAGAAAGCCGGGATTCAGAGGTCGAGGTTCATGGTTCATGGTTCATGGTTCGTTCAGCGTCATCCTCAAAGACAGATCCGTCACCCCGTCACCCCATTGTACCGGTGCAGATAGTGCACGGAGGGTGGCATGACCGTATAATTTATTAGGTTTTCTGGTCAGAGGCGGAGGTTGGGGTGGGGGATGGGGGGTACTAACCACCCTATAATTTCGGTCATCTGAGTTTGTCGGGCAAGGCATTTATTAGAGTAGACGAATTTTTTCAAATATTATTTTGAAAGGACAAAGTGCATAGCCGTGCAAAGGTCCGATTAGATTCTGTAATTCGAGTTATATTCAACAAATGAGCTCAATTAAACCTTATCTATAGTAATCCTTATGTCCTGCAGTCATAACGTGTCTCTCTTCTAAGCTCTGTATTTTGGGGGAGGAATATAGAATGGGCTTTGCAACATTAGTATAGTACTATACTACAGTACAAGATTTAAAAATTTAGTAAAATAATACAGTACAAGGCTTAAAACATCCGGTCTGGGGGTTAATGACCGACTGGTTGCCCTCCTCCCACCCCCCCCACCCCGTCCGTCCTAGAACCTTGAAAGGTCAATTGATGGTTTCCGCGGGTGGGGGGAGGGATGACTTGGTCTACGCGACACGGGTGGTGGAGGGCAGGGGGACTGCTGGTAGTCCATGGGGGGATTTGGAAGGCAAATGGAAGCCCCGTGTTCCCACCCCTCCCCCCACAGAAACCCCGCCGGTGCCCCTGCGGGTCATCGGCCAAATCCGCGCAGCCAAAAAGCGGCTTTGATGTCCCCGTTGAAGCGGGGTAAACATTTTCACCCTTTCACCCCGATTCCCTTAGACTGGGCGCGATTTTCGGACAGGGTTTCTGGAATCTTACCTGCCTGCGTCAAAGGTCGTGACCTTCCGCCATAGTTAATCACCCTGGATCGGTCACGCATCGGTGAGCAGAGGGACAGCTTCCGTAGAGTACACCTCCGATCCCGGGTCATGACCTTTCATGACCCTACATCATAATTGCACGATCTATGCAGTACGCTGTACAACTACAACCATCTAATTTATATAGCGCCATGTTTTGGATATCGCTTTGATGAAACGAATCCCTATAGCGTTTGACCACTCGAGTGTAGGGTTATTTCTAGGATTATGAATCTGGAGGGGGTGTCGGTAAATGCTGGGGGTTCCCTGTCAAAAAGTCTGACGAGCAAACAAAAGATCATCCAACAGCTGAAATTGGGGGGGGGGGTAGTGTTGGGGTGTCGGTCTCAAATTGGGAGGGTGTTGGGGGGAGGGGTAAGGGGGTGTACAAATAGCCCTGCTTGGGTGTTATCAGGTACTAAAGATATTTCTGGAAAGAGATTAAAACAGCCCGTAGATTAAACTGTACTGTAATAAATGGGGGAGGGATATAGTCAGATGGATGGAACCGCTACTTATGCTTTATATTCGGTCTTCGCTTTATTCGCAATTAATGAGACTTCGTCATTGAAATCACGGCGTTGGGTCTGTATACGCCATTTAAACGATCATTTATCTTAGCCTAGTTTTCAGTTCTTGCTCGTCAGCTGACTACAAGAGGGCGGTCGCATCCGATTCGCTCTTCGAACGACTCACTTAGAGGTGGAAATGACGTCACATTGGGGCGACTGTAAAAGCCTCAATGACGTCCTTGTTTGGCCGCTTGGCTCCTGCTTTCCTCTTTCCTCGGCCACTTGCAAAAGTGCAAGTACAGACTCAGCAACGCTGAGACCACCCACCTCTAGTTCTACTCCGAGACAGACAGACAGACAGACAGACAGACAGACAGACAGACAGACAGACAGACAGACAGACAGACAGACAGACAGACAGACAGACAGACAGTCAGACAGACAGACAGACAGACAAACAAACAAACAGACAAACAGACAGAGAGGGGTCAACAGAGTTTGCGTCTCTACGATTAGAGCAGAGGCGTAGCCAAGGGGGGTTGGGGTTGAAACCCCCTTGGCTGCCAACGGAAATTTTTGTTGCGTGTTTCCATACATAATTTATAAGTCCTACAGAATGTAAAGATGTCAGGTGACGACCTTTTTTGCTTGTCAGCCCATTTGTCGAAGTTCCTTATGATGGAAACCAAACCCCTTTCGGAAACCCTGGCTACGCCACTGCATTAGAGGAGCAGTGTCTCTGCATAGGAAAAGGAAAAGTTTTGGCTAAGAGCAAATTAAATCGCGATTCAGTGCCACTTAATATAGAAAGTGGTGCCAAAAAATAAAATTCGCGACTTTTTTTTTACTCGCTTATTCATACTCGCTTACTCACTTAATTGCGACGGCGCATTAAAAAAATTAGAAGGGGAGGGAAGGGGGGTGGGTTATGTCATAATTTGGTCTCATGTGCGCCTCCGATTCCCACGTATACATAACGTTATACAAGGCATGTGAATGGTAAATAACGAGATGGCAACATGGTTTTCAACAAGGAAGATGTCATTTGTTTCGTCTGCCGAGATACGAAAAGTCACATCACGTTCCCATGTCAACGGCTCCTCTCCGATTACATGTTGGCAGTCTGTCTCTGTGTGTGTCTCTGTCTGTCTCTGTCTGTCTCTGTCTGTCTCTGTCTGTCTGCTTGCCTGAGTGCATGACCATATTAGATCTAATCTTTGTGCTTTGTCAGTAAATTTAAATGAGCCAATATGAGACATGAGACCCGAATATTATAGTGAATGAACTGGCTGGGTCCTCCTGCATGTATATACTAAGCACACACTCGGTCCCTCTGCGGCCGAAGAGAGTTCCATGAATGATGCAGTTCAAACTGTCAATCATTCGGACGGGCCAATGAGAGTTTTGGAGAGCGAGAGAGAGAGAGCAATACATGAATGAGAACCCAATTTGACCGCGGGGGCGGGGGCGGAGGGGGTGTTGAGGGCAGGGGGCAGCTGGAGGTGAGGGGGGAGGGAGGAGGAGACCCTGAGTTTAGCCTGTACCCTAAAATCTTGTGCACAGCGCACAGCAAGTGTTAGCGGCGCTGTGTGCCTCGGTGTGGTGGCTGGCTGGTTGCGGTTTTAATGTGTCAAGGAGAAGAGAGGCGAGGAGTTTTGCCGGTTTGAGCAGCAACTGCGCCCTGTCTTTGTTCACTTTTGATAAGCACCCCAGTGCTCAACTTACTTAGATAGCGAGAGAGAGAGAGAGAGAGAGAGAGAGAGAGAGAGAGAGAGAGAGAGAGAGAGAGACCCCAGACTAAGTAGCCTTTGTCTCGTCGGCCTGCAGTGGCTAATAACCAGCGGTTCCCGATTTCGTCTCTCATAACTTGTTTAGTCCCACAGAGAAGCGTGTGCGCGGCCGAAAGAAGAAGAAGAAGAAGAAGTCAGACCCGGACTCAGTCTCGTCTAGATGCTAAGAAGATCGTCGTCGTCGTCGTCGAGGGATCTTGCGGTGACCGAGATGGAGGACGCCCGGGCTCTGCTCTGCGCCGAGACCGACCACTGGGCCCCTCGGAGGTCCTTCAGGGACCCGGCGATGATCGCCGACGACAGGGTCCTCGAGAACCTCCTGGCCGCCGAAGAGCAGTACATGCTGTCGACCTCCTACTTTCTCTTCCAGGAGGACGTCCAACCGTACATGAGAAGGGTGGTGGCCAAGTGGATGCTGGAGGTAGGCACGCCACTCTCCTCTGCTTCTGCTTCATATATGCCACAGAGATTCCATTAACCCCTTAACTGGGTGCCCCGAGTAACGCTCGTCCATTTTACATTGAGTTACAAATAGTTGCCCAGTTAAGGGGTTAACGGGCCTATAAGTATTACTGCATTGCCGAATTACTTAAAAATTTATATTTTCACTTTCAGAAATATTTTTTATAAAAGGTCGATAGTCTTACGTTTTCTACTGATTTCGGTGTTTTGCACATTTTTTGTTAGTGGGCGTAATAAGTTGCATATTTTGGGGAACCCTGAATAAGCACAAGAATATTTGGGGAATGTTTAACCGATTATTTTATTGTTGTAACAGCAGCCGACAAATTTGGGGTTGTGGGTGGGGGTGTCATCGTAACTTGGTCCCCCCCCCCCACAGTGGGCAAGTCTCCGAATGTTGACGGAAAGAATTGTTGCGTTAAAACAAAAAGTGACAAGATTTCATCAAATGGGTTAATATCTTATATATATATATATATATATATATATATATACTGTATATATATATGCAGCCATTGAAACCACTTTTGGTTGATGCACATTGTCTTGGTGTAGGTGTGCGAAGAGCAGGACCGAGAGGAAGAAGTCTTTCCGTTGGCAGTGAACTATCTGGATCGGGTACTTTCTTCGATCCAGATCAAAAGGACGCAGCTCCAGTTGTTCGCCGCCGTATGTATGTTCATCTCGTCCAAAGTGAAGGAGACCTGTCCCCTGGAGGCGCAAAAACTCGTCGTCTACACCGACTTCTCGATTACTCTCGACGACCTTCTGGTAATTTGTGACAACCGATCGTAAAACGTCATTAAAGTTATAGCGGCAATATAAAAAACCCATTAGATCTATCGTCGAAAGCGTTTGATAGTACTTGCTGTTTCGTTCGATTTATGGAGCGCCGTTGAAACTCGGACAAACTGCTTGCTTTATCAGTTATAGTCGAAACAGGTTTATAAATAATCTTTATTCGCGACAAGCACAGGATCAAAATAGTATTATAAACTGTGGTCATAAACTTTGGCCTACAGTAGCATTTAAATGTTCCTACACGGCTATTAGCATGAAGAATTCTTGACCCTCCAAATAGTGCTCCACCCCCCCACCCCCCAAAGCCGTGAAGATGTGTTGAAAATTTGCCCCAGGGGCGCTTGTTTGTCCAGCGGGAATATTAAATGCATGGTCAGCAGAAATGACTCATCTAGTATGTGAGGCAAGTTTCGGCAGTGGGGGGGGGGGGCATGGGGGTCACGCCGTCTTACACCTTATCAAAGATCTTTCTGGCCTCTCTTGAATACTTGTCGAATAGTCAGTCGCATTCAGTGAAGGAAAACGGCGAGATATATATATTATACTTAGATGACCTGTCTGACTTCACCATTAACATCAATCTCTTGTTAGCAGGTATCGGTTAAACATGGCAGGTTGGGAATTGTTGGTCTGTTTAGAACTACCGGTACTGCCGGCGTCCTCTTTTGAATACAAGAATTCCCTTTTATTGTGAAGATTTAGACAGACCAGTAATTATAAACCAAATAATATATACAGGAAGGCCTCCAGTGGAGTTTAGTTAATTAGTTTTCCTTCAAGGCGACGCATTTTTCTGAAAGTTTTCACAGAGCAAATAAAATTTCTTTTTAAAAAGGATACTTCAAGATTTTTCGAACAATACTTCTATACAGTATTAGTTTTGTGCAGATAAATCTTTCATTCAAAGCTTTCTTAGCTGCCTGTCTTGGCCTAGATATTCGACGCTGCAGTCTGTCTGACATATTCATTTATACTAAAAATGCAGAGTAGTGAAGATACTGAGAGGGTTTTTTTGTGTGCATCAGGAGTGCGAAATGCTCGTTCTGCAAGTACTCAAGTGGGATACTAGTGCCGTACTTGCTCACGACTTTCTCGAGCTGCTCATCGTACGTCTCCCGATGATTGAGGAGCAGAGCCACAAGGCCGTCCTGCGTCACGCACAGACGTTCGTTACCATGTGTGCCACAGGTAGGTCACCCGACGTGACACGCAACGACTACTTTGCAATCACCGCGCAGTCTTAATTGAGCGGCTCTGAAGGGACAGGATTTTTGTCGGTGCTGTATTTTCAGGGAAATTGGGGAGAATTGTGACCATTCCCTCACTGGATAGTACTGAGCCACCGCCGAATATGAAAACTTTTGGCCTCGCAGCTTTTTTCAAAAGAAAATAGGGTCCTTCCCCAAAATAATCACTATCAGGTACGTCCAGTGATTGATTGGATTGATTGGCTGGTTGATTGACTGTTTTGCCAGCAGATTAGTTTGATCCCGTGGCGTTTTTTCTAGAATTCAGTTTTTCGGTCCACCCTGCGTCCGTCATCGCCGTCTCTGGCCTTACGGCCGCCATTCGAGGCCTCAAAGGCCAGCAGTGGTGTCAGAGAAACGGCCTTCTGAGGACACTTCAACAGATCACGTCAATAGACGCAGTAAATACTTGCTCACTTACTAAAGTTAATTATATTCGTATACATTAAACATCGGTTCAAAGGTCTCGCAAGGAAGGAAGAAACTCATAATCTGACTATTTTGGTGGTGGTGGTGATGATGATGATGATGATGATGATGATGATGATGATGATGATGATAGCTTCCTTGTCTACTGAAACGTTGGCATTTTATGTGGATCAGATTCCAATATTTTGGACGACAAAGATGCCTGTCGGATAAACAATAAGTGAGATCGCGGCCTGCATCCTGTTTTAGTTCCTTCATAATTTTTCGGTTTCGCTTTTTCTAAAACCCGGACGAGGTTAAAACTTGGAAAACGCGAGCGACCGTTAGCTGCGTCGAGAATTAGGGTGTAGTGCCGACAAAACTCACATCCAGTGTTTTACCCAAACTCCAGGGTTTTGATGGGGGCGAGGGGGAGGGGACAAATTGACTTGGCTGGAGGGGAAGAGACACAGTAAAATGCAAAAATTTGTTTCAGTGCTGGGAATTTGGGGGGGTTTGTGTGGCCTGGGGTGGTGGAAATTTCCCATCCCCGCCTAGCAGGCCTCAGAGTTATTTCTAGGATTATCGATTTGGGACGGTGTCGGTAAATTCTGGGGTCCTCTGCCAAAAAGTCTGACAAGCAAAAAAAGGTCATCCCGTAGGTGAAATTGGGTGGGGGTGTAAAAATATCCCTGGTAGGCCTGTATCAAGCGCTGCTTGCATCCACCCGGCGTTTTCTTTCAGGAATGCATCGAGGCATGCCGGGAACAAATCGAACAGCTTCTGGCTCACATCGTTGCCAAGGAAACCGTCGACTCGACCCCGGACGAGTCCACGTCGCCCGCGCCTCTACCGCCCCCTCCTCTCAGAACAAGTGCGACGCCGCTGCGCTGTCATCGACTCCGACAGACATACGCGACATTCATCTGTGCCAGTGACGTCATCGTTTCCGGTGACGAACAACGGCGGGAGCGTTAGATCAAGGACTGTACCTGGTGGTCGTCTGCTCGACGACGGAGGCCGTCACGTGATATGGGCGCCATTGGAGACCACGCTGTCACGTGGTCTGGTCGCACAGACGACAGTTTTTGCCTGTGATAAGAAGTATTTGAATTTTTTTAATTTTCCGTTATCGTACAAACGCGAACGACCTCATATTCTGACCCGAGAAATGAAGGAATCCGATTGAAGACTTTTAACCCGTTCTGGGTTTAGAATATTTGTCAGGAATTAACTGTTGTTCAGCGCTATTTTTTTAGTATTTTGATTCGCGGACTTTCACAGACTGTATTCACCTTTAATAGTAGAATAGATTTCAAAAACTGCGGAGCTACCGTACTCAATCAGGTAAAATCCTTTGTAATTACCTGAAAAAAAATCTACCTTGTCCAGGCGGGATGACTGAAAACCAGTTATCTTAGGCTGAAGAATCGTAGAATTCAATGGATAAGCTGTCATTTATCGTAGAAAAATCGCAGATAATCTAATAAAAATAACAGTGAACATGAGGATAGTGTTAGAGAAAAAAATTTAATGGCGGACTCCATCTACCTCGAGAAAAGTTTTTTTATAAGGCAACTGTCTCTGCTGACTTATTTTCGGTCGTTTCTAACACTGATCTTCGTTCGACGGTGAATATCTACAACCGTTAGACTTAACGCTAAGAGAATTTGATATTTTTCTTGTATAATTTAAATGTAATAATTTATGTTGCGCCCGACTGGCGGAGCTCATGGCGCTACAGAATGTGTTTGTTTTTGGCATTTATTTTATTTAGGTTTTGTTGGACTCTTCCATTGAAGCTTTTCTAGCGCTAGGATTTGTTATTTATGAATAATTTCTGCATTTATTGGTGTATTAATAATTTGCAGTTTTGTAAAGTCTAAATTTTTAGCGGCTAACGTCTTTGTATCGATTTCACAATTAGGGCTTTCGAAGTTTGAGGATGATGATGATGATGATGATGATGATGATGATGATGATGATGATGTATAATCTTGTATACTTGTGCAAGATCTGTGGAGGGATGCAGTGGCGGTTCCAAGAATTCTTGGTTGGGGGGGGGTGCAATGAATTTCTAGGAAGATCCTGCCAATTGTCAAAAGATTTATATGTAACCGGTTTAGAAGAAATCTGTGGATTTTATTTATAAAATATAATGTTCAGAATTGACATTGTATAAAATCCATTTTAGTCTGGTTGTACAAAGTCACAGTGCAAAATCGAGTTTTCTATTGCTGGAAGCGAATTTGTCGACGACATTACATTGTCTATGTAAAAGTCCATATTTTATTGGATATACATCAAGGCTAATCCGTTTAGACGATCATCTTCCATTGAAGACGCATTTATGGTGGGCCGGTGGGGGGATGCATCCCCATCCCCAACGTGGAACCGTCCCTGGGGTCGTGACCTTCCCACATTTCGAGGTCGAACCCCTTTTAGACGCCTGTATTTTGTCGTTTTATGAAGCATTTATAAAAGGAATAGTCTTATTTTTTTACTTTCTAATTGGATGCTATAGAAACATAGATTCTATTTTTGATGAATCTGTTAACGATTTATTTAGATTTGTGTGTGTCTGTTAAGTTAAACGTAATTGCTGATAATTAAACTGTGTGATGTTTGGAATTGTGTTCAGCAGAGGTTTTATTTCTAGCATTAAATCCGTTTAATGTCCTATATTGAGCAGTCCACACGATGCCACAATACGCTCCAAACAGGCCGAACCACAACGTAACCTATAGAAACTACAATAGATAAAAATGTATGTTATGCCAGGTGTTTACTCTTCTCTGAGTGTGCCACGGCTTTTATTTTGGCACTTTAATGGGGCGCAACACTAGAGAACACGGCCAAATTAGGCTTTTGGAGGCCCCTTTTTACAAATAAATCAATTCGCCACCCCACCCATCTGTAGATACCTTAGACAAAATGTCTTAAAATTAAGAAATAATCAAACTTATGTGCGGATTTTTAATCGCTGCAATGAATGTCTAGACAAAATTTCAGATAAAACTGATGATAAGCGTATAAGATGATATACAGTATTAGGGTAGGTTGTGAGTGTTGGTCGTCGTAGAAACCTAGCAGTCGGCCCCTAAATTGCTGCGTTTATCAAGAAGGACCATTTCAATTGCAACCTAAGCAACAGGGCTACAGAGTAACATCGGACAGGCAAAACTGTTGAGTATCCTGGGGGGGTATAGTCTAGTCTAGTCTAGTCCTCTGAGAAAGGGAGAGGAGAACTGGTGTCACTGGGCTTAATCGAATTCAGATTCATCGCCACAGGTTTGTTTACCCCAAGGAATTCTTGGTCTACCCTCTTGAAATTAACGTAATTATGGTTTCGGAGGAAGATAAAATCTGATCCGAATCTGCCCACGCAGTGGACGTTAATTCGAGCAGTTGGGTGGGGTGCCGGCGGGGGATTGGGTGGGGGTGGGGTGAAGTTTTGTTTTCTCTGGTGACACCTTGACAAATTTCTGATCGGCTTCGAATGCTACACGTTTAGTCCGACTTTATAGACGCCATTTCCATTTTGGCTTCAACCATGTGCACGTTGAGTAGATATATACAAACTAGAAAAGCAGAATGAGAATTCGATATAATCATAATAATGGATCATGATAAAGACGATGACATATTTAAAAAGAACTTCACGACAGACTTATTCCACAAGAAAGCACTTGTATCATAAACAAGCATTTCCAATAATCACTCATTTTATTAAATTTACAGTCTATAATCAAGCACACACGTAAAAACATTATAGTTGAAAGAAAATTGCAATTATCATGAAAATAGAAACGTAGTAATCCTTATAATGGGACTGCTACGATTATATATTTTGTATTGAACAGCCTGAGATACACCTTACAAGATTACTGTGGTGATGATAATGACGATTGGTTAATGTCAAGCAGTTGTAATAATATTGCAACAGCACCTCTTGTAATATCTGCTAATTACTTGGCCGGACCTGGCCGAAGGGGCCTCCTGCAGTGAACAGAGAAGACTGACCCAGGTGCCAGAGTTAGCGAGGGGTGTTGCCTCCAAATTTCCGCCAAAATGGTTTTCTCCGGCACTTTCCACCCCCATGACCAGGCTGCGACCTAAACCCCCTTTCCTTTTCCCGAACCTTTTAACTCTAATGTCACCCCCGGGGTTGGGACGGCCGTTCACCGGGCGAAAACCTCTCCCCCCCATGTCCAGTTCAAAGCCGACGAACTGCTAATGACATTAGGGTGTTACCCCTCTACTCCTTCCCCCCTTCCTCTCCACCACCTACTGTACACCGGTATGCACAGGGTTGGTTTTCACTTTTCCCCCGTTCCCATTTATCCCCACCCCTCTCCCATTATGATTCACGGTCCACTGCTACTCGGGGTTAATTAAACGGAAACGCTGTAAAGAAACAAATTTTACTTCCTTGTCCCAGTTTGACTTTACAACATAGGCTATAGTTACACGTTACAAACGTAAAAGATTGTAAACTAGTTTTGCAACAGGTTCTGAATGCAACCTCCATCCAAGGAGGAATGGGAGTTATATAGACAGATATTCCCGCGTCGACGCCAGGACTGGCTTTGAAATTCCTTGAGCACACAAATCAAGTCACATCTGGAATTTCTATTGCAGAATCGGCTGCTTCTGAGGTCTTAGAAAGTCCTAACACGCCCGTGCAGCTCCAGAGCGCTTTGCCCCGATTCAACTGACCCCTGAGGGTCGATTTCCAACACCCCTAATGGTCAGTCTAACGACCGAGCGCCATATTTTCAATTAACACGACAATGAACGACAGCTTTCTGACTACGCAAACTACAGTGTAGTATGCATAGATATGTAAATTATAACCGATAGAACCATAGATATGTAAATTGTAATCGAGGCATCGGTTAGTATCATCTTCAGTTATCACTAAGAGGGTTATCAACTTATCTGGGTGACCGCCTTACCCCTTGTAGAGTCAACTGTTAATGTCTTTGGAAAGAATGCCATGTTCCTCAGATCTTCCCTTCCCCCTCTAAGTTATTTTCCCTGCCGCCAGGTCACGTGATGCTTGTTGGTGAGGGAGAAGGAAAGGAGAGGTCGGTCAAACTACGGGTATTTTCAATCGCCTTGCTTGGATCCTAGTCGGACCAACAACAGCAGGATGCTGATGGGACGACCTGGATGGATACGTGTAAACCCCTTCGTGACAACCGGGGGGGGGGTCGTTAAAGCACCCCTCCGTCTCCCCCCGACTCACCCTCCAGCGAAACCCTTTCTTCATTCCTTTGTTTGACTAATTAACGAAAGATAAACACATAAGAGAAAGAGATAATACAACTGATGATATCACTTGTCCAAATCACCAGAAAAGAGAACTGATGACAAAGAGGAGGGAGTTTAACTGTAGGGAAGCGCTTACATTGACACCCATAACCTGACAGTACAGGGTGGCGCAAAAAAACCGACTAGTCACATTTAGGTTTGCATTTAATACAGTCCGGTTTCTTTGCGCCAACCTGTAGATTTTCAAACGTCAAATAGCTGAAGATGCAAATCTCATTTCTTAATGTTGGTGCCGTGAATAATGATTATTTTGACCGTCTATACTCCAATGCGGCGCTATATTAATTCTTAATGTCAATATTTAGGCATTGTTGACTGTGCAAAATCAATTTGTTTCAAATTTAACTCCACAAGAAACTAAGGAATCTTTGCGAAAACACCGCAATTTGAGGCTATATATATATATATGCATATTTTTTCTTTTTTTCTTTCTTCTTTTTTCCTTCCGTCGTTCCCTTTTGGGTTGGACGATGGGTTTGAATGAGTTCCTTCCATTTCTGTCTGTATCTTGCTGCTCTGGTCAATTGGATTAAGTTCATCCTCTTTTAAATTTTCTATCCAAGTTTCTTTTTCTTGACAATCTTTTTCTCCTTAATATCCAACAACATACTGTAATTGTATAATGGTGCCTTCTTTGATAGTATATATATATATATATATATATATATATATATATATATATATATATATATATAAGTATCTCCGTTTGAAATTGAAACATTACACAGCTTCAAACAGTGCCGTCAATCAGCAGTAAAGAGCCTGCCAATCTCTCATTCAATGCCCCGTCTGTATGTGTGGCATTCGACTTTTTGACTGGAAACAATGACTATTTAAAAATAAAGGCGCGTCCGATTTAAGTGGATCGCGTAAATTAGAGTGCTGTGTGCGGCGCCGTCGCCGTCGGGTTCTTGTTTCAGCTTCTTCTTTGAAGTCTAGTTCTTTGCGCATTGACGGTCGAGGCGCTATAGTATTTCGGGGCCGATGGATTGCCTATAAAGGCTATCGGATTCTCTCGTTCGCAAACAGGTCTCCCGTGAGGTCCGCGCCTCAGTGAGTGGATCGTCTTTTCCGCATAATTCTCTTGACCAAGCAGACGATAGCAACATAGGACGATGATGATGATGATGAGGATGATAAACGGACGGTCTAAATGAGTTGCAGATGCGTACATCCGTCGCTAGGTGGCTGACACGTCTCGAGTCAAACGAAGATTTATGATTAACCTTTGGCTTAAGCAAGCAAATAAGTAAATAAGTAATAAAATAAGCGACAAGGGAGAAGGAGGAATCTTATTATTATTGGCCTATTAATATTATTATTATTATTATTATTATTATTATTATTATTATTATTATTATTATTATTGGCCTATTACTATTATTATTATTATTACTGGCCTATTATTATTATTATTATTATTATTATTATTATTATTATTATTATTATTATTATTATTAGCATTATCATTATCATCATCATCATTATCATCATCATCATCATTATCATCATCATCATCATCATCATCATTACATCGAAACTCGATCAGGTCAGTCCATTGGAATCTCATTGTCAGAAGCTGTGCATTAATCGAATGATCGCCTTTCTCCGAAATCCATCGCTGGAAAATTCCTCCATCATGTCAATCCCGCAGATGAAGTGGTCACGTCTAGAGGGCAGCTGGATGACGAGCGATGAGTCAGACTTGACCAACGGATGACCAAATAATGACCGGAAGGAATGTCCGAGCAACTCTACCCCCGTCCGCCCCTCTGGGCCTTTTGACCCCCGCTGTTCGTCAACCCCCCCTCCCTCCGGCGAATCAAATATCCCAAGCATAGACGACTAGGCGTACAAAGGGCAAGCAGTTCGAAGATAGAGATTTCAAACGAGGGTTTAGAAAAAACCGAAAACGCAGACAAAGATGTCAAAGGTCAGTGAGTGACCTTTCGAACTCGAAGTCCATTCTCATCGCAAAAATGTGGCGTTCTATTGGTCGTGAAAGACAAGAACCCTTATTTCTCGGGGTGGGGTGGCGTGGGGATGGGGGTAAGTTCAGTGTCTTAGATTTTACGTTGAACGTTACTGAGGTGACGATGAATTATATTGTTATTCTACCAGTTTTTACTGGTACCAAGTGATTTATTTGGAAAAGTTCAAAAGGTCAAAGTTCGAAAGGTCAGAGAAGACCACGAAACATCTGTCGTCTCACCTAAGACTGTCTTTAAGTTGCCTGCGTTGCTCTTTCCTTATTTTTCAAAAATAAAAATTAAATAAAAAAGTTTTACTTACACTTTTGATCTACATTAAGTTATATATAGCGTCTACAAAAATAATTCAATGTTGTCATTGCTGTCACGTGATTTTTGTCATAGTCTAACACTTTATCACCATCCAACAGTCATTTTTCTTAATTAAAGTTGTGCACTAAACCGTAACAAGTATACTTTTAAACTGCTGCCAGGCTCGCCCGAAGTGGGGGTGAAGCTGCACCCCCTGGAAAGATGATGGTCTGCACCCCTCTGCACCCCCTGTATCCTGAAATACAGGGGTGCAGAGGGGTGCAGAGGGGTGCAGAGGACCTTTTTGTTCTTTTGCATGCTTGTCAAGCTATTTATAAGGTCAAATCGAGCGTTGACGACCTTTTTTGCTTGTCAAGGATTTGAAAGAGAAAAATTTAACTTCGGAAAAATCTGCACCCCCCTGACCAAAATTCGTTCCGACGGCCCCGACTGCTGCTGATATATACACTGGGTCTGTCCTTGCTTATCTCACTCCCTTCTACGGTTTAATTTTCAAAGATTTCTCAACCTCAATAGACGCCTTTAATTTTCCACTCCAAGGAATCCTTATTAGCAACCACCTGTGTCCTCAGGGAGCCCTCGAATTTCCATCTAAGGCCAGAAAGTCCTTCCCTACAGAATGGTATCCCATGTGCCTGTGTTAACTTTTCTTTCATCAACCCTTCATATCTACTCGTTTACTTTCAAGGGGGTGATTATCATGATCATCTGAGGGCGTGATATCGTCTTTAACTTTAAAATGAGGGTATAACTTTTGATCTTATACCAATTTGCAATCAACGGTATCTTGTTAAAACCCCACATCCAACTCAGTGTTAGTCGAGCTCCGGGCTTCAGAAGCGGTCTTGGTCACTGGAGAGCAACCGGTCTAACCAAGTGACTTCTGCATGGAAGCTTTTCATCTCACCAATACGCCCCTTGCTGCTAGAAGCTGACAGGGTTTCAACACATTAGATAAATTTGAATTTGATTATAATATATAATAATAATAATGTGATTTTAAGTGGTTTAGGAGGCTAAGTAAGCCTGTGTGAAAACCACTGATTGTAACAATTTCCCTAGGTTTCAGTATACAGCTTTGAACCCAAGAACCCGTCTCAGAATTTTACTGGCGCGAATGTTGAAGAAGTAGCGGTTTATGGTTGACAAAGATGTTAATCTATTCGAATTTTTTGATTTTATAATTTGGTAAATTTGATCGCGGCTGCTACTGTAGGGTAGGAATCAGTTGTTAGAAGTGAATAAACTCAGTAGAATTCCAGCATTATTCATTCGTAAGCCTTCAGCTGCGATTTGCATCGAAAGGGTTTTAGTATCAAGACGACGTTTTCCCATTAGAGACGATGGCACTAATAATTCTGGGTTAGTTTCCCGAGTAAGAAGGCATTTTCCTAACTAATTAGCTGGGGCCGTAAATAAGTAGGAAGCGCGTGACATCTTATCTTCTCCCCCACCCCAACCCCAACTGAACCAAATTCGCAACATCATCCTCATCTTCACCAAGGGACTTTGTATAACGAGTCTTTTAATGATGACGGTGATGTGGAACGTGTTGTGTGTGTGTGTGTGTGTGTGTGTGTTGCTTCCTTGGAGGAACCCACATGTGGTTGCTTTGTCGGTGGTGTTACCGCTTTTCGTGTCTGCCAGTCCTGACACTATAGAGTGACTAGACTGTCTGCCAAGTGATAATCAACAGTTGTCTCTGCGTGTGAATTCTTTCACACCGCAAAGCAAATGCTCCATGCACCCGGGCGGGGCGTTGGTCAGGCCCGGGGCGCCCTACTGGCCTACTATAGGCCCAACAAAGGAAGCTGAAAACTCTTCAGGAAGAACTTGGAACAAGAAGTAATGAATGGCAACTAGCTTCTAGCAAACGTAACAGAAAAAATAGGACTGACTTTTTGCGTAATGGTGATCACCTTGTTGAACGTACCTATGCATCGCCGGCACAGTGTTGTTGATGATGATGATGATGATGATGATGATGATGATGATGATGTGATGACATAATTCAATTGAACTCAATTCACCCTTTATAAAAGCGGGTTCAGAAGAATTCACATTATAATTAATTACAAGGATTTGTTTGCAGTGAGTGAGCAAAGATCGCGAGAGAAGATACGGAGAAGATCCAAACAGTCATAAATTTTTAATATAAACAGGAAGCGATATCAAAATATATCAGCGATAGCTTTAGAAATCTGTTATCCTAGTTGTAACGAATTTTCGGGTTTCTATGTTATAGCACAAGTTCGCCAAGTCAACTTTTGATTTCGTGCTGAAAAGTTCGGTTAATATCGGTCAGGCCAGAATGCCTTAGATATGGGTCAAACCAGTGCGATCCAAAATCAGGTCAGGCCAGTTTCATTCAACAGCTATAACTGACCTGCTTCTCGTAAAGCAAGAACTCTCATACAGACATATAAGCATAACATAATATACAGTTCATACAAAGGTACTTTTCGGTATGCTGCGCACCCGCCCCCCCAATGTTTCCCTTGCATTGAAATATGCCGCCTTTTACTACAGTATAGCAAGAGAGTACGTACATCACAGAACCTATGCAAAGGTATTCTATTATCGCTCAACACATGTGGGATGCCCCTGTCAGCATCCATAAGCCTTCCGTTGACCCCCCGGGGGGTCTGGAAGAGACGCGGATACCAGAGATGAGGGACGGAGGGAGTCCCGTTGGGAGTGGGCTTCCTCGGCGCGCTTTCCAACCGGAAGACCACTTGCCAGAGGTCGAAGGTCGAGCCGTGGCAGACGGACAGCCACGCAGAGAGGGACAGGTAAGCAGTAGGACAAACCGTAGGTCGGACGTTTTTGTAAACCAGTGGAAAAGAGGGAAGCTAACTGAAGAGAACAGCCAGAAGTACAGACAGACGGTCAAGCAGACGGACAGGCAGGCAGGCAGGCAGGCGGGCCGACAGACAGGCGCAGTTAGAGTTAAAGAAGATGATTTCGATTTATGGCTGCCGTAAGTTTATCAATGAAAGAGCTGTTTTCCTGAAGTGGAAAATCCACGTTAACTCTACCGACAAGACACTCCCCCTTCCACGTCCCTCCTCTCCACCTTCTCTCCCACTCCTCCACGCCATTTCCGGTTCTTTCTTTAAACGACCGGAAGGATAAAAAAAGCAAAGAACAAAGTCAAGAACAGACAACAAACAAGAAGACATTGATATCTCATCGCCTGTCTAAGGCGTTATCTGATCTCTCTCTCTCTCTCTCTCTCTCTCTCTCTCTCTCTCTCTCTCTCTCTCTCTCTCTCTCTCTCTCTCTCTCTGCTTGCATGCCTGTCTCTATAATGTATGCCTAGCTGTCTGTCTGCCCTATTTTGTTTTATCGCTCATGCCTTTACTATATATAGTCTTCTCTTCTTTAACATTCAGATTTTTATAGCGCCCTATTGAGTGCAGACTTCACACACAAGACAATAAATCTTTTGAGATCAAAGAAGGGGCGGATCTAAAGGGCATGAACCAGGAACACTCCCCCCTTATAAGGCCTCTTAGACGGACTATTGAGTCCATTTTCATTTTACAGGAATATCCTTTCGATGGACGAAACAATGAAAAGGGGGCGGAATTAAAGGGTCGTTACCTCCATGTGCGACTATTCAGACTCGGGTGATAAAAATTCATTCGTGACACCCCCCCCACACACACCTATTTCGAGGTTGCTTCGTAATCAGATGCCAGGATACGAGGGACTTCAAATGCGGGGATTTATTTATGGACTCCGCCTCCCATACCTCAGGAATAGGGCGAGCTTTGTGGAAGGGAGACACACACATTATGCAGCGCCTTTTGTAGACATTTCCATTTTCCCTCCAGATATCTGCCTATCTATCTGCCAATTTATCTATCTATCCCGACCTGATTGACTGAATGAATGAATGAATGAATGAATGAATGAATTTGTTCAAAATAGTTTTCCATCAGGTGACATGTTCCGTCGTGGTGCCAAATTCCCTGACCAATGCTTGCCCGAAGCAATGACCACTCAACTGTCCACTCTGACTGACCACGGGACATAAGATAGCAGAGGTCACGCAGAGGTCACTGTTAAATGAATTACGAAGAGGACCAGCGGCCATTTTAAGCCTAAGCAACCGCGGATGATATCCTAGACATCCGCAGAGAATGGAGATGGGGAGAGGCAGAGCGATGACATTTGAGGGCCGGGGTGGGGAGGCGGTGGGGGGACTGTCCAATGGGGGCGAAGAAGAAGGACCCTCTGCTCTGGTGGGGAGGAGGGGTAAGCCCTAAGCACAGGATACGTTTAGGCGGAGATAAGATTAGCAGGACGTCAGTTTTAATGATCTGATTAGAATCTACTCTCCTTTCAGATTGAGAGAGAGAGAGAGAGAGAGAGAGAGAGAGAGAGAGAGAGAGAGAGAGAAGAGACAGGGAATGGAGAGGAAGAGGGAGAGGGAGAGACAGAGACAGGGAGACAGAGACAGACAGACAGACTGAGAGGGACATACAGAGACAGAGGGATATACATCCATACACACAGACAAATAGACAGAGAGATAGCTAGACAGACAGACGGAAAGAGAGAGAGAGGGCGGTCTTACATGGATGAACTTGTGTGAGTTAATCGCTTTTAAGTTCTGCCAATTGCGTTACCTGAGTGCTTTCCATCACCTTGATCGTTCTTTTTCCAGGTCTGCTTCGCCTTCATTTACGTTCCCTCGTCGACGCCGCCGCCGTGAAAGGTCACGCCGCCCGCCGCGGGGGCCGCCTGTCAGCCCCCCTCCCTCCAAAGTCCCTCGCAGATGCTGTGCTCACCCAACCGCGTCCGGTCCGTTTCTGATCCGGAAGATGACGACACGTATCGTCGTCATGGAAACCGAAATCACGTGATCCTTCCGGTGTTGAATCTTGAAACTTGAAAGGAGGTTGAGCGCTCCTGATTAAAGCTGGTGCACACTGCGCCAAGCTTTCGAGCAGCGCTATAGAAGCTTCGTCTTACTTACTTACTTACGCGCAGAGGCGTAGCAGCCATATGGACATCCTGGCCAAATGCCAAGGGCCCCCGACCTGCAAAGGGCCACCGACCCGAGCCCATCATTTTTTTTCGCGATGTTGTGAAGTTGTCAGATCGAAAGACCGACAAGCAAAAAAAGGTCGTCAACATTTTCGCAAACTTGTCAGATCGTCTCTGGAAAGGGCCCCTGTCCGTTTTTCGCCAAGGCCCCCCAAGCATATTGCTACGCCACTGCTTACGCGGAAAACAAGCGGGTGGGGGGTCAGGGAGACGAAGAGACATAAGGACCGGTAATTGTCCCTTCGACCATTTCGATATTATGACCACGCCTAAGACCATGGCAAGGTAACGCCATTCGGTGGATGAAGGGTTGGGATACTTGACGCTCCAGCGACTGCAATCGGTCTACCGCACCCAGGGATATTTTGACACCCCCTAACACTCCTAACACCCCCCAATTTGAGACCGACACCCCTAAGTTCCTAACACCCTCCAATTTCAGCTATTGGATAACCTTTTTGACAGACTTTTTTGGCAGGGGACCCCCAGAATTAACCGACACCCCCACCCAAATTGATAATCCTAGAAATAATCCTGACCGCGCCCCTCCCTCAGCATCCCTCTGCCCTCTTATTAACCCATTAACTGGGTATGTAACTGTAACTCAATGTAAAATGAACGAATATATCCGGGATCGCCAGTTAAGGGGTTAATGCGGTGTTGTCTGCCGTTTCAAAAGAATTGCCTCTTTTAAGTTAGAGAAACAATACACGCCCGCTTTGTTCGCTAGATGGCGATAGACACGCAATCTGATGGTTCTGCGAGCGTTCGCTAGATGGCAATAGACTGTACATGGTTATAATAATGGTTATAACGGTTCAGCTGAAGAATTATTATTTACCTTGGAAACGGCTTTCCTGCCATGGACTTTTATATCTGCGCCAACCTGAAAGGATAAAGAAATTGAAGACGCCATATGACCCAAGTGGTCAAATAAATTGCTGCCTATAGTTAATCACCATATGGCCTAATTAATTTCTACTTCTAATGCAGTTGTGAAACAATTCAATCAGTATTAGCTTCGGGTTCCTTATCAAAATAGACAGGTGTGGTTAAATTGAAGCCACTTCACCATGATGTAATTTTAAAACTTATAATTCGGTTTGATCTTTGATGGTCACATGACGATAATATTTTAAAAATCAGCCTACTTTCACTTTTGCAGAAGTCCTTGAACATAGTATAAGTCAGGGATGTTCAACTGTGCTTAGCGAAAGTATTGCGCAAAGTTATGCAACATTTAAGTAAGTGAGTAAGTAACATTCGTTATTTATGTAGGCCTACTGATTTTAAACGCAGTATTGCAGTAGCTGCTGATTATTAGGCGCTTAATCATAATTTTAAATAGTTATAGCCAAAAGGTGGAGGCCAAGTCAGACAGCGTCATTTTATCCAAAGGCCATTTTGAGACACACTTAACTGTATAAGCTTATGTTATTATGTTATGCTTAATAATCATTATAAAATAAAAATTAGAATCGACTGCATAGCCGATTACAACAGCAATAGGCTTTTTTATTGGTGTGCCATGAGGGGCAAAGAGTGCATGTGAGTCAAAGTCAGTGAGAAGGTAGGCCTACTCAAACAGTCTGCATGACACAATTACAAAATAATTTGAATGTGAATCCCCTTCATAAACTATCCGCTATCTAAGATTTTGCCGATTATCAACAAGGATGTTACATAGGCGCTCGGACGCTTTGACCGTCACAATTTGATCACAATTTGATCAATTTGATCATATTTTAAGTAATTTAATCGTAAAGGCGTCGCATATTGATGATATTGTCCTGTCCAGACCTACAGTACCTCGGTCCTATCATCGGGTAATCCTCGCGCTGGGGTACACCGGCGTTGAGGCGCGTCCCCCGGGTGGCGGATGGGGGAAGTCCTCGGAGCCAAAGGTCTCCTGTGATTGCACCGAATAAGACGGAATAAGGTGCCGTGGTCCAACTGTGTCAGAAGACAACGGCCGAGAGGGTGGACGATCCGGAAAGGAACCGGACAACAGCCTCAAGGGCGGAGGATCTTCGAAACTGCCCGTTAGCAGGCAGTCACCTTCAGCTAACACCGCTGGGAGAGGAGTGGTCACCGTCCAGCGTCCAAGAAAGACCATGAAACTAACATGATGACTGAAAATGAGCAATTACATACTGGCTCAGACGTCACCCAGGATAAAAAGGTCTGCGCTGTCCGTCGAAGCACTCTGGCGGAAGTGGAAAATGGGCTAAGAGGCCAAACACTAACTGATTGCAAAAAGTAATTAAAAAACTCATGTTTAGTATATAATTGATATGTATAGTAAATAATATTGATATGTATAGTATATAATATTGATATGTATAGTATATAATATTGATATGTATAGTATATAATATTGATATGTATAGTATATAATATTGATATGTATAGTATATAATTGTGTTTTATAAAACATATATGTCTATTGAAACTTGACTACCAGTACCTGTTAGCTGATCTCGATTGTTTCGATTGTTTTTATGACGTTGCTGGTTATGATTTTTAGAAATAAATGATAGCTTCTGTAGAAATATTGGGATTGCCAGTGAAAGTAATGCTGGGTGTTGTAATTCTGCAGAATGTCAGAGGAAAAAAAATCGTGAAATTCTACAAAAGAAATGACAGGTGAGCAGGGCATGTTTTAACATGCAGTGATACACAAAATGTGCAGTGATAAATTGGAAATATACAGTGATAAAATGACATATTGTGGATAATGTATAGTATGTAAGGTAATATCAGGTAATAAGTAGGTGGCACAATCTGGAGGACGGACACGGACGACCTTTCTTATTTTTTTGCTTGTCACCGCATTTGGGAAGGGAAATGAACTTTTTTTGCTTGTCAAGATTTTTGGGGGAATTTTTAGTGCATTGATAAATTTTTCTTAAAACATGCCCTGCAGGTGAGTAATGAGTTGATTTCGTAATCATTAACTCTTTTCCTCACTGGTTTTAGCATGTTTGTGATGGATCTGTTTGTTTCTTTGTGTGTTTCTATTTTTTGTGGGCAGCCAGATGTAGCTGAGAACAAGTTGGGAGATACAGGCAACATTTCTTTAGTGCCGTGGTAGTGCCATGCCTCCCAAAAGTCCAACCTCACGTCCCCGTCGTGGGAGGCGGGCAACATCCAAGTAGGAGATTGCTTGACAGGGTGAAGTACGGTGGGGCTTGCCCCCCTCGACCGCTACGGTAGCCGTGAAGGCTTGTCATGAACTCCGAAAATGGGTGGCTAACGAGGCTCTGGTGAAGACCGGGCAGCAGCGGACTCTTCCTCTTGTTGGCGGATGTGCTAGTTACGGCCGTCGTACGGCAGCAAGTAGCACCAGCGGTGAGCGTACGGTACCGACACGATCGGGAAAAGGTCACCGCTACTGCGCTTCCCATCGCCTCTGGTCCCAAGGCGATGAAGTACACAGGGGCAACCAATTGAAACATGACAGACACATCATTCAGCACCAGGGTTAAAGCCCCTGCTAATACAGATGCCTGCAACCGACCAGCGCCTCACAGCGCGAACATGAAGGGATGGGCCTCAAGCCTCTCTGAGGACGGCTCATCTTGGATCATGGACGGACAGCAGGCATCGAGAATGACTCTCAGCCATCGGTTGGGGATAAAACTCGTGCAACACGAGATTGGCGCAACAGACCTCTGCAATCCACAAGAACTAAAGAACGAACGAAAGAATGGTAGTAAACAAACGGAACAAATTAGATTATAAGATATTATCAGCTACTAGAATGAATGCTTTTAATTAAAAGTACTTAGGTACATTGGGATATTGGATTAGGCATTTATATGTTAGTTTGATTTATGTGTAGTGATTATAGTACAAAAAATTATGAAGAACTGCAATTTAATGTGTGCTCTTTTGGCATCGTATTCTGCGGTTTGTATTTGTCATTTTGTTGAATCAAAGACAACGGATGTAATGGACAAACAGAAGCTGGAATAGAAGGACAGTGGTTTTCAGAGCAGGAGATATTCTACTAAACCATTTAAAATCCATTTACTTATTATTATTAATTGTTTCGATGATGATTGGCTTGAAGCAGATTCAGGTTTTGAATATTCATGTTCTTGTCTACAGTGGCTATGAATATTCATAGCCACTGTAGACATGTTCTTTGAGCAAAATTTCTTTTGCAGATGCAGACTTCAGTGACGATGAAGTGTGGAACCCTCTGAATCAGTACCACACAATACGCAAACGATTGCCAACATTGAAACCTCCTGTCTCAAACTTACCACGTCTGTTAAGGATAGTCGGTAAATATTGAATATAATATGATACAAATATTATTTTAACATCACTATTTATGCAAGTTGATTCATGGTGCTGTATGTTTTACTTGGGAAGGATTGCCCAAATGTGTACACTGTTTTCAGTAATCCATAAACTGTGATTTTCTAATTGAGTACAAGTATCCGTAGATGTGTTGCGCTGCTGTTTGAGACCAATAAATGAATTGTTTGATCCAAATTAAGCTTTATGTCTAGGCAACTGTGCCTGTCTGATATTAGCCCTCTCTGTTATTTTTCTATTAAGTGTAATGCCTGTTTATAATATAATTGTTTAAAAATTATTTTAAGTTGTATATGATGAATGTATTGGTTATCTGTCAGTCTTCATTATAATTCTTTCTTTACTCGATGAGTTAGAATGTAAACAATGGATGTGACATTGGAGTTTTAAGCACTGTTAAGCTGATTACAGATATTCAGTTCAGCTGTAATAGATAATTGTAATAGGTAATTAGTAAAGAGAGATTTTAATGTTGCACGTGAGTTTTTTCATTTTTAGATTCCTGGATACAGGACTCTCCACAATATCACGAAGAAGTAACTGAACTCGAGAGTATTATGAACAAATGGAAGCATAAGAAATGTCGAGATGATAAGGCAATGCAAGAATTTATTGGTTGGTTAAATCAGTCTTTTAGTTATCAAAATTTTCTATAATGCAGTTCAGTATATGATATTTTAAGTTCTTAAGTTCTTTTTATCAGTTTGCAGTCATGTTCTAGATTGACTAAGTATGTTATATATATAATTATATTATATATATATAATTATATATTATATATATAATTATATATATATATATATATATATATATATATATATATTCATTACTTTTAATTTCCACAAATGAGTTGCCGGGTCTACAAAAGACACATTTTCCCCATCCAAATGGATTTCTGTTAGAAATGAATTCCTAGCAATTTTGCTGTCATATAAACGAAGAATTTTGTTTTTTTTCAATCAGTCAGTCAGTAAATCAATCAGTCATGACGTGGCAAAGCGTCAAAACAATGGCTGAAAGAAAAACAGAGTGAAGTTCATGTATATGTCTTTCTCTATCAACAATGACTTATTTATAATGGGGAATTATATCAATTTGACATCCAGTAAGTTTACTTAAGTCTTAATTTATTTTTAACAGAAAAATATCAAATTCCTGAAGTTGTCACTATCCAGAATGATGGAAGAGGGAAAGAAACTGTAGGACTCCTAGGACCTGCAGCTGAAAACGATATGTATTCCATCCAGGAAGGAGATACCACCTGGATTGTGGATTTGAAGACTTCCGATGAACTAGCGGAGCCGGAAGGTGAAGCCTCTGTCGCTCCAGTGTCCATCGTGAAGCACGCGGATGATTACGAACCAGAACTGTGCTTGACTGACGAATTGTCATTGGAAGAACGTTCAGCCTCAGAGCTGGTAATTTGTGTAGCCTTTATATTTTTAGAAATATAATTTTGAAAAGTATATTTGGAATAGGAAACCGTGACTTGCACGGTTTACTTCGACTTTTCCAAGTTAATTATTTAATTGATTGTTGCCTAGTGTGTGTGTGTGTGTGTGCTTCTTTTTGTATGAGCTCTTTTGGAGCACAATACTAAATTTACATTTCTACTCTTTCAGTCGTTGTGTTGTAGTTTGTGATGGCTAATTGGTTTTCTCGTAACTGTAGACCCTTAGGTCGGAGGACATTACTGAAGAACAAGCTGAATGGAAGACATCTGGAACTTCTGTACCCCTTGCCAACTGCAGCTCAACAAAGAACTGTGATTACATGAAAGCCAGTCAAAGTCCCAACACATCAGCAGCACAGATTGGCACATGCAATTTCTCTTCTGATGCAGTTAAAATTCTGGAAGAAGAGCCCGATGCAAGATATGAAATTACTTCAGATGATGTACCACGGAGTCGTGTGATGTGTACCGTTACGTACGTTGTTCGTGGGAACAGATACACCGGGTCCAGTCCGGGCATCGATTTGGCCAAAGCAAAAGCAGCTCGATTGGCGCTCAAACATTTGTATGGCCTTGAATTTCGACATGTATTGGCAGGTAAGAAGTCAGAAGATTTCATAAATATTTGTTTTTATTAGTCTCAAATATCAAATCACGTTGAAAAATGTGAGGCATATGGGTTACAGAGCAGTACTGTCATGTTAGAGATGTGATGATTGTATTTTGTGTAAATACCCTTCTTTGTTTTATTTTTAAGCACAAATACATAAAGCAATTCTAAAGATTTTAAACAAACACAAAGTACATATCTTGATTAAATTTATCAGGAATTCTTAAGTGTTTTTGAATGACTTCATTAAGATGTTGTTTACCATTTGTACAGAACAGTGCAACTGATGTGTAAAAAAAATGAGAGTGTTTTTTCTACTTTCTAGGGATCGAAGATTTAGCAGCGGACATGATATGCAGAAAGTTTGAGAAATTAAGTAAAGGGAAATCTTCATTGAAATGCAGCGTGTATGCTGCAGTGGTCATGACAATTGATACAGTCGAGCTTTTAGACGTGAGGGTAATCGCTATCACATCCGGTACAAAGTGTATCTGTCATGAGTACTTGAACTGCTCAGGAGCGACCATTAATGACTGTCATGCAGAAATACTGGCTCGGCGGTGTCTGAAAGAGTTCCTGATAACACAGGTTGAGACTGCGTCTTCTGACTCGAACCACTCTGCTGAATGCGTTGAGCGTAATCCCGAGGGTTCCAAGTACAGAGTGAAGCCACACGTGCAGTTTCATCTCTTCGTTTCAAGAACGCCGTGTGGTGATAGCCGAGAGAACCCAGCTAAAGCGAACGATGGCCATTTGCAAGTGAAAATTCAAAATCGTGCAGGAACGCATCCCGTGGAAACAGACCATCCGCAAGAACTGCGGCGTACTAAGAGCTGTTCAGACAAACTGATGCTATGGAATGTAGTCGGTGTCCAAGGTAACTACAAGTTCACATTTTGTGTTTAACCCCTTAACCGTGTATTTAACTGTAACTCAATGTAAAATGGACGGATATATCCGGGATCCCCAGTTAAGGGGTTAATATCAGTTTTTTTAATAGTTGATTTGATTGATAAAAACATAGATAACTTTGCAAGCATTTGATTTATTAGCAGTTGAACAAGGAGGCTTCCCTGTTTATATTAAAATTACTGATATTCAGTAGCATCATTTCACACTTTTCTTGGGGGTGCAAGATAATTTTTTTGGCCAATTTGGGGAAATTGACAAATTTTGGCAAATTTGTACAGTTTTTATATTTGTTGCAAATTTTTTGAAAATTGTTGGTGATTGTTTTGCACATATCACATTCATTTTTTATTTAATACATTATAAATTATTTCTTAATTTCCTTGGGAGGTGCTACCCCCTCTGCCCCCAATGATGCCCCTGCTGATATTATTTGTATGTTCTGTTGCTTTAGAACTGGTAACTGGTTCGTGGAGGTGATGGGACTTGTTTTTTTTATTTCAGGTGCTGCTCTGAATAAAATCCTAGAGCCAGTTTACTTTTCCAGTGTTCTGGTGGGCGAGCACTTTGACGATAAACTTCTGTCAAGGGCGTTATTTGGGCGAATCAATGACATTGAGAGTTTGTCGGAAGAATTTCATTTGAACAAACCATATATTTCATCCTTTAGTTTTTCAAAAATTCCAGTGGTCAGAAGCCGTCCAAAGCATGGATTTTGCTGGGTGGAAGGATGGTCCGATATAGAGCAGATAGACCAGAGGAAAGGAACACTTACCCGCAATGATAGTGCAAGTATCTCGAAGTTAGCAAAATGTAGGAAGTCTGTAAGAATCGGGAAACTGTATGAATTCACATACGGGGACTTGAAGGCTTCTGCTTTGCCATACCAGGAAGCCAAATCAGCGATATCCAAATTGCTGGAAAGTAAAGGACATGGAACACAAGTGCAGAGCTCTCGTGAACTTGATAATTTTAGCCTTAATTCTGTTAATTGGAGTTCTATTTAATCATTCATGTGTGCCTTCAAAAATTGGGGATTAGATTGCTTCAATTACTCCTTATTCTCTGTGCCTCCGAAAAGAATTTATCAAAACTGAGGCAAGCAGTTTCAGTAACCATCATGGTTATTCATGTAAAATTTCATGGACCTTGTTGCATGGAAGAAAGTAAATATACTGATATTTGGCATGAGAGCATGATATGGTTACCTTTAGGTGAAATATTGTTGGTAGGTTTTGAATTGATTGCACATCTACTGGAAAAGCTTTACATTTGCTTTTGTTATTTTATTGCTGTTTACTATATTGTTATTACGTTTATTTCCCCGGTGAGCTACAATGAAACTCCAATAATATTACATTCAGGGATTATTTTAACTATGATATTAATTGGAAATGACATTACAGTATTTGGAGTAGAATAGATCATTCATGTATTGCTTCAAGATAGCTTTTATGCAAAGTTTAGATTAATTACCGGTAATTTAGTCAGGATAATTTCAAGTTGTTTAGCAAAATATTAGCATTGAAATGTGATTTGTAATTTGAATTCAAACAAAATTGTAGCACACTTTTGCTGTTTTGAGAAATTTTAATAACAATTTTCAAGCATGATTTTGATTTTTTACTCCTTCAACTCCTTGGCAGTATTTCTGGGACATATGTGTGATGTGGGTATTAGTTGAAACACCTGTGTTGAATTTTATTGTATTTTTGCAGAGGCAGTTTGGTCAACTGCAGTGTCAGAATTAGAAAGATGTCACTAAGCTGATTATGTGCTGGTCGTGTGAAGTGATGCTGGTAGTGAAACAACTAGTGCCATTGAGGGCTCAAGAATGAGGAACAATAAATAAAAATCTTTCTGATTGTCTAGTTGAGTGACCAAGTTTGTCGAAGGATAAACCATGTCTTAAGATAAATGGGTTCATTATATAACAGTTTACAGACTAGAAGACACATTTTATAATTAGTAGCCAATGTATGGACTGTCTAACTGGCCCTATATGCTCAAATGGTGGAGTTTTAGATATAACTAACAAGAATTCTGTCTCTCAGTTTCTACAGATTTAATTTATTTGTGTGACTAGTGAAAGAAAGTGGGGAGAATAAATATAAGGACTGCCAGCAATCAACTGGATCTGGTATTTGATGCTCAAAATATGTCTACCTCTGAGTACTTCACAAGGGGACTGCACTTAGTAAACACTCCAGTTCAATTGCTGCATCCAGGCTATCAATTTCACGCCCAGTTCATAAGTCAGTCAATAAAAAAGCTTCTATGGCGCCACTATCATAAATTCATAATGTCAAGAGCATAAGCAGGGATTGTGTTTAAGACCCACCCACCATTACGACCATAGAAACATCAACGCTGATGGATTATTTTATTTCTATGGTAAATTTGTTTATGTTAAAGTTTTTGTTAAATTTATTATTTGCGAATTATTTATTTCGATCGGTTTTATTATTATTTGCAATAAAATGTCAAAAGACGGCGATCAGTTTGGACCGATCGCCGTCGACCGTCCTCTCATCGAATTATTCGTTAAGGTCAGTAGCTAAGACTTCTTATATTATTTTTATAGCACCATTTTTTTGCATTATGACGTTGATCATACTAGTTTTCACATTTGCAAATTTTATTGCTGCTACAGCAACGACAACAACACAGCAACAACTACAACACAGCAACAACTACTACTACTGCTGCTGCTTCTACTTCTCCTATTACTACGATTATTATTAACTTGGAGTATTTCTTTAGTGCCACAACCACAGGCAATTCACGAAAGTCTACAGCACTTTGCAATTTTTGAAGATCAGACTTGCAAACAGTTGTCTGCATTTGATTTTCGAAACTAATATCGAGTCACATGACTGAAGTGAATTCCTAGTGGAGTGATGTCAATGAAGTCCTTTCATGGCTTGAATTTAATGCTTGGTGAAAGATTAAAATAGAGCTTATGTTTGTGTTCATGAGATTTGACATGCTTTGCATTATTTTACAGGCAGCTGTCGACAAGATGAAAGTTGGTGGCTGTCCGTTTTGTCACAGATATTTCTTGGCTCTTTACCTTCTAAGAGATCGGGGCGTCATCGATTTGATTGTCACAACCTACATGCCGGAAAATCCACCGAAGGAAGTCCTCGCGTTTAGCAGCGGCCGTCAGTATCCGCTCATCAGGGTGCAGAAATTTCCAGAAAGTTCTCGAAAGGATCTGAAAATCTTGGAGTGTGAAACCGTTGATGAGATTGAAATGTTTCTGGAACAGTTTCCGTGCGCAGACATGCTGTCGCGCAAGAATTCAAAATCAGAAGATGCAGCTGAAACCATTTTTGAAGATCTTTATATGGTAACTGAGACACAGATAGGCCTACTTATATCAAAGTTGTATAGATATCGTTGTATTAGGACATATGTGTTGGTCTTATATGAGCTGAGATTCTGGTGGAAGCTGTTTTTGTTATTGTTGATATTTCCATTCTAGTAGCAGTTGTGTTGTTGTAATTTTAATAGTTGTAGTAGTTATAGTAGTAGTTTTAGCAGTAGTAGTAGAGTAGTTGTAGATGCTGTTTTAGTATTGTTGGTATAGTGTTTCAGATATATTTACAGCCATTTTTGTGTTGGTTTATATTGAGTGAGATCTGAGAACTTTGCCATATTTTATTCAACTGTATTTTTGTATAATACTTAGTTATAAATTTTTTGTAGAAATTTCTTATGTTTTTAAAGACGATCTCAAGTGATGCAAATGGGTTAATAAAAGCCTTGGAAAAGATTGACGCATATCTCAAAGACCAGGAAACAACTTATCTACTCTCGCACCAACTAACACGGGCCGACTGTTATCTCATTCCTGTCCTGCAGCATCTCAGGGTGGCAGGAAAGGTATTTATACGTGATGTTGTTATCGGTAAGACTGAGAAATAATTTCCTAGGCCAGCATTTTTAAATATTAGTTATTCACTTGAAGTAGTTTGGCTGCTCTTGTGGAAAGACCATGGAATAATCAGACATCTAAGCAGTGCAGTATTTTTGCAGTGCAGTATTTTTGTTTGTTTTTTTTTACATTTTTTCATTACCTTCAATAATTTATTAATTCATTCTCTTCAAAATGTATCACCTCGACCGTTATCAAAAGACTTTTTGAATTTTAGTTAATGTCAATCAACCAATCAACCCCATTTAACCCATTGATACCGGCGATCTGTATAACCAGTGGGTCATGAAGCCGAAATATCAGGCTTACAGTGCAAAAGAGTTGATTACAAAGTTAGAAGATTAGACGATTTTAATTGTATTTGTTCAGCATTGCTGTTTTCATTCATTGGTTAATGAAAGTGGTTCTTAAGATGCTTCTGATTTTAAGGTTTCCTTTAATGACATTGAGTTGAGGAGATCCAGATATGACCTTGTGACCTTTTATTGTGACCGCCATAGTGTTTGTGCATTTAAGTAGTAATAACTTTTCTATGCAAATGGCTTCTTCAGGCGTACAAAAACTTCGAAATACCAACAGAGCTCTTCTTCTTGTGGAGATACCTGAAGAACGTTTACGAAACGCAGGCGATGAACGACACCTGTCCGGCAGATCGTGAGATCATTACCTATTACCAGTTGAAGGCCTCTTGTCCTCCTCACCTGTCGAAGGCCCAGTCGCTACTGGGAGATGAAAGGACATTTAGTTATCCAGAAAGAAGCCTGTATTTAAATGGAGAATTTGAAGATCTACTTTGAGATTTGAAATAAAGATCTGACTTCTACTGGGTTTTCAGAGCATTTTCAGAGTAACTTGTGGGTCCAGTTAAGGTGTTTTGTGGATCCAGCACCCCCTCCCAATCCAAAGATAAATGAAAAAATTGCCGGTCTTTTTCGATAATTTGCATGTAGGCACTCGAGGACGCACACAAATCTAAATTTCTTTCTTAGGGACATCATTGGCATTTTTGCACAGAGTGAAGCTATTTTCTTAAATGTGGAGCCCCAAAAAGAGATGTTCAGGGTCCCTGAAATACACGACGGACCCCCAATCAAACAACGTGACTACTTCCAAGATTGTATTGCACCATCAATGAGTTTTGTACATGTCTTTCTTTGCAATTTCTTTCTATATAGGCATATGTGCTTTGGTATGTGTGTAATATAATAATTTCCTACTTATTTTATCATGTATTTTGTGAACTTGTTGAGATGCTTTTTTGAGATGCTTCAGATTTGTGTAAAGTGCACAGTTTGTGATTTATATATATATATATATATATATATATATATATATATATATATATATATATATAAAATTCATTTGGTGTATAATTTTTTTGTTGATGGGATTTTAGTAACTTGTGAGAAGTATTTGCACCTTGCAAGCACTTTGAATTTGTCATGAATCTTAATTGAATGTCTGTCTATTTTCCTGTAAAATTTACTTACAGGTTATTGATGCTATGTTGTCATGCTATGTTGTTGTCATGTCATGTGTGGCCGGTATTTATTGCCATTTTATTTTATCTGGAAGATATATTGCAGATGGAGGAGGAGTGACTAGAGTGGAACTAGAAGAGTTTGGAGAAATTGAGCGGAAAGAGTCGGATGATTTATAGCAGTGTTGTATGTTGTTAGGCTTATAGGGAATAATATATAATATAACATAACAAGGTTTAAAGTGGTTCAGTGGGGACTGCCCTGTGTGAGAACCACTGCAATTGGACAGCATGGCATAATTATTCTAAATTCATATTAGGAAAACTGGGTTATTAAATATTTCGAGTAGTTAGAGTGGTTTTCACATAGGCTAACTTAGCCTCCTACACCACTTGGATAGCACTTTATATCAGGAGAAACTTGTGATAAAAGACAATAGAGGAGGTAAATATCTGAGATCTCTGTTGATTTAACCTAGATAGGCTTATGTCAATTGTTGGTGTCATAAAACGCCATGTACTTGTGTACCAGTTTTAAAGTTGAAGCTGGCAGATTAAAATGTGCCTGTGAATGCGTTTATGTGTCTTTTTCGACACATATGCAGAATGAAAGAGGACAGAAAGATCAAAGCTCTAATGTTTGGAATAATGGAGGGTGCCAATAAGAGAGGGAGACCACACAAGGAATGGTGTGATGATGATATTGAAGAATAGAGTGGAAGCAGTTTACAGGATCTTAGCCACAGAGCAACGGACAGACGAAAGAATGGCAGAAAACTGTGGAGGTGGCATTATACACCAACGGGCGATGAGCCCACAGTTAATGATGATGATGATGATGATGATGATGATGATGCATTTGTGTTTATTAACCGATTGGATATTGTAGTTAGGGTCACCGTTACCTCTGAGAGAATATTAGGTTTCTAAGTACAGGTAATCTTCATTGACAATATCTGTTTTATTTTGTTTTTAGCTTTTATAAGGTTAGCACAGTAGCTACATTCACCTGGTGAGTATGTCGATTTTTATATCGTGAATTTGATATCGCGTTGTTGAATCTTAAACGACAGATTGCCTGTTGTTGAGTTTAAAAGGTTGAATTCTGTTTAATATGTGATTGTTGTTATTGTGTTGATGTTTTTTTCTTATTGCTACTAACGGATTCCTATATTTCTTCTGTTGCTTTATTCGTGTTTTCGTTATAGATCCTTACTTGGCCACGATGAATACCAGGCTTTGCATTATCGTTTTGCTCAAATGTGGCTAACAGTGGGTTCTGGGATGGAGTCTCGGCTGTTAACGGATTTTGGTTTTTATCTTAAATGTTCAACTCTGTAACAATGTTGCCGTGGAATTTGCAAAAAAGACAATCAGAACTTTTTTTGCGGGGAATCGAAAATTCGGGGTCGTGGCTCTCCGAGCCCCCTAATTGGGTTTTGCGTGTCCGTTTTCAGTTCCATCAAGGTATCCACAAAAGGACAGAGGTCTTGCGAGGGTCTATGAAGGTGGGGGGGGGGGTTCAGTATCATTTGGATAATTTATCCATTGAGAGGTACGGTGATTGTTGAATCAGAACTTTGTAGCAAATTTTAAGTCTAATATTACCCTAAACTGGGGCGACTTGTGTTCTACTAATGACCTTGGAAAAATTTTGTAACTGGGGTTGCCAATATGTTCTGAAAAATTTTCCCTGAATTTGAAGATTTGAATCTAATTTTATTACCCTAATAATTTTCGGCTGAGTTTCTACCCAAGATCCCGTCCAGGGAGCCCCCTCAATCTTTCTAGCCTGGACTGAAAATATGGTTCTGTGTGAACCTTTGTGTGTCTCCCCCATATTCCAGGACCCTGGTCACGCCACTGCCGATGCTATAGAAGTGATTACTTTGTATTTTTTGCTTTATAATTAGCCTACAGGACATCCTGTTAAGACACTTAAAACCCAATTATTGTTATTAATCGTTAATCTTCTTAGCGCGACGACATACAAGGTTTAAGATCTGTTCTTGGTCCGGAGTGAAAATCCATCTTCGGTTTATAGTCACAATATAACAACCGTCACAAGGCATTCCATAAGCCTAGAGCCCTGTACTTTTAAGAGGCCATATTGTCTCCAGACCATTTGCAAACATCTGGCATAATATTAAATCTTTTATGAATCAGAACACTGCTTGAACTCAACTAGGTCGTCTACTGTCAAGGGAGTGGTTTATATTGGCTTCAAAGGCCTTGCTACCTCCCGCCCTCCCTCCCTCCCACGGGCCGGGCCGGGCCGGACCGAAGATGCTATCGGTCCCGCCTCAAAATGCCAGTCGCTGATCATCTTTCGATCGTCAATACCGGGCAAGAACCACTAATAAGCATTGGAGGTTTACTTGGTTAATTGACCAATCGCTGCTGGCTGGCACAGACATGGGCATGGTTTGTGTTCCCCCCAAGGGGGGGGGGTTTGCATTGGATTGGATCAGAAATGTCCATAGTCTACGGTGCGTTGGGTTGGCTAAGAAAATAATTCTTCTTCATCTTCAGGTGTTGTGTATTTCTAGGTTAGCGACCGTGGATTTCCACCACGTTGTTCTATCTTGACATCCTCTTATTAGTTCGATGTTATTCATTGTTCCCTCAATTCCTTGTCGTAGGCAGTCTACATATGTGTTTCTCTGCCTTCCTCTGGCTCTTTTTCCCTCCACTTTCCCGGTTATTGCCAAATGCTCCAGTCCTTCCTGAAAATAATTAGAAATGAAGAAAATAATTAATTAGTCTTGGTTTAAGAAATGTGCGGAAAATCCATGTTCGCCGCCGTAGCAATACATGGCACATGAAGAAGGAGAATATATTACGGTGGTTTGGGTTGGGTTAAGTAACCATATTGCTTCCGTGGGTTTGGTTGGGCCTGAATCATGATAGGTTGGGTTGAGTTGTAGAAATGGACCCATGTCTATATGTCTGCGTTGGCATAGAGGGAAATAAATCATGTGGCGATTTGTTACTACGGGTACGGCCCCGATAGTACCACATGGTCCAGGCCCGACGATTAAACGAAGGCTGGTGCTGGTAGGCATCGACAATCTCGGGGCTACCGGTATCGATGGCCCCGGACAATCTGCGCTCGCTGCTCCCCGGCCTCTGAGCTTTGACAGACCAGCTGCTCTGATCGTATACATGCTGTGTGGCGCAGATCCGCCCGCTGCTGGCCTTGGGGAACTCAGTTGGTCGACTAGAATCAAAGCGAGTGAAAGCGGGCGTTTTGTTTGTAAGACATTCGTTGTTATTAACAGTCCAGTCGAAGGACTCGAAGCTGAGCGAAGTTGGATTAGTGGGTGAGTCTTTGAGGTTCAGTCTTGTTTCTTGAATAAAAGGCATGTTATTTGCTTATCTTGCTCGTTTCGTGTTGATCTCGTACATCGTCGATGACGGTCAGTGGCGTAGCCAAGGAGGGGGGTTAAAACCCCCTGCAAAGGGGTGGGAGTGGGGGTTAAAACCCCCTTGGCTGCCGAAAACAATTTTTTATGGGTTTTTATGCATTTTTCATTTTGGAACGCCATGTGGGGGTCAAAACCCATAGACTATTATAAAATAAAATGTAAGATGGTGTAAGAAGTTACGACCCTTTTTGCTTGTCAGCACCTGGAAGAGAAAACTAGAAGAAGGAAAGATGAGGAGATGACCTTTTTTGCTTGTCAAGATTTTTCGAAGTTGGTCACAGTAAAAACAAAAAAAAACCTTCCGGAAATCCTGGCTACGCCACTGATGGCGGTAGTGCGCCGGCTCTTGAGCCGAGAGGACCTATGGACCCGGATTCGAACCCCCGAAGATCCGATGGTCTATTGTCCTTGTAGCCGCCAACCAGTCGGCACCGAGTGGAATTTAAACCGATCTACGTAATGCGTCAAGTTTGCCTGTACTTTGACCTGCTAGGCGGCGATAGACAGTGAAGCTGATATATCATCCTCCACAAAATACTCTAGGCTACTGCGGCTGCCTACCTGGATCTACAACCTTCACCACCACGGACTACGGATTATGGATGGCTTTCACCCAGTTTGAGCGCTCGCGAATAAGCTGTTGCACTGCGCCAAGATTTCGGGCGGCGCTATAGAAAAAGTAAAACCATAAACCCATTCTTACTTACTTACTTACTTACTTATTGACCATTACTTATTAACCATAACCCCATTCTTACTTACTTACTTATGTAGCTGTCTGTCAAGAAGGGCCGCTATGGCAGGGTCTAAATAACCAATGAAGTAGCCAAAGAACATAGTTTTTAAGATGTTCGTTCAATGCAGGGGCGCCGTCATGCGGCAAACGTGTCAAACATAACACTGTTGTACGTTTTACTGTTACAAACATAATTATACTGTAAAGGCAGTGGCAATAAACAATAAAACAATAAAACAATAAACGGATTCAAAAGTCATCTGAGAAAATTGGGCTAGGCCTATTAAATGTTGAGAGCAATTATAGTGGTTTTAGCCTTCCAAACCACTTGAAAATATTATTATTATTATTATTATTATTATTATTATTATTATTATTATGTAACGGTCATCTTTGTCCGACATGATGAGGGACTTCGGAGCGGGGGGTGGGGTGGGGTTGTCACAACTCTCAGCCGCGAGTGTTTTGAAAGCTATTTTAGAGCTAAGCACTCGGCTACGAAACGATCTGTGTAAGACTGGAATAATAAAGCTTTTACCGTATAAGCAATCACCACCTTTACATTGCACTCGAATACATTCTGTTATTGGTTTCAACTTTCATCGAGTAGTGGGCCCGCCCCATCTTCCCCTCTCTCGTGGTAACGCCGACGATTGAGATATTTACACTTTACTAGATTTTGACGTGAGATTAGAATAATATCAAGAAAAGATCAAAAGGGCTGTCCATTAATTACGTCAACAAATTAGGGAGAGGGACTTGACAAAGTTTGACAGTCGTTGACAGGAGAGGAGGTCAAGAGAAGTTGACGTCAACAATTATTTCATTTTTTACAAATGATAAAAAATAGAACATTTCATGGAGTACTATTTATTACAATGGAAAAAGCCTGACAAGCAAGAAAATAGGCCATCACCACCACATTATGATGCTTGATGAACAAAAGAAAGGGAAAAAGGTCTCATCACTGCAAAAATAATAACCTTGTAAACTTTGTAGGGGACCCGCCACTGGCCTTAGTGGGGGGAGGGGTCAAAAGTTTTTGACATAATTATAGGGGGTCACTGAAAGTTGACAGTTGTTGACAAGGGGGAGAGGGGTGAAAAATTGCGCAAAAATTGTTGACATAATTAATGGACAGCCCCAAAACCGCTGCCAACTAGACAACGTCATGTTGTTTTGGCAGAATATAACGATGTCACTTGAGTCGAAAGTTAATATTAAATTTCAGTAAAGGCTAAATCGTGAAAAATTACTTTTTTATTTTGTTTTCATGGCCTGTTTATTGAAGGAAGGCGATATAACGACAGAAAAAGAACTGGAGAAAAGAACGAAGGACATGGATGCTAATTAAGAGTCGGCGCAGACGTCATGAGAGTGAAATATTCGCCGCCTGGCGTCGAGTTTGAAAGACTGAGCTTCGTAAGAAAAACGACGATGTTTTGTCGAAATATTGCAAGGTAAGACGTTAAGCTTATGGAAAATGCATTGAACATTTGCTTTGGGGGCAATTCCAATAGCATGCCCTATTCAGATACAAAGGTGGTAAAATACACAAAAATATTCGATATGGTGGGTGCTTGAGGGTTGGGTGGGAGCAGGGACGCGCCTAGGGTATTTGGCACCCATTGCAGGGAGGGGGTCAGAAATTTAAATTACCAGGTTAATAAATCTTTAATTAACAAACCATGACTTTTATTTACATAAGATTAAAACTACAGATGCACTTTTCTTGCTGCCACTGAAGCGAACTGGTCTGTGATGTGCTCAAAGTCAGTTTTCTCGGTTTCTTCTCTTTCTACGCCGAATAGAGAGAGCAAGATCACAGAGTTTTTGGGCCCTTCAAGTGGCGTCCCTTCATTTGACGCCCAGGGGGCATCTGCCCTACCTGCCACACCCTAGATACGCCACTATGGACTATGGTATTGATTTTCCTTTGTGCATCTAATATTATTTGTAATTTCGCACATTCCCATTATATTTCTGTTTACAGTTGAATATATATATATATATATATATATATATATATATATATATATATATATATTGCTGTTGCATTTTACTATGGGCTTGTGTGTGTGTGTGTAGAACAAAGCAGGTCGGCCACTGTCTTGTCAAATGCAGGATTTATAGCTTTATAGCTATAAATCTGCTTATAGCTTTATATAGCGCCTCGCATTGAACATAACAAGGACTATAGTTGTTCGATGTGTTTTACGGATGCCACAATGATTTATCGCTGTTGTTTCTGTAGCGCCTTTTGTCTTCTAATCTATTGTACTGGCCATTATGCCATTATCTATCTGTGCCGAACAAAACTATGCCATCTCTCTCTGTTGCCTGCATACACTGCAATCACCTGTAGCTCATAGGCGGGTTTAGAGGTTAATATTTGGGTAGGCTAACATGGAGATCTAGGGTTGCCATCCAGTACGCGACAGACCTAGTGTTGATGGAAAAAACAATATTTTTTTGTTTTGGTGGGATTAGTTGGGTAGGCTTAAGCCTACCCTAGCCTTTAATAAATTCCGCCTATGCTGTAGGTACAAAATTAAGTTACAGTCATGGTGATGTAGAAGCAAGCGTTTATTCCTTTTCTTGGGTGGGTGTTCGGGTGGGGGTGGGGGTCTCTGAAAGAGTTGAAGCAAACAATTAAATTGTTTTCTCTAACTTCGCGTGCCATGCAGCTTGTTAAGAAAAATCGCGCGAAGACAAATTTTTGTTAACGATTTTAACAGTTTTACTTGAAAACATGATTCTATAACATCTGGCTAAGGTATTGACTAGTATATGAACCCGCATAGGCCGTATAGTCATGAAGAATAACAGTATTGTCGTCGCCGTATTGTCGCCAACAACAGCTCACCGACAACTATATCGATGGTTTGTGTATAAAGAGCGCTTACTGCAAAAACAACCGATGATGCTAATGATTGAACGCAGACGAATGTGTTAATCACGTGGTATAACAGACAGAGAGAGAGAGAGAGAGAGAGAGAGAGAGAGAGAGAGAGAGAGAGAGAGAGAGAGAGAGAGAGAGAGAGAGAGAGAGAGAGAGAGAGAGAGAGAGAGAGAGAGAGAAGAAACAATATATAATCGTCGTCAGAAGTTTACTATCCGTCGTACAGTGTTTATTCTAGGCCCTTTTGGGGGGATCCCCCCTCCCCAAGTAAAAAATCCCCCCCGTAAAAATATTTGTTATATGTTGCATGGGGAGATGGAAATTTGCCCCCCAAAAGTGTGGCGACGGGTTTTTTTTGGAGAGGGGAAAAAATAAGGAAGATTGTCACAGAGCGTTTAAGAAGGGAAAAACGGGCAGATGACCTTTTTTCTTTTGGTGGCTAGAATAAACACTGTCCGTCATATAAACAACGCTATTTCGCAGTCGTTCTGTAAACAGCTCGGGGAGATTCCTCGTGTCTGCAGATATTTGTGTAATTTCGACGAAGATTAAAGGAAATCGCCGCTCGAATGAGCAGACGACATAGAGAAATTCAAACATCGAGTGAAGTGGTCGTCACGTGACTCCGGTTATCATTATCGATCGTAATACGTCCACACTATGCAAACATCTTTGCCACGAGCCCACGACTATACTATACAGGTGTCATCCCAGCTCTTTGTACAGATTCATTGATATTATTATTAAACGTCAGTCGATAATTTCTGTATCAGATTAGACCTCAACCGGCGCTAACAATGTTTACTCGTATTAAAGCATTCGTTAAATAAGTGGTATTAAGTGCGCAGGTCGGCACTTAAGACTGCAAGGATGTCAACAGGGTCTTTAAAAGTTTCGGCGCTGCGACAAAATATGGTCGCTGGCTTTAAACTTCAAAGTAGGTTTATGGTATCTACCATAATAAACCGTTCTTAGTTGTGTGATATGATATCGCATTTTTTCACGGGATCCTTGTTTTTCGGAAGTTTTCAGCCTAGAGTTGGCGTAACCAGGTGCGATAAAGCCAGGGTGTCACCCCCATCTCCCGCCCCAACACAATGGACCTCCTTGAGTCTTACTGTACCATATTTGATTTCATATACGTCTATTCGGTCAAATTTCCCGTTTTTAAAGTTTAGGTTTCACCCTTTGTCATGTTGCAATTAGAGTCACCCGGAGTGAGGCCCTCGCCCCCTCCCCCCCCACGTGGCCCATAGCGAAGCCACAGGCGCGAATGAGAGGAAAGGAACACGATCTTATGTGCTTTTCTATTTTCTCCGACAGCGTCAATGTTACAATGTAAAATTGCATTCAGAACTTTACCATGTAACATTGTAGCCACGAACAACTGAGTGCTCTGGTTGAGTGTAATCTTCAACCGTTTAGAAACACGACATTGGAATACAATCGCCACTCGAATGAGCAGACGACATAGAGAAATTCAAACATCAAAAGAAGTGGTTGTCACGTGACTCCTGCGTAGCATTTTTTGCATATAGGACTCGATATAAATTACTTACTTACTTACTTACTTCAGTTGACCGTGGTCGCTCATCGAGGGGCCTGTCGAGTGCAGGCCTAAGCAGAAAGTTTTAGGCCGTAGCGCTTAATTACGTGTTATTTACGGCCCGCAATGTTACATAGTAAAACGAAACTTGCATTCTAAGTATAATGCTGGTAGTCTGGTGTGTGTGTGTGTGTGTGTGTGTGTGTTGTGATTGCATAGCGGATGTCAGATAATGACAGTTTTTCATCATTTATTTAGTCTGGATCGAGCATTTTCACTTAATAACGCTGATACTGATATAGCCAAAGTCAGCAAATGGCAGGGTATAAAAATGGCGGATATGTGTTGATTTAACAATATTCTTCGGTCTCCGATATCGCTTAATATAAAGACAGAGCTCAAATCTGATCCGTTTGACCCCGCTGGAGGTCAACGACCTTTGGTCTGTAGCAATCCAACGTCCACTTTGACCTCTGATGTAGTTTAATATTTCATGTACCATCCGTTCTGTCACCTCGTCTGTTGCTTAACGATGAAGGAAAGAGGGCACAATGATGATGATGATGATGATGATGATGATGATGATGATGATGAATCTGACGATGATGATGATGATGAATCTGATGATGAATCTGATGATGATGATGAATTTGATGATGATTTTGATTATTATAATTATGATTATAATTATGATGATTATTATGACGATGAAGTTGATAATGATGATGGTGATGCTGATGCCGATGGTGTGATGATGATTATGAAGAAGAAGAAGATGATGATGATGATGTCCTTGTCATTGTAGCACAACTGTGATTAGTTGTGTTTTGAGGTAATGGACAAACGAAGTAGGCCCCTAATTTGCGAAATTCGTATTTTATGGCGAGATACAGTGAAGTCCCGTTAATGTGACCTCGCATAACAGAAACTCGCGGATAATACGAGTCAATTTATTTGTGGCGGATGAATTAACCCCTTAACCGTGTATTTAACTGTAACTCAATGTAAAATGGACGGATATATCCGGGATCCTCAGTTAAGGGGTTAATTGATTATCTGATGTCAGAATCGGTTGACATGGACGTTCAGTTAAGCCGGGCGTTTTTCTCGTTTCCCTGATGTGTGTATACCTCCTTAGCGTTAATCCCGTACGTGATACGGGGGCAAGATATCAGTTTCCAGTAACTAAATTTACGTTGACAAAAGCGAGAAATATTTGGCACTGGCGATGACGTAGACATTTGGGACAGGTAAAAGAGCACCTTGATAAAAATGTCCATTTTAAGCAAAAGAGAATACCACAGGTAAAATTCTGAATGCCAAGAACTTTTGATATACAAGAGATAGTGCCCTAATTTTTCAAAATCGTGATTACTAGGTTCTCTTCACTTGCTTGTCAAAAATGCTAGCCATTCACACATCTGGCAATACCATTCTCGGTAGGTTAATATATAAGCAGTAAGGGCAAATCGCAAACGTTGAAAAGTGCTCAAAGGAGTGAATATATTCTTATGAAATTTTGCACTTATGACATAGATTGATGTATCTTTATGCCTGTAAAATTTCGTTTCAATCAGTAAAGGCTAAGCCATTGGCTAGGGTTAGGGTCAGGGTCAGGCCAAATATTCGTAATAATAACGTTTCGCCTCAAAAATATATAATCTAACGCTTTTGGTACGTCATTTTCACAATTATTCTAACGCCAAGGAGCCTGATGAGGTTAATGGGTTTTACTGTAATTTTGTCATTTAAAGAGTTTTGAGCAATTTTTATCTCTCCTCAGACAGATTTTTCGCTTTCCCATCTTTTTCGTAACGTTCCTCATCTTCGGTCTTCTTCTCCTCAGCAGCCGGGCCCCTCCAGGGGTCGCCCCACGAAGCTCCGTCGCCCTCCCGAACGCCAGGGCCGAGGACCGTCTACTCAGGGGCCTGAGCCGCTGTCCTCACGTGCAGCGCCCGGAAGAGTCCGTGATTCGGACACTCAACGGACCCTGGCAACGTCACGGATCCAGGAACGGATCAGAAGATATCATCGCCTATTCCGCCTTCTTCGACGACCGGCCACTGCTCGGATTTTCCACCTGGATCCGGATCCTGGCAGTGGCCGCCAACGTCACTTCCGCTTCCGGCGGTGGAATCTTCTGCCAGGTGTGGTACGCCGGTCACACCGCGCCGTACGTGACGCGCGCGCAGGTGAACGTGACGGGTAGGGAGGCGGGGTACCTGTACGAACGCAGGCGCTACGTTCAGTACCTGTTCTCGTGCCTTCTGACCGCCGTGGAACCAGTCCCGACTCACGTGTCGGTCGTCGGGAACCAGTGCGATCGATCGACGATACTACTTCCGGTGAAGCGACCGCTGCGGGCGGAACCGGAACACGAGTTCGGCGTCTGTGTTCCGGTCTCGTTCGGGTCGCTTCCGGTCACGCAGTTCGTCGAGTGGATGGAGCTGCTGCACGTGCTGGGAGTGACGGAGTTCAACGTCTACGACGGGAACGTTACGGGCGTGACGGCGACGGCGGCGTTCCGGCTCTACTCCGACCGCGGCTGGCTGCGGGTGTTCGCCGCCCCTCCCGCCCTCGACATGGCCGGGGTCGACCGGTTCAAGGTCGGCAGCGCAGCCGCCCTCAACGACTGCATGATGCGAAACGTCTACCGCTATCGTCTGCTGCTCGTCATCGACCTGGACGAGGTCATATTTCCCAGAATGCACCGGAGCTATTCCGCCATGTTGGACCACATAAACAAAGCCGAGGAGCTGGACCAGCCCCACGTCAGCTACTCGTTCCAGAACGCCTACTTTTTCCAAGAACTCCGACCCGACCGTACCCAGCCGGCGTACCTGCGTACCGCCGTGCACCGTACCCGATCGTCGAGGCTGCGAACGTACCGCGTCGCTCCGAAATCGTTCGTCGATCCGCTCCAGTGCCTTTCCGTGTTCAATCACTTCTGCCTTCTACCTTTGAAGGTGACACCCGGTCCGTCTCACCTGGACGTCCGTCCGACCGTTGCCGTCACGCATCACTACCGCCGCTGCGCCTTTTCGAGAACGGCGTGCCAGGAATTCTACAACTCCAGCTACGAAGACAGCACCGCGCTGCTGTTCAAGAACGACCTTGAACCCAGGGTGAAGGTCACGCTAGAACAGCTGGGCGTTCCTGTCACGTGACCCCACGGAGAAAGACAGTATCAATGCAAAGTGGCAAAGGGTTCGATGCAATCTCAGGACATTTCACGGAAGAACTTTAACTTTCTGGGGCGGGGAGGTTCTGGGGCGGGGAGGTTCTGGGGCGGGGAGGTTCTGGGGCGGGGAGGTTCTGGGGCGGGGGAGGTTCTGGGGTGGGGAGGTTCTGAGGCGGGGGAGGTGCCGGGCCCCTATTCTGGCTGGGCCCGATCGTGGGATTTGTGAAAAACCGTTGAGAAAATTTTGGGGAGGGTTTAGGTGCCATAATCGAAGAGAGTCTTACCGTGCGACCTTTTTTGTCCGTCTGAGGAGCTTTTCCACCGAAGATGTCGCTGTACCATCTTTTATTTCGAGACCTGGCTACGCCACTGTTAACCGGTATTCGGTCCCAGATACGGCGAGCTTCCATGGCTATCCAAAGGCAGTGGCGGCTCCAGGATTTCGCAAGTGGGGGGGAGGGCCGTTGGGGCGGAAACTTCTAAGCATGGTGGCCAACCATTTGTTGATAGGCATGTAGTAGTAAGTTTAGGGTCCCAACAGAAGGCCACTGGGGGGCGACAGGCATTCAGTATGGGGACACAGGTCTCCCCGGGCCCCCCATGTGGAGCCGCCACTGGCTACTGCAATTATGTACAGAATAAGCGGCAGATTACGGTAATTCTAATTTATAGAAATATATTTTCCGTATTTAGATATTAAATGACGACTTAGTCAATTGCTAAAGTGTTAAATATTAACCCCTTAACCGTGTATTTAACTGTAACTCAATGTAAAATGGACGGATATATCTGGGATCCCCAGTTAAGGGGTTAATAAAATGTTACAGTGGAGCAGAAGTCTGGTCTAACGTCTCTGCAATAGTTCTGCGTGTTTTGATGTTATGGACGGATAAATGGCAACTTTCTTTAAAATCAGAGATGTCTGGTCAATTTGAGTTTGCCGCCTCACTAAATCTAAATCATGGACAGATCTGTAAATGTAATGATTGTGATGTAAGTGGCTGCAGTTGAACCACGGACCTTACAGTTGCATGGCATACAACCAATATGCCATCAAAATACAATTGGATAGTCGTGTTGACATTGCTTCTCAATTGTTGCACCTTTAAACCAGGGGCGTAGCCAGGAATTTGATTTGGGGGTATAATGTGATTGAAGGGGGTATAAATCAGGGGCGTAGCGACGGGGGCATATCGGTATATATACCCCCCAAAAAGCAGTCTACCTTAAAGTGTTTTATGTGATTTACATGTTGTTATATGTGGTTTATATGGTTTATGTGGTTTATAGTTAAGATTTATACCCACCCAAAATATTTATACCCTCCCAAATCAAATTCCTGGCTACGCCCCTGGTATAAATCTTAGAAAGACTTTGGAAAACTTAAAAAACACATTAAAATTTTAAGGTAATCTGATTTTGAGGGGTATATATATACTGATATGCCCCTCGGTCGCTACGCCCCTGCTTTCAACTTACGATAATGAAAATTAAAATGCAAATTGTGACGCAATCGCTGACTGGCGCCCCTAGCGAAAGGGTGAAAGACAGTGTCGACGAGTCTCCACCTAGCGAATGAATAAAGTTGCTGGAATTTGCACTGGATTTACTGTATATTGCATATAATGATTGCTAGTATTATCAGTGGCGTAGCCAGGATTCCAGAATGGGACAGTTCCACATTTTCAGCCCAAATGTCTTGACGAAGAAAAAAAGGTCGTCTCAAACGTTTTAAAGTCTGTTGCCCAGTGCGTTTTTCTCGATCTAATACAACCCCCTAACTACTCATCGGTTTTGGACTAATCTCACGACCGGTCCCGACCAGAATTGGAGGGAGGGGGATGGTCGGGCGCCTCGTGCACCCCCGGTGGCTGTGCCAATAAGTATCAATAAAATTGAATTACGCATGTCTGCTCCTTCAATGGAAGAAAAAGGAGGAGGAAGAAGAAAAAACCAAGAAGATGGCGATGATGTTGATGATGAAGATGAAGATAAAGAAGAAGACAACGTCGAGAGAGAGAGAGAGAGACAGATACAGAGACAGACAGACAGACAGAGAGTGGGGGAAGGGGAACGAGAGGAGACCCGGAACTAGGCCTGCACAGTATAAGCAGTAAGCGTTGTGCTATTCGGACGCCTTCTTCTGATTGGCTAATCGGTTTCGATGCGTTGAGTCCTAGACTGGATGCTCCGACTCCGGTCGGATCTCTGCCTCCTTAGACCGCAGCACAGAGACTGGAAGGGTCCGCCTGCCTTAGCACGTAGTTCCAGGAAACTCTCTTCCACACAAAATCTCCGTCGTTCAAACAAGGAATTCAGTTCTGCGGTAGGTGTGGAGGGAAGTCGCTACTTCTGCTTAATTAAGTAATGCTTCGCTCAAGAATATTAATGCTCCAATGTATGGGCGCTGAAATTTTAGGAGGCTAGGGGGTCTCATGTCAAAAGTTGAAATGTAGTGAACTGGGGAAATTTCAAACTTATAAGCAGGGACGTATCCAGGAATTTCATTTGAGGGGTATAAAACTATAATGTGAATGGGGGTATACATTTTTAAAAGCCTTGAAAATCTTTAAAATGTATTAAAAAATTTTAAGGCAGTCTGATTTTGCGGATATCTATACCGATATACCCCCCACCCACCCCAGTCGCTACGCCCCTGCTTATAAGCTTATATCATTAATCGCCATATCCTGGCCAGTTACAACTTAAATATTGCGCTATATAATAGAACCTAGATTATGTATAGGCTATATTATAATATATATATATATATATATATATATATATATATATATATATATATATATATATATACACTACCAAGTTCCAACCATAAATGTGTAGACCTATATATAAACTGTTCAGTGTATAAAGACGTAGGCATATCTTCTGATATTTTCATATATAGATTCAATAGTTCATTTATTCGCATATTTTACTTAATCTTGAAGTCGATTGCGTCTTGTATAGTTTGTCGGGAAAATGACGGACTTTGTGACGTCAGGACAGGTATTCACCTGTTTCAATTGTCACCTGGATCTCACCGGACATCGCTACATCCTACGAGATGAGCAGCCGTTCTGTATCCGGTGCTATGAGTCTCTATTCGCCAATGTCTGTGAACAGTGCAAAAGTCCCATCGGCACCGATTCAAAGGTATTCAATAATTAATTAATATCTGAAACTTACTCTTTGAAAATAACACAACAACCCAATTGTAGAAACAAATTATTATTATTACTACTACTACTACTACTACTACTACTACTACTACTACTACTACTACTACTACTACTACTACTACTACTACTACTACTACTACTACTACTACTACTACTACTGCTACTACTGCTACTACTGCTACTACTACTACTACTACTACTACTACTACTACTACTTCTACTACTACTACTACTACTACTACTACTACTACTACTACGGGATGGGATCTCCTGTTAACGAGATTTTACTGTAAATTGAACTAAAACTCAACGTTAGGTAGCTAGCTGTAAGAAGGTATTCAGTTTAAATTTAGCTGTGACTATAAATAGCTCAAATGCATTGCTTGCCTTGAAGAAACCGTGGGTTGATGCAATCGAAGACAATGCGATGCATGAGAGGCGCGAGGAGATGGGAGCTACCACCACAAAAAGTGCAACAATGCCATAGGCAGGGGCGTAACCCCCGCCCCGCTACACCTCCCCCTCAGACAGACATGCAAGAAAGGACCACGAAGGCTTCCAGCTGTGTTTTTTAAACGATCGATCATTGATTCTCTCTCTCTCTCTCTCTCTCTCTCTCTCTCTCTCTCACACACACACACACACACACACACGGTGCTTGGAGCTTTGTTTAAAAGATATCCAGGAATGCAGAGTTGAGTTTATCACCGGGAGGTTGGAGTCCGAGACTAAAGGCGGGGCCTAAACGGGTGGTCTAAGTCTAAGCAATGGACTAAATGTGCTCCATATATGAATAGAACGGAAGGAATAATCCCGATTCTCAACGATCGTCTGTGCTGCAGCCGCACTTAAACCAGAGGTGCAAGGATCAGGGATTGAAGTACCAATGTCGGCGTAAAGTACCACAAGTACCAGATTCGAATAGCACAGGCCTCTCTCTCTCTCTAAAGTTAAGCGACAACCTTTTGATCTTTTGACCTTTGCCATATATCCAGTGAGCTATAATAAACAAGAGGAGATTGGAGATGGAAAAGGAAAAGTCAGACTAACATGGAATCTTATTAAAAGCAGGCTCCTACTCACCCCCCCTCCCCACCTACCAATCCACCCTCAGTCTGCACTGGAACTTTTCTGCAGAGGGCCAACATCCCAAAAATTATAGACAACCCCAGTTTCACCAGATAGATTTTGATATAAGAGCGCTATATAAATTTTTAAGTGCAATGCTTTCAGGGAATCGCTCAACCAAAGAACTAATCAATCAGTCAATCAATTAAGTAATCGCTGAAACAATCAGACAAGCAGTCGAATTTTTATAGCGCCACTATATTAGAAACCATATTACCAATGACGTGTTCTGATGACGTTATAAAATCGAGCGGAATTGGAGGGAGGTGAGAGCAGAGGAGAGACACCTGTGGCGGATCACTTACTTACTCACTTACTTGCCGTGGTGCCTTCTATTCTGTCTGTCTTAAGTCTTCGTAAGTTCTTCCAAAGCATTTCTCAAACGGAAAACAACGATGAGCGTTGAATGTTTTATTTGATGGAAAATGTGAATTGACATCTGTCAGGTTTACATATAAACAGAGAGACAGACAGACAGACAGAGACAGACAGACAGACAGACAGACAGACAGACAGACAGACAGACAGACAGAGAGGGTGTTGTGCTTAGAGAAGTAACTATCCGTGGGCGTTAGTGTATATAAGCCAGATGCAAACGCAAAGTGCAGGTCTATAGGATAAGAAACCCCTTCTCTGTATCTCTAATGGCCAGAATGATGGTTTTGATTCTGTTATCGTATTAAATGGAAGAGTATTGCCAGAAATCTACAGTATGGTTTGGAGCTGGCGGAGGGAGTGGGGGGGGAGGGGGCGATTTTCTCAACAGGTCTCTGCAAAGTCTTGAAGAAGCGCGTACTTCATTCGAATCTAATCGGTGCCGAGAATTTATGTAGCGCGTATTCTGAATAATGAATATATCAGTCAGTAGTTGCCATGGGCAATATAGCAGCACATGGGCGCTGTCTGTCTCTGTCAGTCTGTCTGTCTGCATGTCTGTCTGTCTCTGTCTCTGTCTGGTACTTGGCAAAGGGAATCTACCAATGATCTTTCACTCGCCAATTCGAACCAACGCAGTTTCCAAGCGAAGATTTACAAACTCGTCTCCAAACAATAGGCAGTTACAATAGTCAATAGACCTTATAGGTAACTAAGGTATGGCAGGTAGGACCGATGCCCCCTGGGTGCCACTTTAAGGGGGCGCCAAAAACTCTGAGATCTTGCTCTCTACTCAGCGTATAAAGAGAAGAAACTGAGAAAGCTGACTTTGAGCACATTAGCAAAAGCAAAAATGCATATATACAGTATATAGTCTTAATCTTGTTCCAATAAAATGTCGCGATTTGTTAACTAAAGACTCGTTAACCTGCTACAGTAGAACTTCGCTACGACGTATTTACAAGGTCTATAAAATTCAACAGCATTACACGTACCGTGTATTGCGGTGCGCTGAAACCAATACGATGTTATAACAGAGTCCGTTATATCGAAGTTCTACTGTAGAACGACCACCTCCTTGCTATGAGCGCCAAGTACCCTATAGGCCGGTCTAGGTACGCCCCTGTTAGTGAAACTGGGTTTCTGTTGGCTTGCAGGATCTGTCGTACAAGGAGAAACACTGGCACGAGAAGTGCTTCCTGTGCTGCGATTGTCACGTGTCTCTCGTCGACCGACCTTTCGCCCACAAGGAAGACCAGCTGTTCTGCTCCGATTGCCATGACAACCACTTCGCCGCCAAATGTGACGGATGCGGAGGACTCTTCCGATCGGGTACCGTAGGCCTAGTTACGGTTACGACCAGTCGAGAATCTACAGTAGGGGGGGGCTCATCCATAGCGTACGTTGGCAAAAAACGCATACTTTGAACCCCTGCCCTGTTTGTACACCGTACATACGCAAAATCCCCTAAATCCAACCGTCCCTCCCCCAGTGTTTAATCTAGGCCGTTTCGGGGGGGAGGGAATTGCCCTTTTCCCCCCGGAAATTTTGGAATACTATATGGACTAACAGCGGCCCCTAGCAGAATTCCCCCGGCTTTGTCAGTTCCCCCTGGAGTCCAGGAGTCTAGATTAAACACTGCCTCCCCCTTCATGGCTACGTACTAAATGGATGGACCACAGGACTTTAAATAGCCATAATGCACTAAGAGGGTCTGTAGAATTTCATACGTTGTATTCGAAGTACGTTTTATCCAGTATCATCCAGTACAGGCGGCGCCTCAAATGAGACGATACATTGAGGTGCGTTGTAACTGAGGCCGCTATATCGAAGTTCCACTGTACTGCACTGTAATTTCATATCCCAATATCATCATCAACTTCTATAGCGCCACTTCATGATGAATATAAGCATCAGCCGATGGCACACCAAATCAAACTCACACAAGATCCAGGTCAAATCCAGGATATGAGGACGGAAAATAAATAATAAAACATAAGCATAATGCAGACAAATATCATGTAGGTCTAATAATTACAATCCATTTTACAGGTATGAAGAAATACGAATACCGAGGCAAACAATGGCACGAACAATGCTTCTGCTGTCAAGTCTGTCTTCAGCCAATCGGAGTGAAGAGTTTCATACCACGTGACCAGGAAGTGGCCTGCGTTCCGTGCTACGAGCAACAGTACGCCCAGCGCTGTCTCAAGTGCAACGGAGTAAGAAGCGCTATATAAAGTATATAACGATATGCCTCATTTGCGATTATATTCACAGCTGAGGTGGTTCAAAAATTTTCATGAAAAATCGAAAAATGAATAGACTATGTGAAACGCATTGGAGATATATACAGCTGGGGGGTTCAAAAAATTTCATAAAAAATCGAACACATGGTCTAATCTAATGATTGACCTGAAGTCACTTTCCTCGTGCACATCTTTCGTTCAGGTGATCAACAAAGGTGGCATCACCTACAGGAACGCACCTTTCCATCGCGACTGCTTCACCTGCATGAACTGCAACCGACTCCTGGCGGCCGAGAAGTTTACCTCGAAAGACGAAAAACCCTTCTGCGCCGAATGCTTCGGAGAACTGTTCGCCAGGAAGTGCATTCAGTGCACGAAACCAATCTCTGGTAAGAACAGAACCCTATAAATAAAGCCTAAATAGCCTAAGAAATAAAACCTTGATAGACTAATAGGCCTAATAAAAGTCAAAATAGCTTACGAATAAAAGTCTAAATAGCCTAATAATAAAGCCTAAATTGCTTAATTAAGAATAAAAGCTTCGAATTTTTAAGAATAAAGGATTAAACAGCTTAAGAATTAAATTCTAAATAGGGGCTGTCCATTAATTACGTCAACAATTTAGGGGGATGGGGTTTGAGAAAGTTTGACAGTTGTTGACAGGGGAGGGGGTCCAAAGAAGTTGACGTCAACATTTTCACTTTTTACAAATAATCAAAAATAGGAAATTTCATTGAATACTACTTATTACAATGGAAAAAAGCATGACAAAAAAAGTCTTCACCACCACATTTTGACACTCGATGATCAAAAAAGGAAAAAAACGGTCATCACCGCAAAAATAATAACCTTGTTATTGGGACCTGTCATTGATCTGGGGCAAAAGTTGTTGACATAATTATGGGGTAACTGAAAGTTGACAGTTGTCGACAAGGGGGATGGGTCAAAAATTGCCCCAAAATTGTTGACATAATTAATGGACAGCCCCTGTGCTTCTATGAGGACGGTGTGTTTTAGGTTTCGGCAGCACTAAGTTCATATCTTTTGACGATCGCAACTGGCACAGCGAGTGCTTCGCGTGTAACCGGTGTTCAGCGTCTCTGGTGGGGCGTGGGTTCCTGACCGAGGGCGCCCTGGTCCTCTGCCCGGACTGCGGCAGGGCCTGAGAGCCCGGCAGCGCCGCCTCGGTCAGCGGGCGATATTAGAGAGGATCGAGTCGATGACTACATTCTGAAGATTTAGTTAACCTTCTTAGTCTGGTGTTTCGTTTTAGGGTGAGTTTCGTATTCAATAACGAGTTGTAATTAAGCAAGGGTTCGATTTCATGAAGTAAATTAGCAGACATTGCGAGACTACTAGGCAATGCTGAATTAGATATAAAACTTGGTTGTGTTAGTAGCCTATAGTCTCAGGTCAGTAGATCGATTTTCTGCTATATTGTTGCATTTGGAACACAAGGTTGAATGTGAATAACTTGAATAGGAGGAAAACTGTATTCAATGTTGAAAAGAACTGGAATGTTCGAAAGAAGAGAAGAAAATTTGGACCAGGAAGGAACATATAGCGGACGATGTTGACACAGACCTTTAGTCTTTGCTTTTGGAACGAAATTTTGGAGAGCTACATAGGATTGTAGGGAGCCAGGCACATTGGGGTTCAGTAGTGCTATTTACTTCTGCTTATGTTATTACCGAGTCTGTTAATAATAAAATTGTGTGAATTGAAATTCGTGAAAGTTTGCGTTTAACAAGACTTTTGTGGGTTCAAATTTCTGAAGGGTGACAGATTTCGACCAAAAGTAAATGATTTCTTCAAACAAAAATTTTCGCTCACGTGGATTTTAGTTAATTTCTAATGTGAAATAAAGTATTAGGCTAGTTGAGTTGTTTTAAGACTAGGGTTGCCAGATCTCCCGTATGTTACGGGACAGGGCTATTTCTAGGATTGTGAATTGGGGGGGAGGGGGTCGACCTCAAATGGGGGTAGGGTCCGGAGCTAATTAGTATGCATTTTGTATGCATACCATTGTCACATTAGTACATTACCATTTGGGGGTGTCGACCTCAAATTGGGGGGTTGGGGGTGTTACGGGGTGTAAAAATATCCCTGTTACGGGAGCTTCCGAATTTCAGCCCCAGTCTCCCGTCTCCTTATAACTTGTTTGTAATATTGACTCACTACATGCAGATAAATCTGATATGATGCAGTGCATTGAACATTGGTTTTTCCTAGTCTATACTCTATAGTAGGCCCTACTGCAGTGTAGTATAATTCTAGCCATAATAATTCACAATGAACTGGACCGTGGAGTGGGGGCGCCTCGATCGCGGATACAATCTCCCGTATTTCGACTTTGGATATCTGGCAACCATATTTGTGACCAATAATTCTCTTCCAAATAATATCTTTGAAAATCCTCCTTAGGTCTAGAGTACTCAAGACTAAGGGGGGGGGGGTTCTATACATGTCTGTGGAAGAGAGCCTCGTTAGAGTCGTTACAACGTCTTCATAGAATTCGAAAAAAATTCACTATTAATTCCTTTGTTTTGTCTTATTGGTCGAAACCCTATAATATCATGGATTATGAATAGGCGCTATATATAATATTATTCAATCAAAGTTGATAATTTTATTAGATTATAATTAGATAATGCAACTTCTCCTATAGTCTTACTTTGCTTTGTTTACACATATACTTACTATCACATCGCTTCGAAAGCTGAGCCATAGAATCGGAACAAGTTTACTTTCTATGACTGAATCACTCCAATGTTAAACATGTTCCTCATAAATATTAATCAGAACAAGTCCGGCTCCAACCATAGAATATAATAATCACTGGAGATAGGCTGTTTGCGCAAAGACAGCAATATGTTGAATTCAATTTGCAACCATCTTTGTTAAGTTTTAACAATGGTTATCATGGTTACAACTTCGAATGATAATCCCTGTATGAGTAATAACAAACGACTTTATTGCCCTGAATTTTGAGATCCGGCTGCTATTAGAATTATTTAATCATTAAAACAAGTGATTGCACTTAACAAAATGGTGGAAAACTGTTCACTGGCAGACACAAGAGACTCGTGCTAGTGACAATGGAATTCTATGGCACCAAGAGTCCTCATAAATATTAATTAAAACCTTATGAATATTAAGTGTTAGCGCAGTGGTTGCAGCGCGCGCGGGACTGCGGCTCAAGGAGTCACGTGACAACGACACCGATATTCAGCGACGGCCTGCCGCGGTCACGTGACTGCCATCGTCTTTGTGGCAAAACGGCTTTGAGCGGCGGCGGCAGCAGCAGCAGCAGCTAGAAGCAGCACCAGAAGCATCGGCCGCCGGGACCCGTTCCTGGCTGCGACGACGACTACGACCGGGACAATGTCCTACCAGCAGTACATGAACATGGGTGAGCGAAGGCGGAGGCCGCGTCGGCCGTCGGCGGCGCTCGAATGGCGCCGGCCACTCGATCGGATAGGAGAGCGGTCGTTTCGGCGTCGAAGGCGACGATTTGGCGCAGAATCCGACGGAAAACGCGGCTTCGGCAATGGCAGCCACGGCGATGGGGTCCAAGATGGCGGCGGCGGCCATCTTGGATCGGAGATTATTTTTCCGGCGTTGAAGCGCCTATTTGAATGCGATCTGTCGTCGCAACTGCCAAATCTATGTTTTCATTTCGCGCAATTGATACCTATATGATATATCCCTATATCTTAAAATGCACCGTTGTCGGTGATTTGTGAATTTTTTTAGCGCCAGTGTGTATGTATGCCAGCTGGATTCATTGTTGTCTGTCATGTTCAGCAGAAACTAGTGTTTCTTGAATTTTGACCACTGGTCGTTTTGGCAATTTTTGCTGCCACCTATCTTTCAATAATGTATAATTTTTCTTGATTCATATATGCATTTATTTGCTTCAGTGGTATATTTGGTCAGTCTTAAATCAACAGACCACCAGATTCTATACTCCTTCCAAGCCCTGCTGTTTATTAGGTCAACGTTACAATGAGTTTGATGTCAACAGCCTGGCTCTGATTGTGACTGTGGCATTTTGAGGGAAAGTTAAGATTTAAAGCAAATACATTAAGCCAGTAATAATATCTACGATTCTAGATGTTTTTATTGTCCTAATGTAAAACTTTTGTGTATTGGACAGGTTTTGGTGCTGCGGGGGCTGGTCACCCATATATGATGGGATTCCAGGGTGGTATGCCAATGCAGATGCAGCCAAATCCACAGCAGTACCTCCAGAATCATCGACCACAAGGTATTGCGGCTAATAGCACTTTAAGTTTATTTTATATGCATTTACTTATGTTTTTATCTGAATAGAAGCATGACTGTAGAGCAGATACAACAAAGGCTGCAGAGCAATCATGCACTTGTTTTATGCTTATACTTTGTATAAATATGGGTGCATAACATATATTGCTGTACATGTTCAACAGTCACAGATCCTAACTTCAGTTTTTCAGTTTTTAGATCAAAAGTTCTAGCATTATATCTTAAGCGATTTGACTGTCTGAAATACTGGCTCACTTTTTGTCAACTGTAGCCGTTGGCCACACGAGTGTTCCTAGCCAACCGGCTCCAAATAAAGGCGGAAAACGTAAACTCGCAAACGACCCAAACCGGCCTAAAAGACCGACTTCAGCATACTTCTACTTTGTACAGATTGAAAGAGAAGAGGCGGCGAAGCGTGGAGAGAAAATCACACGTGTAGGTTATCAGTCAACTGTGAAATAACTTAATTATTTTAAAAAATTGGATTTGAAGCATAGTTCTTAATTTAGTGGACTGAATTAACTGTTTATAAGATGGGCCTTCTTGGAATTGCAAGAGACCCGAATTGGACATTAGCAAGGTTGTATTTACCAAGTTGGCTATCATCATCGTCATCATCATCCCTGCACTGCTATGTCCTTTACATGTTCCATTATCTTGTCCATTGCTCTTTCCATCCCAGAGATTATCATGGGTGATATATTGTCTCATTGTCTTGATCCTCTGCTTGTCTTGAACCAGTTTCCAATCTATCCACAAATTATCATTGCTGATTTTGCATTGTTGCTGATTTCTTTCAGCAAGTATAGTTAGCAATACTTATGGTAAATAAAGGTTCTTAAATTCTACTGAAATAAACTTCAGGTGGCTCAGTGGACAAAGGAGATATCCGTCAAATGGAGGGAGTTAACAGTCACCGAGAAAGAACAGTTTCAAATTATGGCCGCCAATGACAAAGCAAGATACACACAACAGGTATTGGCATCTTATACATAAACGAGAGTGTATTATTATTATTATTATTATTATTATTATGATCATCGTCATCATCATCTAACAATTTATATAGCCCTATAACAAGGCCTTAGCCTAAGTCAAGGGTGCTTTACAACATAAGGTTAATTGATTGTTGTCATTAATTTGGATTGAATTTTGTCCCGATTATTTGTTTTGCTTCAGAAAAGACACTCGAGTTTCCAGTGTCGTTTGAACTGGGATTTTCTTTGCTTTTGCCTGCATGAATTTATTTATTGGTAATAACTTTAATTGGTACCAATCCATTGTTAGTTTGCTTGTGGTACCTTGTGACTGCGATCAAACACGGGTAGTGTGACATGTCTGGAGTGAGTCGGGTAGCGTCGTATCGAGAAGAGTTCGATGATTGAACCGGGTTGTTGTCTGTCTCATTGAAGGCAACGGCATTGCATGAATCTGTTGCTGTCCATAATGATGTTTTGGATTTGCGATTTGTCAACAGATGGCGGTGTACACTGGCAAAGACGCCAACAGGCCGAAGAGACCCCAGTCTGCTTATTTCCTGTGGTTGGCAGACTTCAGAGCCCGGATGAAAGATAAATTCATCGAGAACAAAGATATTCTCCGGGCAGGTGAGGCACGGAACAGAACAGGTTTCAGCAAAATCATACTTTTGAATTTTTTCTTGTTTTACAAACCAATGAAGCTGTTTACGTTAGAACTGTTTGCACAAATAGAAAATCTGGTATTTGGAGCAGCAGCCCTGGAATAAATATGATGAGAGACTTTTGTATTGTTTAAATATCTATTCACTGCCCAATTTACAACCAAAGCTTTAGTTGTTGTTCTGTTGCTTTCAGCTGGCGAAGAGTGGAGAAAGATGACGACGATGTCCAAAGCTCCATACGAGCAACTGGCCGAAGAGGAGCGAAGAAAGTACGAAGTCAAGATGAAGGAATACAACATGAACGGCGGTCCTGCTGCGAAGAGGCCATGCGTCGATCCGACCCCTCTGCCCTTGGACGTCAAATCGTCGTCGTCGTCGGGCGCCAGTCCCGGCAGCGCCTCGACTGCTGCAACACCCTACAACTCACAGCCCCCACCTCCGACTCTCCCTCCACAACAGCTCGCTTCCTACCTAGGTCATCAGATGGGGTCCCGTGCGCAACAGTCGCACGAAGATGACGACGACGACGATGACATCGATGATGATGAAGATGACATTGATGACGAGGATGGCGAGGACGAATGAAGCAGCACTTTTCTTCCGACTGCCAGTTTCCATCGGAGGATGAGGTGGTCTGTGCTTGAATGATTGTCAAGAGCGACATCTTCACGCGCACATGACATGTTTGGTGTAGTGACAAAGTGCAGGCCGTACCTCCTTCTAAGTAAACAGTTGTTAGTCACTAAAGGAAACTTCTAAAAAAAACAGTCACTCGAGGCTTACCAACGGACAGTTGATGACTGAACTTTCTATTATGTTTTACTTTTATTTAGGTTGTTAGATTCTCTTGTACCAAACGGTTAAGGAGGAGTTCCATGTCAGTCTGTTGATTCGATGTCTTCAAATACGTTGTCTATCTCAAATAAAATCCGTGTATGTGAATGAGTGAAGCATTTGTACAACATTGTATTGGTGATTTGTGCGGTTTAAGATGAGACTGTCTTTACACAGTGCAGTTAAGTCTGCTGAAATTCTTGTGTTTTCCAAGCTAGTCTTGGTTGCCAACTGCTTCCTGTGTAGTGTGAGATTAGCTGCTGGTTTTCATAATTTAAGAATTGACATATCATTGAAATTTCTTTATTCATTGTTATGCAGCTGTTCGTCTTAATTAGTTGGAGATAAAATTTACCTGTAGATCGCATTGATGTCTTCTATTGTTGTTTACCAAATATTCAGAGACACTTTGTTTTGCGTTTAATTAGTTTCTTAAGTTTTGGTGCATTGCAATAGCTTGGATTGATCAGTACAGTATTTATGAAGCTGAAAAAATCATCTTTCTACTAAGATCTAATACTATTGACTGTTATGAAGTATGTTGTCTCCTAGCACTGGAATAAAACTTAAGTTGGAGACCTTCTAGTGTTGGCAAGTCATACATTTTCAAACAGGTTTGACATCGGTAGTTCAATGCTGGAATTTAGGCTTGAAACGTTTAACTTCTGTTTATTAAATCTTTACATAGATATTTTAATTTCTTGTCTTTATTGGAAGTAATGAAATGGTCGTATGTAAATCGTAACAGCTAATCCATTTTCATATCCGTTTATAGAGCTGTTTACTCGTTTATTTTCCAAGCTTTGACAAATTTAGTACTGCACACCTAAGGAAAGTTAAATGAAGTTGTTATGTGGTTGCGTACGTAATGTTGTTTAGCTGAGTTTGTTTCTGGTGGTCATATGACATTTCCCCTTTTAATTTTTCAGCCAAGGCAGCTTTTGTTTACATAGATAGCCGAAGAGAATTGCTTGATAATAGAGAAGTTTCAGTCAGAAATTAATTTGTTATCGAGATTATTTTAATGAATAGTGCCTGAAATTATGCACAGATCAGATTGAAGATGGGCGAGTTTTTTACGCTATGCATTAACAAAGATCTGAGCATTTTGGTCGCGTTCTGTTCTCGTCCTTTCTTCTCTTTTCGAGTGAGACACAGTCACAAGCTTAGTCCTGATCCTTATCATTAAGTGATTGGAGGCACTGTTTCTCCAAGCTGAGTGATAACACTGGTCTACATTTTTAAAAAAATTTCTGCTGACCTAAGTATTTTTGCTGATTTTACCCAATTGAGAGGTGCTGATTTCAGATATGAAGTCAAAAATTATGCAATACGTCAAATTTTTTCGCAAATGAGGAATGCTTAATTAAAGGTGTTAAAGTCAAACATAAGGGAAAATAGGAAATTCTGAAAAACCGATAACACATTATATTTTTTATTCAGCCAAAAAGAGTCTGTCGTCTAACCAAGAGAGCAATAAGAGCAATAGCTAGTTGCTTAAATTTAAGTTTTGAGAAAGGAATCTTCTCTTTTTGGATGTTCTTCCGATATAGTTATGGTCACAGTTGTCACGCTGTAAACACCAGCAGTAGTCTGCCATAATGTTTGAGTTCCATCTGCCTTCATATCTACGTTCAATGGTCGTGATGTCTTGTTGGAAACATTCTTCTTGTTCTTCACTCATAGCTGCAAGATTTGAAGTTCAGGTAGCTATGAAGGAAATGCAACTTGACACTCATGTTTGCTCCCAGTCTTGAAAAGTAATCTTGAATTTTGAACTGAAAGGTCATAATTCTCGACTCTTAAGTTGCCAAGTAAGTCAGTGATAAGGTCGTAAAAAGCATCTTGTCTACATCTATAACATCCCATTGATTCAATACGCCCTTTGATGTTGATGCAGTATACAAACTCCTCCTCCGTATGGAAATATTTCAAAAGATCATTCTCTCTGCCATGATACATAAGCGTGGTTCCTGGAGCCAACACTGAACAGGTTCTTTTCCTTCAGTCTTGAACCCAGTAACTCTGCTGGACGACTTCGGCAGATCTAGATCTCATACAAGGTCATTCAACTCAGCTTGGTTGAATGTTTGGTGCATTCCAGTGTCAACTTCTGAGACCACTAAAACCTTCACCATCTGTGTCTGTTGACTGACAAAATTCATCGTCGTCAGAAACTCCCAAAGTAGTGCAAATAGGTACAGGAACTTCGTCACAGTGAGCAACCGGTCTCAGAGCAGAGGGGAGATTTGGGTACTGGATGGAAGATTTTGTCTTTGTGGACATGCCTGAAATATTTACCAGGCAGAAGTAGCAGTCATCAACATGCATGGTTTCGAAGCTCTCGCCACACCATTGGAACTCCAAAGCTAAGACTTTTTCTCTGACCTTTAGTCTTTTTCTCTGACCTTTAGTCACATTATGAACTGTCTGAGGCTTTCAAAACATGTCCTGCACACTTTATGTGGTGCCCAAGGTTTTCCTGGTCACCAAATTTAACTGAAATATGCATGATAAGCTTTTGCACAAATTCAGACACATCTCTCCTTTGTTTAGGTGTTGTAAATCAACCACAAATGTAGCAAAATTTGTCAGGATCATTCCTGCACTGCCCATGAAGTGTTCCAGTTCTGGCCCTTCTGGGTGACATATTCCACATAAAGCTAGTTAGAAGAGTTACATTTGCTGCAACTTGTAAGCCTCATGAACGACTGAATGCTGCCGTCGGTTTCACGCTGCTTATATAGGCCTATAGCTATAAAATGCTGACGTCTGCAGTTTAAAACTGGCTATTAAACTGCTGTATTATTAAATAGTTATGCCCACTGCATATTAAGCATATCTTTTTGCACATCCTTACCTTTTTCTATATTCAATATAGCTAAAGAATTATAATACATAATGCCCCGTTTTTACTGTAAACAGTAAATCAGTAAACAGCGTTTTGCGGGAAAACTGGACGTGATAGGAGGAAGTGGGTGTGATTTTTGGATTCAGCACACCAAAATACATAAAGATCACATGTTGTCTTCAAGTCAGCAAAATTGACGTAGACTAGTGTAATTTGAGCTAAAACTGAACACGTTTGAACAAGTTGGTCATCTTGGTACCCTGCTTACTATGAAGGTATTGGTTAATTTTGTCTACAACATGGATATGTTATGATGGAAATTGTAATAGGAACAAACCCTTGATATTCGTAATTTTTATATTTGAATTTTTAATATTTCTATAGTCTTTTTGAGCTTATTATTTAGTATTTAAGACTTAAGCGCTGATTTTTAAAGGCTTAGTATTGCATGTAGCATTACATCTTGGTTTAACAAATTATTTGAAAATATACTTCTTTGGACTTGAAGCCATTTTATATTAATTCAAAATCTGATAAGCATTTTTCTTGCTGATAAATTTGAAGCATAACAGCTATGGCTATTATCCTGTCAGTTGTTTATTTTTTAAATTCATAGATGATCTCTGTCTGGTGTTGATAAGTTTATCTTATCATTATCAATGTTTTTTGTCTTCATGTTGAACACATTAGACCTTTGCGTCCTTATCCAATGCAATGCACTGGTTGTGCATTTTTTTATTTATTTTGTAGGTGCTTTTGTAATTCTATTAGACTTTAGTAGATGCAGCATTTTGCTTCCATATTTCAGTGTTCATGTGGTTTGTCATGCAGTGTTGCATCGTGACTGCAGTTTTATTTTCCTTTATTGGCAACATTGCATTTTTTGTGTTATTGTCAGTCAACTATCGCACCTCATACTGATCTGTATGTACGATGTTGGTGGTATTTCTGCAAGAGTCGATAAGTTGAATGCTTGGTGGTTCATTTTTCATAAATGTACAGGATGAGGATGATCAAAAGGAGTACAGTACTTTAGTGATTATATATGTCGTGAAAACAAATTTGATCACTGTCTTAACCCAAAGAGTAATACCAAGGGCCATCCATATGATAGCAGAGAAGCAATGCACTAACAATAAAACAGTATATACTGATTTGACACAAATAAAATTAACATCATTTGCTGCCTGTGCCAGATTTATCAAATATTTGAAGCTGTGGAACTTTGATCATCTAAATATTCAGTACATCATTTAAAATATTAACATCAATCGTTGCATAGGTCTGCTAATGGTGAAGGGCCTGCGTATCCATTATGCTCAATGCGTTTCAGCTTGTCTATGTATTCAGATGGAATGTTGTGCTGAATGGCGCCGCGAATGATGACGTCCATGTACTGCGGGGACGGTCTTCGATCCTGCGAGCCTCTCTTCAACAGACTATACGTCCTACACGCGATGACCTCGCCCTTTGGATCGGTCACATCCACGGAGAAAGCCTCGTAGATTCCCTCATCGACACCCTCTTGACTATCGAGGGTTGCCCTGTGCGATTCGTCGAGGGTCCAGACGACGCCCCAGACGTGCTCGCCCGGGGCCTTGGTGATGGTCGCTGAAGCCCCGTGCCAGGCCAAGCCCGGGATGTAGTTGTCGAATTCCAGCCGGTAGCCGTCCAGTCGGGCGATCGTCCTGAAGACGGCCGACGGATTCAGGATGTGGATTCGCTTCTGAAGAAGATTACTTCCGAAGGCGAAATACTGGAAGCTCGACATGTTAGGAAGGATTGGCAGCCGCCTGGAAGAGTTCAATAACCGGGTTGAACAAACTCCAGCCACCATTACCACCAAGCTGCATAGAAGTCAATATTTACTGATAGCGATTCAATATTCAATGGAAGTAAGATTTAAAGCCAATTTGTCGCCATCTTTGCTAAGATTAGACAGAGGTTGTCATGGAAATTGCCACAAAGTTTCGGCTTCGGTCCGGCTTCTGTTAGCACAAGCAACTATATAAGTATCCGAGCGATCTGAGACAGCTTTCATTTGAAGTTTTACGGTTATGTGATCATTGTTAAAAAATGGCGAAAAATAACAACACCTTAAACTCGTTTTAGTAATATTTAAATTCTATGATCTTAAAATTTAACGCTGGAGCTTAGGAAATACTAGTAGATAGCATAGACGAACAAGTTAATTACTTAATAAGTAAGTAAAATCTCGTAAATTTTTATAGCGAGTAGGTTGTGGTGTAGTTATATCCAATGTTGTAATAACGGTAGATCAAACTACTAGGAATGAGCAACTAGTACGGTATCTGCTTATAAAGCTAAACTAGACACATCACACATGACGTGGCCTTTCTCAAATTCTCAGGCTTCAAGGCTCTGCTAACTTATCGTCATCGAGAGGTAGCGCTATAATATTACGAATGAGAGCGTTGAGCAACTTGAGCGATAACAAAGGAAAACAAACATGAAACATCTTGGAGGAATGATAACCAGGTGAAACATAAAATAATAAGAAAAGAAAAATATTTGAAAAACTCAATTAAACGACGGAAATAATTTACGTGAAGTAGGTCGCTGTCTTGCAAGTACATTTTCATACAACTGTAATGGTCAAATATAATGGTCGAAAGATGATTCGGCGCATTTGCTTCTACCCGACCCTCGCCTACTGCGCCATCGAGTCGAAGTTCGGAAATCGCCCTTGGTATCATCGCATCGACGAAACAGTCATCCTTGGCGCTCTACCATTTAGATCGATTACACAAAATGTAAGCATACCACTTGACTTTACATAGCATTTATGTAAATCATGTAGCGTATTATGGAGTCACTGCAAGATTTGTCCCTACAAACGTGAGTTTGGGCTATGTGACATTAGTTTCCGATCCTAAGAAGGGTCAGAGGCTGAAACCTTCATCGCCTTTTCTCTCTCCATCTCAATGTTTTACTTTGTTTATTAGCTGGTACACATCCCAGGCCGCGCAGAAGGTGATCCAAGTCGTTGTTTTGGTCTTCTTGTCAATTTGAGTGAAGTTAAAGTCAGATCGGGTGATGTAGATGTGTCATGGGTGATAGTTCCGCACGAATTTTGGGTCTCTGGTTAAGCTGCTGCCTTTAATGAAGAGCATGATCATGGTCTGAATGCATGTGATTCAGTCTAAAAATGATGATGATGATGATTACAATTTATTATTATTACTAATTCATTATTGTTATTATTATTTACTATTTAATGCTAGTTGTTAACATTGCTTGAGGCAAGTCATTCGAGCACAGAAAGGGGGATCACATAATTGAGTCTTTTATTTTAAAAGTATTTTATTTTGATACAGTGTATTAAATTGTTCTGGTTTTTAAAACTTGGTGTATTCACAGCAGTTAGGCCACAGTATTGTGTGTATGTAATTGTGTGTGTTGTTCAGTTGTTGGCAGAAAATGTTCGCGTCGTAATAAGCATAGCAGAACCGTACGAAATGAGGTTTTGCGTTAATACTCCCGAGGTAGACGTCTTCAGGTGATGTTCTTAACGGCAGTAAGCCACTTATTAATTTATCAGTCTTAATTGATTCTATAATTAGTGCATTGCTTAATGTGACAGAAGTGGATGTAGCTTTGAATGTGTGTGTGTGTGTGTGTGCATTTGTGTTTGTGTAGTCTTGCAGGTGTGATTAAATACTCCAGAAGAAAGTGCTTTATATATTAAATTGTTTCAGATTTTTACTCTTAAATATACCAACCCTTTCTATACTTACTTACTTATAAATAAGAGGCAAAATGCAAAGAGAAATGGAAACAATGGAGCCCTGAACCTGTCTCAGAACAGAGAACATGATGATGATGATGATGATGATGATGACTGCCATAAGATTAATAATGATGGTTCTGGTACATATGATGATGATGATGATGATGATGATGATGATGATGATGATGATGACGACAGTGATGATGAGATTTATTTATATTTTACATTTTTATTAGCAATGGAACTTCTATGGTATAAAACACGTTCATCTCAGCACGCCAGATTTAATAGCTGCTCCAAAGCAATCGGACATCAAGACTGCAGTTGAATGTATCGAGGAGTCGAGGCAGCAGGGAATCAGCGTCTACATACATTGCAAAGCGGGGAGGACGCGTAGCGCCACAGTGGTTGCCTGCTATCTGATGAAGGTCTGATTTTTTTGTTTGCATCGTGAAACTATTTCACTTTTTGAGACGTCTTAGAGATGTCTTTTTGCTGTTGCACTCTAAACATGGCCAGATTATTTTAATGTTTATCAAATAAAATTCAACTGACCTGATGACAAAATTTTTAGTTTCCAGCATGTGAGCCAGAAGGTGAATCCTCTGTATTTGTATTCCTTGTAGATAAGTAAATAAGTTAGTAAAATCTTGTGTATTTATATAGCACTTTTGAGACAGTACTGCAATGGCTGCCTGTTTATAGGTGCTTAGTCTAAATTTGAAATAGCCACAGTCACGAGGGGGCCAGTTTGGTCGGTTCATTTTATCCAAAGGATCATCATGGTCATTGGCCTAATCATGGGGCCTGGCCCCTTATTCGGACCGGGATCGGTTGTGAGATTCGTCCAAAACCGGTGAGTAGGGGTTAGTATTAAATTGAGCAAAATGCATCAGAAAGCATTCAGAGCGCAACGACCTTTTTTGCCTGTCGAGACTTTTTGACTGGAAAATGTCAAAGTGCCTCCCCCCTATTCTGAAATTCTGGCCGTGCCACTGATCATGATTAGGACTTTTTTGTTGATATATATACATGTATACACATAGAATATGTACTGTTGCTAATAATTCCATTATTTTCATTGTTAAAAATAGTTTTATAACTTTCCATCACGAGGCACTTTCTACATTGTGCTTTATAGGAACTTTGACATTTTGATGTACTAGAAATAGAGGAAACCTTTTAAGAATGTTATTGTTTTTTTAGAGGCACAAGTGGGAACCAAAGGTGGCAATGGAATTTGTTAGGATGAAACGACCCTTCATTCGAATTCGAAAGAAGCAGTGGCTGTCTCTGTACAAATTCTATCTCTGCACTATTCTAGGCGCTTAAAATTAAATAATATTGGACGTGTTAAGAAGAAGTTTTCAGAAGTCTTGTAGACTAACTGCCTGGTCTAATATTTTGCAAAATTATTTTCGTCAATTTCTATTGTTTGAATAAAGTAACTATCAAAAAGGACTTGTAAAGCACTAGTTCTAATACACTAAGGTTTTAGTTGGTTGTGTTTCAAATTCATTTCCTACAGATCAAAACGAGTGTCATCTTTTCGTCCCTTTCAATGAGTTGGAAAAAACATCCATATGGAAATGGCAGAATCAGGAATGGTGTAGGCAGTAATCACCCCTCGGTTTTGTATTAGAGTGAGACCGAAACTGGGCCACGTAGGCACCGATTTTTATAATCTCAATTACAACCTAACATCTTATTCAAATATCTAGGAAATAATTTTAATCAGATGGCCCAGAGCCCCAGACAAAAACACAGCGCTAAACAAATAAATACATCTCACGAGAGTTGAACACTTTCGCGAGGTTTATTATTTGGAGCAAATTTTGAATTTCAATGAAGATTTCTAAAGGATATTTTAATAATTTCTTTAATAAAACGTTTAATCATCCGTTTGATCGGACTAAGGACTTAGTGATACGTGATCTGTTGACGAAAGATCGAACCCGAATTGGTTGGGTGATGCGATTACTGAGGTTGTGTGCGCTTGTTTAATAATAATAATAATAATAATAATAATAATAATAATAATAGCGATGATCATTGACGATGCAACTACTGCAATTACATTTGCTGCAAGTTTATGTTCCAATACATCAAATATCAACCAGTGTTCATCCACATCTAATCTTAAATTCTATAGCGCCACTTCATAATGCATGAAAACAGCCGGCGGCACATCAATTGACAAGACCATGTAATATCCAGGATATCTACAGGAAGGCTGGCTGACCGACTTACCTTCAAAAGGTTCATAATTCTATTGCTTGAAATTCCAAGACATTATTACATCAAACCAATTCTTTATAATTTACGCTGATCGCCTTTTCAATAAAGATTTCACCCTAGGCAGTTGGAGTTTGGCTTTCTATTATACAGTGAATTAATTATAAATATCTTTCAGTCTATAAAACGATGTTCTAAAACTAACCCAGTTATTTTAAGACAGCTTATCCATCGACCTACTAGTCACTCCACTAGGTCCTAGGTCCTGAGAATTTGATAATAAATAATCTAGCACTTGTTTGTTGATGCAAAGGGAAGATATAGGTTATTACTATTTTTAAGTTTTTGTTAAATACAGGTATCACTGATAGGGTCTAGGAAATTGCTTGAATAAAAAATGGAGGTAAACGTTTAAAAAGATATTTAAATTAGATATTCCGGTTTATGAAATGTCACAGTACTTAGTATCTATGCTGAACCACCCAAAACATTGGCATTCAACAAAAATCTCAATATTTATTAATGTTATTTTAAAAGTTGGGGTGTTTTATTTTGCATTGATTGGGACAGTATACCAACTAAACTGTCCTGTTTACTCAGTTTGTTTTGAACTTATCTAATGCATGGAGAAATGGTACAAATTTTCACATTCAATAGGTAACATGGATGGTTCAGTGATAACCCGAACTCCAAAATCAGGCTATTGTCGAGCAATGTCAAACCGGACTGAGGACAAAACAAATTCAGTTCCTAATGATGGTATGAATTACATTACTTTATGTAACATTGATACATTGGACATTTTCCAGGATCAATATAGCTATATCTTCATTGTGCTTTGTGGTTAAAGCTAGGCATTGTGCAGATTTGTTGATGTCTTTGTTTTTTCACTAAAATTTCATGATGCTGTTGAAGATTGGCCCCTTTGTACCTGTGTTGATATTTGATAATCTCTGGTAAATTGTTTTTAATTTTGTTAGGATCAGAGTCTGCTTTTCATGGATGTAAATATAGAAGCAAAACCGTTTCCATGGAGATAGAAACTGGAATGAGGTGATGAGCTTTCTATGCTGAATCATTGTTGAATGCTTTAATGGTGAATTCTTTCAATCTAAATATGGTACTGAACTATTCGTATCTTGATGAGTTATTGCAGGTTCTGTTATAACTTGCACTTGTTATGCTTATGCTGTTCCATTTGAATTATAGAAAGTTGACTTGATTTTTGATTGCTTTCCTCAGCGTGCATGTGAAGAAGCAATGGTATGTATTTATGTTTGCGACGATATTAAAAAAATTATCTTGGTTTTGTTGTCCTGTTTAGCAGGGACGTGCACAAAGAGTCACGTCTGACGCCAACACGCCTTGCTCCTCTTCCTCCGAACTCCCATCTTGGTGCTTCTTCTCAGGGACACCCTCCTGCCAAGCCCCCTCGAGCATACGAGCTCTATGAACCATCATTGTTTTCCCATCAGCGTTCAGTTACTGCAGTCGTGGGCACCGTGTCGTGCAGGCCTGTTGATCCAGTTCCTCAGCCCAGATGTAGAACGAAACAAGATACAAAATCTCTTCTTGAAAAAGAGCAATTTTCTCGGCAGGGCAGCAAAGTGAGGGACGAAGCAACACCGCTGCCCGTTGCAACCCCGAGACACATCAAAGGAAGAACGAGAGAAAAGGAAAATCTGACAGGAAATCCAAACGATGAGCCAACCGATAAGTCTGTTTCTGGTCGCCTCATCGAGTGGCAGAACAGGGTTAGACAGTTTGCTTCTGAAGCGGAACAATGGGCGGAACAACGGAATTCGAAGATCGATTACAAGCAACACCCAGTTCTTCCTCAAGCATTGACCGTTGTTTGTCCCTGTCCAGCGCCACGTCATAAAACAAAATCACTTTCACTTTCTGATGATGAAGCTGAAGTCTTTGGTCGAGCAAGAGGTAAAAATTACTAAGAAATCTTGGTTTCTATCTTTGCTATTGTGTTAAAGTTCTACTAGAATTGTTTGTCTATTCTATCAAATATGGTTGAATGTTAAGTAGCATTGATATTAGGACAAATTAAACTGTGTAACATTGGTTGTAACTGGACTTGGGGGATTGACATGGTTGATGTAATGTATTTGTATGGACAAGATATATGAATTAAACTATAGCAATTGCTTTCTAGCGCTTCAGTGAGTATTTTCTTTGGGGAATTATTAATCTAAAGAAGTAATTCAAAGCTCATGTTGTTTTTTCTTTTGTTTTTACCGGCTCATGATTTATGGAAGTTATGGTCCTCCATTAGAAATAGTCAAATTAGTGTTAGTGAGTATGTGTGTTAGAGCCAATGAATGCTAAACTAGGCATTGCATTAATTATTGGTTGAATGATCTCTTAATAGTTTTAATGCTACATTGTCATCTTGGTTTGGAAGACTTATTTGGACTTGAAAATATGTTGATAGCATTATGGATCTGAGCTAATTGAGTTTGTTCTGATGGATTATGTTGAATTTTGAGCACTAGAAAATTTGGTTTGTTCTGGTGATTTTCTTGAATTGTTTTAAGCAGATGCTGCCACTTCAGAACAAGAATCAACCCAGAAACTGGGAGAAGCATTGCTGGAATCACCACAGAATAGCGGCTCGTCGTTTCGCAGAAACGCCAAGGCGACGGCCAGCCTGCCCGCAAAGGTGACTTCTGCGAAACAGAAAAAGAGAAACGCGCCGCTGCCTCCGACAATCAACCAGCAATCAAACGCAAGCAACAGAAGGACAAAAGGTTCGACATCTTCGAGACCGCTTTGCCAGCACAGTCCCATCCATATGATGTGGCGAAAGTGATCGTGGAGACAGATTATTCCAAGATAAATGATGATGTCGATGATGATACTGATGATGGCAGACATCGGGAATTATACTATGGACCGTGTCTAGAAGTCAGGGAACAGTCAAAGTAAATGCTACAGTTTTATTTCTTCTATATAAAACTTTATTATTTCTTATCTTGTTATTATTGTTTATCAGCATTCGATTTCCTATTCACTTTAGTTAGTTGTCATTGTGGTTAAAGTTTTATTTAACTCTAATAATTTTATTGAACAGTTTTGCTGTTTCATATTTCTTCTGAGTTATTTATTATTATTATTATTATTATTATTATTATTATTATTATTATTATTTATATCTTCTATATTTGAATATTCTTGTTTTTGTGTTTTGCAATGTTGCAGTTCGCACAAAGTATCGGGCATCCAGGGAGATGGCTGTTGCATTGAGTACGCTGATGACAATGAGTTTGACGGCAATGGGAGTAATATTTACTGCGAAATTGAAGAACTTTACGAACCAATTAGTAACAATCAGCAGCAGCAGTTTGTGTGCAAGCAGCCTGTGGTCAGCTGTGGTTCAGCATTGGAAAACGAGAAACTGCGTCAGAACCGTAATGTAAATTACTTTTTGCATTTGTGTAGATTTTGTAAAGAACGTTGATGCTCAGAGTGTGGTGATGATTTCCAATGACCTGTGGTATTGGATGCATTAGTTGACATTATTATCAATTTTGTCTTTGACATTTTTGAGGAATTGCTTCAAAAATTGAGTATTGAAGTCTATTTTTTTGAATTTTATAAGCATAGTACGCGTGATAAGTGCCTATGTGAAATGTTTTTGGTGAAATTTAGGATTCGGCAAAGACTCAAACTGTTGGAATCGCTAGTGACCGTGAAAAGATTTCATCTGATGTTGGAGCCGATGTTGCTTCCAAGAAATCGAAATTACTCGCGCTGTCTCCAAAATCTCCATTGAATATTCGCTTACCGTGAGATTCATGATTCTGATCGTTCAAATTGCTTTTATTGAGGCAGTTATTTTATCCATTGGAAGTTGTTTCGGCTATGTTTGAGTTTTTGATACATTTTTCATTTTCTGTTTGACAGGTCCAAAAAACCAGCCACTCCGACCATCACCATAGTACGCCACAGCGGTCTCTTACAAGTTGCTGCTGCTGCTGATGATGATGATCTGCCTTATGTTCCAGATGATCACATCAAGGAAAAACTTCATGTGTGATTACCTTAATTGGCTTATTAATTTCAGCAAATTTTATTACTTTGGTAAATATGCATTTAAGTGCTACTTAAAAGTCTTTTAAGGAGCTCAGAAAATTTTGTCCCTGCCTCAACTGCCTTCACCTCTGATTTTCATCAAGTTTTTCTTGCTGGTAGCAAGCAGGTCTATCTAACATAGAGGCTCTTCATATATATATATATATTATTATTATTATTCAGGACGATTTATTTGACGCCGTACGCATAGCTAAGGCTAAAGTCAAAGGCGTCTAACAACCAAAAGAAACTTTAACTATAAATATACTATATATATTATTTCTGTTTATCTATTACTAATATATATATATATATATATATCTTTATTTTCATTACTTGGCTATTAAGTAATTTAGCATTTAACCGACTGTTTAATTATGTGATTCACATGTATTTGATCACATGATAATGTAATGCCATCTGTTTACTTTGAATTTACTGTTTTCATGTAAGAGAATTTATGTAGCACAAGGAGTTTCACGCTGTGTTCAATCTTTTCCAGGCGCTCCAGGACTTAGTTAGCCAGGAGCTGAACGTCATCCACCAGACAAGCAACGCTCTGACCCAGTGCTGCCACGACTTTTCTGCATTTTCTGGATCGGCTGAATCGCTGGAGTGTCACCGGATTATCCTTATGGCATGTCAGTATTGTCAGTTACTGGAATACTTTGATTGAATGACTTGTTGTGAAGGATTTTGCTCTGTTGACAGTGTCATTGACATGTGCCCATGCTTGTAAGGAGCAGGATATTGGACGTCTTTGTTCCCAGTAATTTCCTGTCTAACTTAATCCATTGTGCTCTGGCAGTCCATGTAACCAATTATGTATGATGCTGAAACATTGGCCTTACATTGCCAAAGGGTTAAGGTTGAAGCATTTTTATGGATTTTTGCTTTTCTGAATACAAGCCGAATTCTTTTGTATGTACCGATGAAGTTGTTGATATTCTAGGCAAGAAGCGGGAGGCCTATCTTCTGGAGATGCAGCGACTTAGAGAAGCTGGTTCTGCCGCAGAGGGTCAAGGTCAAAAGGTCAGCATCGCTGTCCGTGACATCCGTCTGCCGCTCAAATCTGAGTTTATGTCAAAGATTGGAAGTTCGTACGGTAATTAGAGGGTTAATCTTTATTGTATCTGTTTTGCTTGATCATTAGTGACTGACATCTTTGTTGAAAGACAAATATGCCCATTTTCCTAGAACTAATCATTTTTTCTGATTTAATCGTTAATAATTTAAATTAGGTGATTTGGAGGCATTTCATGAGACGTAAACAAATGTTTTACATCCAGTAAATGTAAACATATGAAGCCTTTGTTCTATGTGATTGTTTGCAAATGGATATGGTATCTGGAAAAATCAATAAACAGGATATAGTATCTAAAGTATCTATGTATCAGGAATGATTGCTTGATGTTAGCATTCAGCATTTGTATATGAAATGATTGCAGACGCTTTGATTCACCATTTCGTTGTCATGGTCCGATGTGGTTGCCGCGTGTTTTTCACCAAGATGCTTTCCACTCACGACGCAATGGTTCGAAGCAGCCTTATGTTTCCAGAGAGCTTTGAAATGGATGACATTGGACATGACTCGGCTACTTTGGATGTGGAAATATATGGAATGGTAGGAACATTTCTCAGGATTTTGATCAAAATTGCATAATTGTGGATTGCTGTCAACAATTTTCTGTGTCTTTTCCAGTATTTTTGCTGTGTTTTTGTTTGTAAATGGAATTCCTATGCACTGTTTTGGTAGTATGCAGAATGATGTTGATTTGGCATGACTGTTTTACTGTATTGAAATTAATTTACAATGTTTTATGTTCCTATATAGAAGTTATGGGGCTTAATAGGCCAGCCATCAAAAAAGATTTGCAATTTAGTAACATTTGCTCTGATGCATCATTAGTTATTTTGATATTTCTGTATTTGGAATCTAATCTTTGGCAGTTTGAGAATAGAGTTTGTAAGGAATTATTTTGTATTACTTCTGATAGCATCGTACAATTGCACTTCTGTTTTTATGCAGACTATTGGCAGTTCTACGGGACGAGATTCTCCCAAAAAGAAAAAAAAGAAGGGGGTGAACCCCGTGAAGGCTTTGACCCCGAGCTGCACTCGCAGGCGTTTGAGTCCCGGAGGTTTTGCTTCAACTCGATCTTCGAACTTCGTCAATGTCGCGTCCCTTCGTTTGAATCTGTCACAGTTGTCAAAGAAGAACTTTTCCCTTGAAAGGGTAAGCACAGCTGAACCCAAAGCTATCAGGCTACAGAATTTTTTTGGCCCACATGGATGACTTTTAATGGTAGTTTTCGACGTTTACAGAAGGGATACTTAAAACATAAAACAGTTAACTGTATTTTCATGCATACTTGTTGAACGGTTGACATCATCATCATCATCATCATCATCATCATCATCATTGAACTTCTATAGCGCCATTTTAGTAATGTTCTTGACAACAGTCGATGGTTGCTCCTTGGTTTGATTTGTAATCCTCCATTGTCGAATCCAGTAAGTCAATAACACGGTTGGAATTATTTTTGAAATGGTGGGGGGGGGTTCAGTGGAGTAGTGGTAGGATTATTGCCATGCAGTCAGAGGATAGTAGGTTTGAATTTGACCCTTGCCACTGCATACTGATCTTGGGCAAGCTGTCCACCATAGACTAACTTCACACTTAGAATTCTTCACTTTGTGATTGACTTGGTGTGTTAGCATGTAACAACAATAATAATAATGGCAATAATAATAATAATAATAAATAATAATAATAATAATAATAATGATAATTGGTGAAGTTTGTGCTATTTTAGGTTCCCATTGCAAGTCCTCTTCAGGGCACAATTCATCTTTGCATCACTTGTGAGATGGAAAATCAGATTGAAGAGCGTGGTTTTCTTGTATGGACAAGCTATAGTTTTTTCATGCTCTGACCTTTCACCTTTGTGTATAATTTTGTTTTATTTATACAGATGGAGCTGATGATTCTGTTTTCATTAAATTTCTAAATAGTGAATCCTCAATGTTTATCTTTTATGGCCTATGATGTGATGAGACGTAATTCTGTTGGCTCACTGTGCATAAGAGGCATGAAGGTTACCTCCCCACCTATCTTAAGTGCCTAGAAATAAAGAACTACTGTGGTGTTGCTTTTGAAAGGGCTTGTAGAAATTCGTGAGATTTTTTTACTTACTTACTTATCCGTGATCAACAAGTAATCATGTGGATCGAAGTGTTTGCTGCCTGTTTTCATAAATATGAGTTATGTTTTTGATCAGAGATGAAATTAATAACGGAGTAAAAATAAATGATGCTTAATTGGATGGTTCATTTGGATTGTAGGCAATGTTTGAAGAAAAGTCTGGCTTTGGGACTTGGCATCGCAGGTGGTTTGTCCTGAAGAGAAACTGTCTTTTCTACTGGAAATATCCAGATGATGAGACTCAAAGGGTCTGTTGTTGTTGTTGTTGTTGTTGTTGTTATGCATTCAAATAATCTTGGGAGTAAGATAAAATAATTTCTTTTTAAAAGTCCAGAGTTATGGCTGGCAGAGGTGCATTGGGAGAGACTACTGACCTAAAGAAAAGCAACATTTCTCTCCAGTATTGTACAGTAGATGGGATGTCAATGAATCAAATAACGAACTTCTATGGCGCCACTATCATAATGTTTAGGAACTCAGCCGATGTCATACCAAATACAATCCAGATTAGAACTGGGTCGCCCCAGGAAGATCGGTGGGGGCGGTAATTATAATTTAATGGGGGGGGGGATAGGCCAAGGCAAACAGGCACATCTTAAGAATAGATCTAAAGATGATGATGATGATGATGATAATAATATGCAAAGTGATGCTGGTGGTAATGGATATATTAAGAACACATTTAGACAGTTTATGATGTTCTTGTATAATTAGTTGCCAATGGGAACCATCGACCTGAAATTCTGCGTAATGGACAGAGTGGACTTTGTCTCGCGCAGCGTCTGTGCACGGCCGGATACTTTTGAGCTGAAACTACGGCGCAAACAGGTTCTGAAAGAGAACAGCGGAGACAGAAGTCCTGCCTCAAAGTAAGTAGGGCTCGTGGGTGCATATGTAGACAATCATACTGTAAAATATAATAAAACCATAATAAACAAAATTTTGAAAGTACAGAAATCCTGACCACATTTATGGCTTAGGGTCCATCCATATAGTACGTATGTGCTGATGGGGGGGGGGTGGGGGCGGGGTTGGATTTAGATGATTTTGCATATGTATGGTTTGTGCAAGGAGGAAAGGGGTTGAAAATATGCCTTTTTTGCATACGTACTATATGGATGAGCCCTTAGTTATGTCTGCTCTGTCTTTTGTTGTGCACAACATTTTCCAGCCTTGTCTCTTATTTTACCCAAATTTTTACCAGTCAAACCTTTTATATTTTAACATAAAGTGGCATTTAGTATCCAACCACAGTGTAGTGAAAGCTCCTGCCCTGGCATTTTTGTGATCAATCTATTTAAAAATTTCTAACTGAAAGGCCATTTAGTAATATGTTTATTTTTAACTTTTGTCAGTTAGAGACCAACTAATTATTAAAACTTTAAAAGTAAAGCATTGTTTTTGCTTTATTGCAGCCTTTGGCTGTCTGCAGATACCAAAGATGAGCGCCTGAATTGGTGTGCGCAGCTGAACAGCGCGCTCGATAACCTTCGTGCCTGGCACCAGGATTCAGCAAAGCCAGAAAAAGCATTGTCCACAGACTGACAGGGAAAGATGAACACATGGACATTAAATCAAAAAGTTGACTTTTTTTGATCCATGAAAAATTAATATATGCTGAATATGTAGTGTTTAGTAAATAGATTTTGTGAAATAAAATTCAATGGATTGCAATTAGGCCAGCACAAAGGCATTGCTACTCTTTCCATGTTAATAATAGCATATCCACAATATCAAAGCCCTACGACACCACAAATTTTCGCTCAAATTTCGAAAAAAATTCCGTCACTTTTTCACCCTATTAATGTGTCTATATTGCAAAATATAATAATGGTGGCTATACATTGTATAGATGTTTAACCCCTTAAAGCAGTCAGACGCCTGATAGATATCCAAAATGCGGGTCCAGATTCCTTGTAGGCATCGACTGGGCTTCAATCGGTGCAAATATGAAAGCCCTACGACACCACAAATTTTCGCTCAAATTTCGAAAAAAAACCCTGGACTATAGTCCATGAAAATTTTTCGGGCGACCCAAAAATTCATGTCGATATTTCACCCAAATTTCTCTTTAGAACCCTCAAAGGCCTTGCAGTGATGTCAGTGGACTAGAAAAATCCGTCACTTTCCACCCTATTAATGTGTCTATATTGCAAAATATAATAATGGTGGCTATACATTGTATAGATGTTTAACCCCTTAAAGCAGTCAGACGCCTGATAGATATCCAAAATGCGGGTCCAGATTCCTTGTAGGCATCGACTGGGCTTCAATCGGTGCAAATATGAAAGCCCTACGACACCACAAATTTTCGCTCAAATTTCGAAAAAAAACCCATGAAAATTTTTCGGGCGACCCAAAAATTCATGTCGATATTTCACCCAAATTTCTCTTTAGAACCCTCAAAGGCCTTGCAGTGATGTCAGTGGACTAGAAAAATCCGTCACTTTCCACCCTATTAATGTGTCTATATTGCAAAATATAATAATGGTGGCTATACATTGTATAGATGTTTAACCCTTAAAGCAGTCAGACGCCTGATAGATATCCAAAATGCGGGTCCAGATTCCTTGTAGGCATCGACTGGGCTTCAATCGGTGCAAATATGAAAGCCCTACGACACCACAAATTTTCGCTCAAATTTCGAAAAAAAAACCCTGGACTATAGTCCATGAAAATTTTTCGGGCGACCCAAAAATTCATGTCGATATTTCACCCAAATTTCTCTTTAGAACCCTCAAAGGCCTTGCAGTGATGTCAGTGGACTAGAAAAATCCGTCACTTTCCACCCTATTAATGTGTCTATATTGCAAAATATAATAATGGTGGCTATACATTGTATAGATGTTTAACCCCTTAAAGCAGTCAGACGCCTGATAGATATCCAAAATGCGGGTCCAGATTCCTTGTAGGCATCGACTGGGCTTCAATCGGTGCAAATATGAAAGCCCTACGACACCACAAATTTTCGCTCAAATTTCGAAAAAACCCTGGACTATAGTCCATGAAAATTTTTCGGGCGACCCAAAAATTCATGTCGATATTTCACCCAAATTTCTCTTTAGAACCCTCAAAGGCCTTGCAGTGATGTCAGTGGACTAGAAAAATCCGTCACTTTCCACCCTATTAATGTGTCTATATTGCAAAATATAATAATGGTGGCTATACATTGTATAGATGTTTAACCCCTTAAAGCAGTCAGACGCCTGATAGATATCCAAAATGCGGGTCCAGATTCCTTGTAGGCATCGACTGGGCTTCAATCGGTGCAAATATGAAAGCCCTACGACACACCACAAATTTTCGCTCAAATTTCGAAAAAAACCCTGGACTATAGTCCATGAAAATTTTTCGGGCGACCCAAAAATTCATGTCGATATTTCACCCAAATTTCTCTTTAGAACCCTCAAAGGCCTTGCAGTGATGTCAGTGGACTAGAAAAATCCGTCACTTTCCACCCTATTAATGTGTCTATATTGCAAAATATAATAATGGTGGCTATACATTGTATAGATGTTTAACCCCTTAAAGCAGTCAGACGCCTGATAGATATCCAAAATGCGGGTCCAGATTCCTTGTAGGCATCGACTGGGCTTCAATCGGTGCAAATATGAAAGCCCTACGACACCACAAATTTTCGCTCAAATTTCGAAAAAAACCTGGACTATAGTCCATGAAAATTTTTCGGGCGACCCAAAAATTCATGTCGATATTTCACCCAAATTTCTCTTTAGAACCCTCAAAGGCCTTGCAGTGATGTCAGTGGACTAGAAAAATCCGTCACTTTCCACCCTATTAATGTGTCTATATTGCAAAATATAATAATGGTGGCTATACATTGTATAGATGTTTAACCCCTTAAAGCAGTCAGACGCCTGATAGATATCCAAAATGCGGGTCCAGATTCCTTGTAGGCATCGACTGGGCTTCAATCGGTGCAAATATGAAAGCCCTACGACACCACAAATTTTTCGCTCAAATTTCGAAAAAAACCCTGGACTATATATAGTCCATGAAAATTTTTCGGGCGACCCAAAAATTCATGTCGATATTTCACCCAAATTTCTCTTTAGAACCCTCAAAGGCCTTGCAGTAATGTCAGTGGACTAGAAAAATCCGTCACTTTCCACCCTATTAATGTGTCTATATTGCAAAATATAATAATGGTGGCTATGTGATTGCCTAGATTTTTAAAACCTTTAAAGCAATCAGGCACCTGATAGATATCCAAAATGCGGGTCCGGATCATTTGTAGGCATCGGCTGGTGAAGGCAGATGTTTGAGAGCGGGGGGGGGAGGGGGTATGGCGAGCGCCCTAACTCTTTTACTGCAATAGAATTCATTAGAATTACTATTCCACACATAATGAGTGCAGGGGCGTAGCCAGGAATTTGATTTGGGAGGGTATAAATGTTTGCGGTGGAGTATAAACCTGAACTATAAACCATATAAACTACATAATTATAACATAATTATAACCTCATATAAATCACATAAAACAACACTTTAAGGAAGACTGATTGGGGTATATATACCGATATATCGCCCGTCGCTCCGCCCCTGAATGAGTGCATATAATAACTTTTAACCAATATTTTTATCTATCCGATAAAATTTCTTGCAAATAGTAACATAGACGCCATGGCGGGTTCCACTCCATCTGAGGCACGACTGCTTGTTACATAGATATATAGAGAACTTGTTATATAGAGAAGGCTTCATACTTAGACTAGTAGAGCCGACCATCCCCTACCCCCTCACAAAAAATTTCTCTGCAATTTTGCACGAATCTCACGGGTGGCCCTGATGGCAAGTGGGGGTGTTCAACCCCCCCTCCGTGGCCTCGCCAATGGCTATATACTGATAATAATCTGTTAAAATTTACTGTGATCATTTAGATTTTATATCCAAGTTGATCCTAAACAGTGGCGTAGCCAGGATTCCGGAATAGGGGCACATCGAAATTTTCGGGTTAAAGAGTAACAACAAGCAAAATAAGTCCAGTCAAGCCCTTTCAGTTTTCGTGCATTTTCCTCGATTTCATATTACTAGGCCTATCTGCCTCACCTCCAGTGTCTAATCTAGACTTTTGGACTCTGAGGGGACTCTGACAAGGCCAGGGGAAAGTCAGCTGGGTACAGCTAGGGAGCTGCTGTTAGTTGATGTAGTATGCCAAAATTTCCGGGGGGAATTTGAAATTTCCGGGGAAAAAGGGCAATTTTCACCCCCGGAAACGGCCTAGATTAAACCCTGCTCACCTCCAAACCACTCGACTGATTTGGACAAATCCCATGACCGAATAGTGGGCCGCCCCCCTCCCCCACCAGTGGCTGTTGCCTTTCAACCGAAGCAGCAGTCGTGTCGTTGTGCGAGAATTCTGCGTTTTATCAAATGCTTTCGTAAATTTCCTCATCAGACAGATCATCATCGCCAATGTTGGTTTTTCGGCGGACGAAAGAGTCGGTGTTTTTCAACCGGCGCTCGTTAACGTAACCATCCTTGGTCGGAGAGTTGTCGACACATACTTCGTAGTCTTCCTGGTCGTTTTCACCTTCCTCCTCCTCGACAGACCATTCAGGTATCAGCGAGACCACGCGCGTCGGCATACGCGGCGTCTCCTGCGTCGCGTTCCTTTTCAGAGATCTGAACATCTCCAAATCGACCGCAGCTGGCAGTTGCGGTGGTTTCTTGGAAGGTCTCGCTGGAATGTCGTCTGCCAGAGGAAGTCTTCTGTATCGTCTGCCTAGAACGTCGGTCACGTGATCGGTTGCACGACGTCGTACGTTTCTAGTGACGTCAGCAACTGTACGAAGGGTTTGTTGTTGATATCTGCCTTTTGAAAGAGGGTTGTCATCTGCTGTTTTTATCTTTGGCGATGTTTGTTGTATTGACTTCTGGGATGATCGAGATGTTTGTAATCCTGGAATTTTGGAAGTGGAACTATGTGACCCAGGACTTGAGTCTTCAGTTGTATTCACAAGTACTTCATTAGACTGGGGCTGGTTGTTGCCCAGTGAAAATCCTGTGACTTTCTTAAGCGTTCTGTCACCGGCAGAAGCGTTACCAAAGATGTCAGTTTTCGGTGGCTTTGGTACGGAGGAGCACTGTGCTTTATGTAAGAACGGATCAGGCCTCAAAATATTGTTTGGATTTGATGGTGGAAATCCAGAAAACGAAGACTCGTTAACAGGGGAATGGAATCTGCTTCCTGAATTTGGAAATTTCTGCTTCACCTGTGGAATCACAGTGGAATATGTCGAGGACTTAAGAGGTTTCGAAGACTCGCTTCTGCTACTCGCACCCTGAGCAGATATTATTTTCGACAGGTTGTCCATGTGTTTTTGATTTTTGGCGGTCGGAGAGAGGAGAATTTCTTCTCTATGAGATACACAGCCTTCACCTTTATCATGGCCAATGATGTCCACAGACTTCTGTGGAGCCTTTTGCAGTTCCAGAGGTTTGATTGGAGGTTTGGGCCGCTGTTCGTTGTTCCACACGTTCTCGAATTTTCTGTCACATGATTGGTCTACGAGGTTTCTTGGAAGAGATTGAAAATCTGCCTTGTTTGCCGTTTTTATTTTATCAGCGGCTTGCCAGCTGGGATTTGAGGGAGATTTCTGTGCGGGGTTTGCCCTCGTAGGCGTGCAGTTGACTTCACCGGTGGGTGCTTCGAATTGAGCAATCTTCGACTTCAGATTCAAGCGCCCTCTGTCCATTGCCTCTGATAATGTGCGTGGTTCTTAAATTTAACACAAATGACACGACTACTTCTACGACTAGAAAAACAATACGCCTACTAGATAAGATAATGCATCTGAAGTGGCTTAGCAGGCATATACTACATTCAGGTATGGACTATGACCTTATGACCTCACATTCTTAGGGGTGGGGACGGGGGGCGAATGTTGTTGAGGCAAAGATTACCCTAAATTGATTTTTGAATCCATCATTGCTATAACAGAAGCCCACTGCATTAACTTTGCAGGTGGTTAATAAACAACCAGTGTTTCACCTTTTTTCTTCACCCATATCACTTTGGATAGCATCATTGGGGTAGCCACGGAAGGGGGAGGGTACGGCCCCCTAATCGGATCAGGACCAGCAGGGTTTAATCTAGGCCGTTTCCGGGGGGAGGGGAATTGCCCATTTTGCCCCCGGAAATTTCAAATTCCCCCGGGAAATTTTGGCATACTACATCAACTAACAGCAGCCCCCTAGCAGAATTCCCCCCGGCTTTGTCAGTTCCCCCCGGAGTCCAGGTTAAACAATGGGGACCAGTCGTGAGATTCGTCCAAACAAAACTAGGGAGTAGTTGAGGGGTAGGGGTAGTACTTAAAAATTTTGAAGCATTTGAGACGACTGTTTTTGCTCATCAAGACTTTTGGGCTGAAAATGGCAAAGTGCCCCCTATTCTGGAATCCTGGTTGGGCCACTGAAAAGCATTAGCATTAGATTAAAAAATCATTGCGAGAATAAGCCATAGGCCTAGTTGGTTCTCACACAGGGCAGATCCCACTAAACCACTCTAAACCCTTTTATTATAATTATTATTATTATAAGCTGAGCGGCATACTGAGCCAAGCCTTTTGAGTAGCCCTACAGACATTTGATTGACTTACTTACTTACTATGTGTATAATTCTCCCCCACAGTGATGATTCCACTAGGTTTTCCATCTGGGGCTCTACTAGGACACATCTTAATACATAGCATTGAGGACCTTCTATTATAACAATGTAACACCATGGTCCAATATACCTAATAGAAAAACAGCGGCGTATAAATTGACAATTTTGAATTAATCAATATGACAAATTGAACAAGGAACTCTTGCTCTTGCACATTACAGATAAGTCAGTCGTAGTCACCTGCGGTCCTGTTTTTTCCAATTCAACACTTCTTTCCAGAATTCATCTGAGAAAAACATTCCATAAAACATTCACAAGAACTTCAGTGAATCTTGCACTCCTTAATTCTTCATAAAACAACATTAGGAAAGCACTGTAATAAAACGCAAGGTAGAATAGAGCATATATGATCGATTAACCATCAATATACCAGTAAATACTTCCTTGTGTTTAAGTGCAGGTCTTTGCATGTTTTAAGTGTTGACACAAACCTCGGTTCAAAGTCCACATTGGCTAAAGGTATACAGGGCCAGATCTATTTTCACATGACTAGGCATAGATAGGTTGAATTAGGGACTTCCAGTATTGACTTAAGTATAGTAACTTAATTAACTGTCAATGCATTAAGAGGAAACTACACCATAAAGTACCAATAAAATAGTGCAGCCAGCTGGGGACTCATTCGTGCCTGTTATGTTGACTGCATTTGACTTTTAGATCAACTTCCCTTTATATTTTGCATCACTTACAGCCTAGCACCTCATACACAACTTTCCAAATGCACAACAATTCAAATACAAATTTCTGAATGTTTATGAGAAATACCATAACAAGTTGTATACTGAATGTAATCATTAATAATACATTAATTAAATATTATAATTCCTCAGCACAGGAAAAGTCAATTCCAAATACAAATCTGTCAACATAATATTCAAATGCATGAATTCTGAGTAACTATTTAAGCCTAAAAATAAAGTTTTTTTCCCACAAACACTAAGCAGAGGTTTATATAGCTATAGCTGCATGCCACACATACTGTATATGGAAAGTCAAATTAATTTTTCTTTAGAGTATATACAGCTAAAGAGTTTGACAACTGAGAAAAAATAAGCATGTACAAAAATAAATACAACAAAAAAGATAATGAAAATTTAACACTGCCCCCCCCCCCCAATTTCTAAACTTTTATATAATTCTGTGAATTTGCATGTTCTGCAGACAGCATTTGTTTTACAGCAACACTTTCCTGTGCTGAAAAAATAACTTTAAGCAAGCAAGTCATGGCACAGAAGAAACTGAGGCTGTATCAAATGCTATGCATGGCTTATGCAGACATGATTTGCATGTGCAAAAGTATGGCACAGTACTTAATAATTAACTGAGCCTTATACACGATAATAAGCTCTCTCTCTCACACACACACTCTCTCTCTCTCTCTCTCTCTCCTAAGGCAGGTTTATCTGGCAGTATGCCAGTCAGGAAGGAATAAGAGATAGTTTCTCATTACTGTCTTCCTCAAAGACAATCAATACCTGTAAGTGACCTGTACCTACTTACTAATGACTAGGATCAGATTCACACCTGCCACTTTCTGATTCATTTTAGAACCTGTTATCACCACAACCAACCTTATTTAATTAATCAACACATTAACTCCAACTTGTACATCATCTGATTAAATCACTGGACATTAAATATATCAGCACAGTTTCAACTTACTTATCAACAAGTGTTCTAATAAGTCTGGACATGTGTAGGATAAGGTCTTTGATGCCGACGATGCGTCCCTTCATGTGACGGAGTTTATCTGCTGCCTGTGTCTCCCTTGAAACAGCCAAAGTCGGTCTGCTCCTCGCCAGCCCATAGGTGCTCTGAAGGTCGCCATGCCTCACCCTCGTCAAAACTATAATCTGTGCCTGTGACGACGACCTTGTGCCATCCGGTTCTGTAGGACTGCCACTTTGAACCTGCGGTGCTGATGTTGGGTCTGCCTTCCCGCTGCTACCGGCCATCGAAGTTGGCAGGTCATGGTCCAGTTCGACCGCTGTTCCTGGTTTTTGCGGCTCATGCTTTGAACAACTCCTGAAGGATGGTCGCTGCTTCTGACATTTGAAGCATGGTAGACTGGAGCCTATCGTGAAAGGACCAGAAAACAGACAGCGGATTCAACAACGAAGACAGCAAATAAGGAGATGGCGTAACCAGAAAGCAACAATCATGCCAAATATACAGGAATACTTCACAATTCTGTAATGCAGTGTAATTTCAGCAAGGTACTATCTCAACAGAGCTGATTGGCTAATCAGATATATATATATATATACAGGCCCGCCGAGAGAAATTCCGGGCCCCTGTACAGAATGGCTGGCGGGCCCCGAACAAATTTAAAAAATTGCTGACTACCCTTTTTTGCTTGTCATTGGTTTAACCCAAATTAACCGACACGATGTCATGTTGCAACTCTCGAAAACTAGTGATGACCTTTTTTCTTGTCGCTCTTTTTCGCACTCAGTAGCGTCATTTCACACTTTTCTTCGGGGCGAGATAATTTTTTGGTAAAATTTGGCAAAATTTTGGCATATTATGGACAAACTTTGAGCAATTATAGGCAAATTTTGGGCAATTTTTGGACCAATTTTGTCAAATTTGAAAATTTTTGACATTTTTTGGCAAGTTTTGGACAATTTTGGCGATTTTTTGCACACTTTTACAGTATTTATTTACTTAATACATTATTTCTCCATTTTCCTTGGGGGGCCCGCCTGCCCCTCCCCAAATGACGCCCCTGTTCACATTGTTCATTTTGATGCTTTTGATGTCCTCAGGTCCGGGCCCCCCTTTTACTCGCCGGGCCCCCTTTCTTTAGCGTTATTGTTGGTTTTATTGTTAATTATGCATATTCATCATCGTCCCGGGCCCCCTCCAGATCGCCGGGCCCCTGTGCATTTGCCCCCCCTGCCCCCCGCTCTCGGAGGCCCTGTATATATACATATATATATAATTTATTATTTATTTATCTATTACTGATCTCGAATCACTTTAACTTTAAGACTTATAATTTGTTCATCTTGAGTTCATCTGCACCAGAGCCTGTCCGGTCTGCGCCCTGGTTAGAGATACGTAATTCGTATCTTTAGCATAGGGGTTATAGATACGTAATTCGTATCTTTAGCATAAGGGTTATAGATCCGTAATTCGGATCTTTAGCATAAGGGTTATAGATACGTCATTCGGAACGTATATTTAGACCATATGCTTTAATATCAAATTAGTAATAATTTAAATAAAGGGGGCATGACTACCTACGGGTCTGCGCCCCCTTATAATATGCATGTAATGCTGTTTATCTGTCAAATATTCATATAGTCATCACGCGACGCCGTCTGTCTCTTTTCGGTCAGGTGGCGCACCAGGACAACAACATTCTAACCCTCCCGCGTCAGCAGGTGGGCGATGGTGTGTCCCAATGTTTTATCCAGGCCCGTTAGAGGGAGATCCTATATGGCGACAACCTGACGTCAACATTGTAGGGGATGGAATATTTTTAATCTTATAAGTAATACATTTATAACTAAGACCCCAAATAATATAACAATATGTTAGGTATGGGTGAATCATTGTAAAATAAATG
>CM030868.1:637500-857260 GCA_018105865.1 Metaphire vulgaris | reverse complement strand
TTAGGAACTAATGAACTTAAGAACTAAGGAACTTAGGAACTAAAGAACTTAGGAACTAAAGAACTTAGGAACTAAGGAACGTAGGAATATAGGAACTTAGGAACTAAGGAAATTAGGAACTCAGGAACTTAGAAACTGAGGAACTTAGGAACTAAGGAACGTAGGAACATAGGAACTTAAGAACTAAGGAACTAAAGAAATTAGGAACTGAGGAACTTAGGAACTTAGGAAATAAGAAACTTAGGAATTTCGGAACTAAGGAACTTAGGAGCTTAGGAACTTAGGAACTAAGGAACTAAGGAACTTAGGAAATAAGGAACTTAGGAATTTAGGAACTAAGGAACTTAGGAACTAAGGAGCTTAGGAACTAAGGAACTTAGGAACTAAGGAACGTAGGAACATAGGAACTTAGGAACTAAGGAATTTAGGAACTAAGGAACTTAAGAACTAAGGAACTTAGGAACTAAGGAACTAAGGAACTTAGGAACTAAGGAGCTTAGGAACTAAGGAACTAAGCAATTTAGGAACTAAAGAATTTAGGAACTAAGGAACTTAGGAACTAAGGAACTTAGGAACTAAGGAGCTTAGGAACTTAGGAACTAAGGAACGTAGGAACATAGGAACTTATGAACTAAGAAACTAAGGAAATTAGGAACTCAGGAACTTAGGAACTTAGGAAATAATGAACTTAGGAATTTAGGAACTAAGGAACTTATGAACTAAGGAACTTAGGAACTAAGGAACTTAGGAACTTAGGAACTAAGGAACTTAGGAACTAAGGAACTTAAGAACTAAGGAACTTAAGAACTAAGGAACTTAGGAACTAAGGAACTAAGGAACTAAGGAACTTAGGAACTAAGGAACTTAAGAACTAAGGAACTTAGAAACTAAGGAACTAAGGAACTAAGGAACTGAGGAACTTAGGAACTAAGGAACGTAGGAACATAGGAACTTAAGAACTAAGGAACTTAGGAGCTTAGGAACTTAGGAACTAAGGAACTTAAGAACTAAGGAACTTAGAAACTAAGGAACTAAGGAACTAAGGAGCTTAGGAACTTAGGAACTAAGGAACGTAGGAACATAGCAACTAAGTCACTAAGGAAATTAGAAACTCAGGAACTCAGGAACTTAGGAACTGAGGAACTTAGGAACTAAAGAACTTTGGAACTTAGGAAATAATGAAAGTAAAAATTAGGAACTAAGGAACGTAGGAACTTATGTACTAGATAACTTAGGAACTAAGGAACAAAGGAACTCAGGAACTTACGAACTAAGGAACTTAGGAACTAAGGAGCTTAGGAACTAAGGAACTTAGGAACTAAGGAGCTAAGGAGCTTAGGAACTAAGGAACTTAAGAACTAAGGAACGTAGGAACATAGGAACTAAGGAACTAAGGAACTAAGGAAATTAGGAACTCAGGAACTTAGGAACTTAGGAAATAAGGAACTTAGGAATTTAGGAACTAAGGAACTTAGGAACTAAGGAACTTAGGAACTAAGGAACTTAGGAACTAAGTAACTTAGGAACTAAAGAACTTAGGCACTAAGGAACGTAGGAATATAGGAACTTAGGAAATAAGGAAATTAGGAACTCAGGAACTTAGGAACTGAGTAACTTAGGAACTAAAGAACGTAGGAACATAGGAACTTAGGAACTAAGGAACTAAAGAAATTAAGAACTGAGGAACTTAGGAACTTAGGAAATAAGGAACTAAGGAACCTAGGAACTAAGGAACTAAGGAACTTAGGAACTAAGGAACTTAGGAACTAAGGAGCTAAGGAGCTTAGGAACTTAGGAACTAAAGAACTTAGGAAGAGAGGAATTAAGGAACGTAGGAACATAGGAACTTAGGAACTAAGGAAATTAGGAACTCAGGAACTCAGGAACTTAGGAACTGAGGAACTTAGGAACTGAGGAACTTAGGAACTAAAGAACTTTGGAACTTAGGAAATAATGAAAGTAGGAAATTAGGAACTAAGGAACGTAGGAACTTATGTACTAGGGAACTTAGGAACTAAGAAACGAAGGAACTCAGGAACTTACGAACTAAGGAACTTAGGAACTAAGGAGCTTAGGAACTTAGGAACTAAGGAAATTAGGAACTAAGGAACGTAGGAACATAGGAACTTAGGAACTAAGGAAATTAGGAACTCAGGAACTTAGGAACTTAGGAAATAAGGAACTTAGGAATTTAGGAACTAAGGAACTTAGGAACTAAGGAACTTAGGAACTAAGGAACTTAGGAACTAAGGAACTTAGGAACTAAGGAACTTAGGAACTAAGGAACTTAAGAACTAAGGAACTTAGGAACTAAGGAACTAAGGAGCTTAGGAACTAAGGAACTTAGGAACTAAGGAACGTAGGAACATAGGAACTTATGAACTAAGGAACTAAGGAAATTAGGAACTCAGGAACTTAGTAACTTAGGAAATAAGGAACTTAGGAATTTAGGAACTAAGGAACTTAGGAACTTAGGAACTAAGGAACTTAGGAACTAAGGAAGGTAGGAACATAGGAACTTACGAAAAAAAACTTAGGAACTTAGGAACTAAGGAACTTAGGAACTAAGGAACGTAGGAACTTAGGAAATAAGAACTTAGGAACTAAGGAACGTAGGAATATAGGAACTTAGGAACTAAGGAACTAAGGAAATTAGGAACTAAGGAACTTAAGAACTAAGGAACTTAGGAACTAAAGAACTTAGGAACTAAAGAACTTAGGAACTAAGGAACGTAGGAATATAGGAACTTAGGAACTAAGGAACATAGGAACTTAGGAACTAAGGAACTAAAGAAATTAGGAACTGAGGAACTTAGGAAATAAGGAACTTAGGAATTTATATATATAAATATAAATATAAATATATATATATATATAATATATATATAAATATAAATATAAATATAAATATAAATATAAAAATTTATATTTAAATATAAATATAAATATAAATATAAATATAAATATAAATATAAATACAAAATTTGTATTTAAATATAAATATAAATATAAATATAAATAAAAATATAAATATAAATATAAAAATTTATATTTAAATATAAATATAAATATAAATATAAATATAAATATAAATATAAAAATTTATATTTAAATATAAATATAAATATAAATATAAAAATTTATATTTAAATATAAATATAAATATAAATATAAATATAAATATAAAAATTTATATTTAAATATAAATATAAATATAAATATAAATATAAAAATTTATATTTAAATATAAATATAAATATAAATATAAATATAAATATAAAAATTTATATATAAATATAAATATAAATATAAATATAAATATAAATATAAATATAAATATAAAAATTTATATTTAAATATAAATATAAATATAAATATAAATATAAATATAAAAATTTATATTTAAATATAAATATAAATATAAATATAAATATAAAAATTTATATTTAAATATAAATATAAATATAAATATAAATATAAAAATTTATATTTAAATATAAATATAAATATAAATATAAATATAAAAATTTATATATAAATATAAATATAAATATAAATATAAATATAAATATAAATATAAAAATTTATATTTAAATATAAATATAAATATAATAATAAAAATTTATATTTAAATATAAATATAAATATAAATATAAAAATTTATATTTAAATATAAATATAAATATAAATATAAATATAAATATAAAAATTTATATTTAAATATAAATATAAATATAAATATAAATATAAATAAAAATATAAAAATTTATATTTAAATATAAATATAAATATAAATATAAATATAAATATAAATATAAATATAAAAATTTATATTTAAATATAAATATAAATATAAATATAAAAATTTATATTTAAATATAAATATAAATATAAATATAAAAATTTATATTTAAATATAAATATAAATATAATAATAAAAATTTATATTTAAATATAAATATAAATATAAATATAAAAATTTATATTTAAATATAAATATAAATATAAATATAAATATAACTATAAATATAAATATAAAAATTTATATTTAAATATAAATATAAATATAAATATAAATATAAAAATTTATATTTAAATATAAATATAAATATAAATATAAATATAAATATAAAAATTTATATTTAAATATAAATATAAATATAAATATAAATATAAAAATTTATATTTAAATATAAATATAAATATAAATATAAATATAAATATAAATATAAATATAAAAATTTATATTTAAATATAAATATAATATAATAATAAAAATTTATATTTAAATATAAATATAAATATAAATATAAAATATAAAAATTTATATATAAATATGAATTTAAATATAAATATAAAGATAAAGATAAATATAAATATAAATATAAAAATTTATATTTAAATATAAATATAAATATAAATATAAATATAAATATAAATATAAAAATTTATATTTAAATATAAATATAAATATAAATATAAATATAAATATAAAAATTTATGTTTAAATATAAATATAAATATAAATATAAATATAAAAATTTATATTTAAATATAAATATAAATATAAATATAAATATAAATAAAAAATTTATATTTAAATATAAATATAAATATAAATATAAATATAAATATAAAAATTTATATTTAAATATAAATATAAATATAATAATAAAAATTTATATTTAAATATAAATATAAATATAAAAATTTATATATAAATATAAATTTAAATATAAATATAAAGATAAAGATAAATATAAATATAAATATAAAAATTTATATTTAAATATAAATATAAATATAAATATATATATAAATATAAATATAAATATAAAAATTTATATTTAAATATAAATATAAATATAAATATAAATATAAATATAAATATAAATATAAAAATTTATATTTAAATATAAATATAAATATAAATATAAATATAAATATAAATATAAAAATTTATATTTAAATATAAATATAAATATAATAATAAAAATTTATATTTAATTATAAATATAAATATAAATATAAATATAAATATAAATATAAAAATTTATATTTAAATATAAATATAAATATAGGGTTAGGGTTAGGGTTCCAGCCAGCACGGGTGCCAGCCAGCACGGGTGCCAGCCAGCACGGGTGCCAGCCAGCACGGGTGCAAGCCAGCACGGGTGCCAGCCAGCACGGGTGCCAGCCAGCACGGGTGCCAGCCAGCACGGGTGCCAGCCAGCACGGGTGCCAGCCAGCACGGGTGCCAGCCAGCACGGGTGCCAGCCAGCACGGGTGCCACCCAGCACGGGTGCCAGCCAGCACGGGTGCCAGCCAGCACGGGTGCCACCCAGCACGGGTGCCACCCAGCACGGGTGCCACCCAGCACGGGTGATCACACTGATCATAACCCTTTAATAAATGCCGTGTCTTTGGTTATGCTAGGCTTACGGCCAGTGGAGTAGCCAGGGGTGGGGGGGGCTGGCTTAGGAGTCACATGCTCGGCCGATCAAAAATTTTTATACCGTATTATTATTCTGCGGGTGGATGGATGGGCGACATGGGCGTCTGGAAGGGGTCCAAGGGGTGAAATTGCACCCCATGGAAAAATTGAGGCGTTATGAAAAAAGTAAAATTACTTGTTTCTTTCGTCACAAGACCTTGTTTTGCACCCCATTCATAAATTTCTGCGGACGCCCATGATGGACGCCGAAATCGGATCTAAGGTAGGGAAAAGAAAGAATTAGGCCTAAGGAGCAACTGAAAACTGCCCTCATATACTGACTATGCAGGTTTAACTAATTTAAGTAAGGGAAAAATAAGCGACGACCTATATTTGTTTGTCAGGATTTTCGGAATGTTCGGCTGGTAACGCCCCAATGCTTACGGCTATATAAAAATAGTTCATTAGGCCTCTAAAATACAATAATACAATTATAAACTTAAAATTAGTTTGGCTTAGCGTTATTTTGGGGGGCCCGGTGTGTGTCCATGATTGGGGCCCCTTAACCGTAAAAAGGCTGACGAGCAAAAAGAAAGTTTTTCCTACTAATTGTACAATTCATGACTCCTCTTTGGGGCACGTCACAAGACTCCCACCAGCAGTACCTGCCTCAGCTGCACTTCAACTAGCAGCGCCACTTCGAGACAGAGACATTAAGATGTCAGGATGGATTCGTCCACGAGGCAGACCACCAATCACTTGGCTTCACCAAATCCATGAGGACTGTGGATTACCGGTGTTCGAAGCCTTCCAATGTGCGCAGAATAGACAGTTATGACGTACATTGTGTGTGTGTGTGTGTGTGTGTGTGGTGTTGGGGTAAAGAATCTGGCACTCAAGCCCCTTCTCCTAACACAAAATTCCTGGCGACGCCACTGCGTAGGTTTTAGGTTTGATTGAGTGTTTAGTGGAAACTGACGATCGATTAGAATTTCCGTTGACAGGTTTCTCCTCTTCTTCGCTTCGTCGATTTCTTTGAAAAATTTCGATTGTTGTCGCTTTTCTTCGTCGTCTGTCTTAATAACAGGATTACGGCTTTGGGGCCCCAATCATGGACACACACCGGGCCCCCCAAAATAACGCTAAGCCAAACTAATTTTAAGTTTATAATTGTATTATTGTATTTTAGAGGCCTAATGAACTATTTTTATATAGCCGTAACACCGCTCTCCGGTCAGTCGACCCCAGTATTGGGGTCGACTGACCGGAGAGCGGTGGACGATGACGAGTGGGGCCATCACTGGAAGAGACGCCAGTTGACCGCTTAAAAGGCCTCTCTTTCTCTCTCTTCAGTATAATGGTCTGTTCGAATCATATAGGCATATAATGAAATTTATTAATAAAAAAGCACTTTTAAGCATTTATTTTACAATGATTCACCCATACCTAACATATTGTTATATTATTTGGGGTCTTAGTTATAAATGTATTACTTATAAGATTAAAAATATTCCATCCCCTACAATGTTGACGTCAGGTTGTCGCCATATAGGATCTCCCTCTAACGGGCCTGGATAAAACATTGGGACACACCATCGCCCACCTGCTGACGCGGGAGGGTTAGAATGTTGTTGTCCTGGTGCGCCACCTGACCGAAAAGAGACAGACGGCGTCGCGTGATGACTATATGAATATTTGACAGATAAACAGCATTACATGCATATTATAAGGGGGCGCAGACCCGTAGGTAGTCATGCCCCCTTTATTTAAATTATTACTAATTTGATATTAAAGCATATGGTCTAAATATACGTTCCGAATGACGTATCTATAACCCTTATGCTAAAGATCCGAATTACGTATCTATAACCCTTATGCTAAAGATACGAATTACGTATCTATAACCCCTATGCTAAAGATACGAATTACGTATCTATAACCCCTATGCTAAAGATACGAATTACGTATCTCTAACCAGGGCGTCCGGCCTGATATCCTGGGTTTGGACTTCCCATAAAGTACGAATCTGGCGTACTAGCGGCTGATACCTTGGTATATTATAAAGTTGCGCAATAGAAGTTAATGTTCATTAACTAAGATAAATAATTTAAACTTACTATCGCGTGCATTAACAGCATATAGTATGGCTTTAATCGATGATCGCTGGCATCGACGCTGTTTCTAAAACGATACAAACGTTTATTTTCAATGAATTATTTGTCAATAAAGAGCGAAAATAAGAGAAGGAATCGTCTCTTCTAAGTTTTAATATAGACTACGAAGGCAGGTAAGCAGTCTAATAAATAGAATAAAATATTCACTAAAGCGAGTTTATAGTTTCAAAAGAAAGCAGCTACCCGCCATTTTGCTAAGTAATAACGGATGGCGGTAACAACACCGTAACACTTCTATTTCAAGCTGCGTCTCACACAACGGATATAGGTACTTTTGTTTTAACATAATTGAGCTCAAATTAGTAGTTTTAGGACAATTTCTAGGTGATAATGATAACCATATAGAAAATTACTTAACAAAATGGCGAAAAATTGTCATCAACCTTTGGAGTCTTAACAATAAAAGGATTACTTCCAGAGAATATCAACTTCAATGATTTATGGCTACCCGGAAGTGAGGGTGCTTAGAATGTTTATAAATCAATGGTAGATTAAATTTAAACATGGAAGCAAATGTAAATCAACGAACTTTAAACTTGTTAAGTACTTTATCACAATTTTTGTAGATTTATTTATCGTACTTGCAGTCTGTTTTAGGTACTTGCAGTCTGTTTTAGCGTTTGTTTATTGGGTAGAATGAGACGCATGACGACATAAGCCCTGATTTTATATAGCGCCATTATATCTAAATTCTGCTTATTGACTGGCATGCAAAGTGCTTAGGGTTGCTTCTCGATGTGTGGCCCAGCCTCTGGAATTCATTACAAAAATAGCTTAGTATAACTAGCATATTATCATCTTTGAGATCTAGTCTTTAAGATGTAACTGTTTGGTCTGGCCTATTGTTCCCCTTCGATCAGACTGACCTTTGCTCTGATTTGAATTGGATTCCGTGTGCCATCGGTTAATGCCCTAGGCATTATGACAGTGACGTCAGAGAAGTGCACTGATTGATTGATTTAGCAACATTAATTATTTGTAGCGATATGACGATTCCGTTTGGAAACGAAAGAGAAGCAAATATCGCTTTCAATTCACTCAGGGTTGATAAAGAGCCAAGAATGTCTGGACTGAGTCGAGAAATGAATCAGCAGGACAACAAACTCATTGTGTGAGCTTATTCTATTCATTATTCAGCTTATTCTACACAGTTAACATGAAAAAGTAGTTAGTGCATTTCCAGGACTAACTTTTGATCATAATATTTACATGTGAACATACATGACTTTTACTTAATTACATTGTTTACGTTTCTCTTCAGGAAATGGGAAGCAACAGAAGCGCGAATGTTACGTGTCAGTGTGAATGGATTTCTTGATCATCTAGCACTCGTCACACAGACATTAGCCGAGTTTGGACCCCCTGTGCCTATAGATACTGAAGTCAGCAGACAATTATGAAAATTTCTGTACATATCAACTAGTAATTCAAAATGATGAGACAGTTTGGACTGTTGCACTATTTATGCAGTTTGAAAAAACAAAGAAACCTATTTTCAGACAATATAGAAGTGTTATTAATTTTTATTGTCACCTAAAAGCAACCTTACTATCAATGCTGTGAAAGACACTAGTTGAAACTAAATGAAAGTGCATGGCTGGCCAGAACTTACACTGTACATTTCACTTACACTGTACAAACTGTATTTCAATAATTAACCAAATTTAACTGTAGTAAAAGTGTGTTTTGAAACTGAACATAGTTGCATAAGGAGAAAATCAGGCAGGTGAAGTATATGAGAAAACTAGCCATTAGGGCAAATTGGTAGTGAAATTTTGTCATAAACACGATAGAAAATATGCATTGACGAAATATCAAAAGCCACAAAAACTGACAGTGATTTTCAAATTGGTGATAGAAATCATTATTTGACAATCAATTCATCTTCAATTACTGATAATTTCAATATTCAAGCCTGGCAGTCATCTTCTACATATACATACTGTATTTGTAAATACATGTACCCTTAACAGATACAGTATAAATCATCGGTAGTCTTGTCTTCACACCCATTACAACAACCGACACTTGCTAAAATGTGGAATGCATATATATATACATAAAGCTCTGTTGAGATAAAGCACAACTCAATGCAAATGTGTTGCTGAATACATATATATTAGTGATGAATTTCATTAATATACTATTTTTAAGCATCTTGGATTTTGAATTAAATGTAATTCTGTAAAATTTCAAAATAAAAATTACACTATGCTAAATAGCTTCATTGAAAATGGATTGTTAGATAACTCGCTGGTAGGATATGCGTTATTTTTTCATCATTATGTAATTCTTTAGCCCCGTTGGCAGCACCAGGCCTTCGAGTTCCACCTCCAGATCACAACTCAGCATCTGCCGAATGCTGTTTCGACATGTCTCTTGCAGGCTCTTCGGTGTCGTCGAAATTCGCTGAAGCCAAAGCAAAACCTCCGGGTTTTCAAGAATCGTGCTCGAAACCAATCCCTGACAGATCAACCAGTGGTAGCACCCGACCTCTGCTCCCGCAGCGGCCAGAGGGCGCAGCAGGTCCACAAAACCGCTGCTGAGGGCGTGCACAAACACCGGGTACTCTTTGCCGCCGATCTTGCAACTGCGTCGCACGCTACAGTTCTTGCTCAGCAGTATTTCCAAGATCTCGGCGTGGTTTCTGCGCACGGCGTACATCAGGGCCGTGTTTCCATTTCTGTCTGGCAAATCGGGATCGATCGCATATCTTGGGTCGAGAAGGTCGACGACCAAGTCCTTGTAACCGTTCTGCACGACTAAATGGAAGACGTTCTTGCCAAATGAGTCCACCATCTTTACATTGCAGCACTTTCCAATTAACATTCTAAAATGGAAAAAATGTTACGATACATCCATCGTTAGAGTCTGCATCTGCAGCTTAACCATATTCTTTTCCTAAAATTTGGGCAAAACCCAGTCAAACAGAATAAAGCTCATATGCAGGTTTTTGGATGGATATGAGGGCACGTACAGTTTATAAAAAAGAGAAGTCTGTTGGAAACTCCAAAGTGGCAATCAAAGGTGTAATGCTCTTGCCTTTGCCACCAGTAACAAGAGCAGAAGTGGCCAGTCAAGACCATTTTATAGTTTTGAACTTTGTGAAAACATTTTAATTCGAAGAAACAGCATCAACATACATATCACATTTCCATGAATGTACCAGCAAGGTTTGTTCAAAAAAGCCTTTTGTTCAATGTTGTACATCTGATTTTAAACACAAATTGACCCTACATGCTTGAAAATAATTAGCGGTTTTTGATAGTGCCAAATCAAATACATCCAAGAACACTTACTTCAGAATGGAATGGTGCTGGTAGCGTCCGGCCAGCAGGACCGGAGTGTCGTTTTCCAGGTCGCTAATGTCCATCAGGGCGCCCGCCTGGAGGAGGAGACCGACGATGCTGGCGTGTCCGTTCTGGGCCGCGGTGTGCAGCGCGGTGCGACCGCCCATGTTCACCAGATTGACGTCGCAAGACGACTCGATGAGCAGCTTCACGCAGTTGGAATGTCCGTGCAGAGTGGCGTACATGAGCGGCGTGTTCTTCCACTTGTCCTGCACGTCCTTGTCCGCCCCGCGGAAGACCATCATCGCGACCAGTTCCATGCGGCCCAGTTTGGCTGCGTCGTGGAGAGCGGCGTGGCCGTAACGGTTCTGCACGTTGACGTCACAACGGCCGCTGGCGACGAGGAGCAGTTCGACGATGCCTTTGTGACATCGCTTGGTTGCCATTATCAAAGCCGTGTTGCCTTCACTGTCCTAAAATTTCAGAAACAAATTCTCTAACGTACCAGTCTTATTATAGCTTAACCCCTTAACTGGGCAACTATTTGTAACTCAATGTAAAATGGACGATCATTACTCGGGGCACCCAGTTAAGGGGTTAAACTACATAGGTTTCATTAATAATATAATAATAATGTGATTTAAAGTGCTTTAGGAGGCTAAGTAAGCCTGTGTGAAAACCACTGTAGTTAGTAACTGTCCACATCCAATAACCTAGTTTTCCGAGATAGCCTTTGAATCCGTTTACTGTTTCAACTGTCACTCGCACCTCGTCCAAACTGTTCCATTTAAAATATAGTAATAGTTCTATAGTACTGTACACAGACTATAGTAACAGAAAATGGGCATTCAAAGTATTAAATCAATGCATAGAATAGAAATAACTTTGATTAACCTTTAAACCGGTCCAAAAATAATGCCTTCTTTAGTTCTTCTAGTAGTCAGTTCCATGTTCTTAATATTAGGTTTGTAGTCAAGGAACATTTTCTAAACTGTGTGGTAGTCCTGGGCACCTCAAGATTAAAACCAGGTCATAATATAATAATAATAATAACAACAACAACAGGTTCAGAGTGGTTCAGTAGGGTCTGCTCTGTGTGAGAACCACTACCGGTATGTTCCACCCGCCATTCATTCCCATTATGGTCTTGCTGTGTAATCTAACTCTTTGCCCTCTTTTCCTCTAGTACACCTAATTTAAAACCAATTACACGTAGCGCATATCAACGTATTATCTTCTGGTCACCTGAGCATCTACGTTGCATGTTTCCTCACTTAGCAAACGACTAACGATCGCGGAGTGTCCGCCTTTGCCTGCATACATCAGCGCAGTGCGATTACGGGCGTTAGTCTTGTTGATTGGAAATCCATGCTGCAACAGCAGCTCCACGATCTCGAGGTTGCCGTTTCTAGCGGCCAACAGTAAGGCTGAGTTGCCCTCAGAATCAGTGATGTTCAAATTGACCGGAATGCTTGTCAAGATGTTCACAACATCGTCCAAGTTGCTACAGATAACGGCGCTCAGCAGGTCAAAGTGAATCTGTTTCTCGGCTACAATCTGAAAGCACAAGACAGCACCTAATCCAATAAATGCATGCCTTTGGATGTTTGTCCTCTGTCAATTCTGATATATTCTCATACAATATATTCTCATAATTAAAATATAAGGTGATACCCAAAATGTCTACAAGAAATGACTATAACCTTTAAATCTTTTCTATGCTTTAGCGTGAAATTAAATTCTGAGATGCATCAAATGTCAAAGTACTGGAGGCAAGACAATAAATATGACATCACATCACATGATAATATACAATGTGACCCCAAACCACCACTGACTCCTTAAAAATAAAAATCCTATAATATATTTCAAAATTATATATTTAAAAATCGATATTGTGCATCACCCTGAGGTTCGGTTCATTAACTAGTGGCCAGTAAACAAGCTCAATGACCCCCAGACTGGCCCCAGTTGCCTGTTAATAGAAACCCGCACAAAAATTCGTTGGCCCATTGGGTCCAACAAGAACGTCACAGACCGAACACCACTGGTCCCCTCTTACCACTCCTACCTGAATCTCATTACCTGTCGTGGAAGGGTGTAGGGAGCCGGTCTGTCCTTCGCCTTCTCTACCGACTGTCTAGCCCTGGCCAGCCAAGACCGGTACTGCTCCGACCGACGCAAGTGATTCGCAACGAAGACGGTACGATCGTCGTCGAGTCCTTCTTCCTCTTCCATCTTTATCTAATCGTACGAAATTTCTTTTAGATTTCCATAATTTAATTGATTTTTATTTTGTTGTAAATGAATGAATTTTCAACGATGAAAAGTCTCGTGCGAAACCGACGGATGCGTTCAAATCACATCTGGTAGAATAATGTCCGAACGACCTTTACTATTTCGCCGTAGTTTGCATTTTAATGTATTAAAGCAAAATATCGACAAAAGTAATCGTTCCTATACTTTTGTCTTATTCCCGCGACAATATCGACGAAAGTTCAAGCATTTAATAATTAATTGCTGCAAAAACAAGATATCCAATACAGATTGTTCAGATCTTCAGAATGTTTTGTGATCAAAGCTTGAACTTTTGACCTCATGTTAGCAAGTAAGTGGATGGTGTAAATAAAATAAGAACTAAATTTGCTATACCTATTAAGATCCATGTACTGCTTTGACCAAGACTAAATGACATATTTACGTGCTCACTCTTTATATACACATCTATCTACTCATCCACCATAGATTGTCATCTTCACATCATCTGGTTGTTCAGCCTAATTTCCTGGATTTGACTCGTTGGATCTTATACGGTTTGGTGTGCCATCAGCCGATGCTTATATGCATTATGAAGAAGCGCTATAGAAGTTTAACACCAGATCCATCTTTCTCTCTACAAGCAGTGGTATGCATACTCATTATATGAGACAGAATAAAGTTGGAACAAGCAGATAAAGACAGCCTTAAAAATTCAAACATCCACACGGAATCTTTTGTTGTACATTAACATGCCAATGCCTTTTACTCTGGCCATTGCTATGCTATTGAGCTATAAAAATTATCTCTGATAACAAAAGGAAATCTTATAGTAAATTATATATATATATATATATATATATATATATATATATATATATAATTTACTATAAGATTATAGTTTATAATTTTATATAATAATTTTATAGTTTTATAGATTATATAATTTATACTATAAGATATATATATATATATATATATATATATATATATATATATATATATATATATATATATATATATATATATATATATATGACTAAACCAAAAGCAGCATTTATTTAATCTAATATTTCTTATTCAAATGCACATTCCTGTAGACCAGAGAAGGCATTTAGCAGCAAGTCTCATAGTATTAACAGCTGAAAGCAATCATTAGTTACGAATTACGGCACTAATTTTAAAAAGTCAGCAAATTAAGTGGCTTAGCGCAGTTACAGCAGTGTATTTTAACTGCAAATGCATAAGAAAAACAACATTAAACCATCAGTTTACTTGCAATGCCTTAATGAAAGAGATACTTGTTATAAGTACATCCATACTTATCAGAAACAGTGATTCACATGTATTCATAAATCACACATGTGCAGTGCCAATAGACTAACAAAGTATTATTCCATAGCAACTGCAACTGAGAGATTCAACCAAATTCACATACAAAAGTACAGAGGCTGATTAGGTGGGACATCAGGAACAGCTGTTAAACCTCTACGAAATACATTAAATATAAATACTGTAATTAATTATTAATTAATTTGCAATACTCAGTTATACTTCTTCATATTTAAACAATACGGCAATAATACACTGGACAATTATCTATGCAACACCTGGAGCTGGTTTTAAATCTGTGACACTAGTTACATTTCATTCTAAAATTATAATAGCCATAGCCACAAACTTCTATTTGGCCTCTTGGCTCGAGTCCCCTTCCATTTTGAGAACCTACCATAGGGTGGGGAAGGCATAGGGGTTGGGTCCCCCCACTTTTCATCCATCAATCAATGATATCCTCAAATCACAAAATTATAAAGAGAGCAGGATACCCTCACTAAACTGGAAAGCCAAAACAGGTTTCACAGAGAAAAGTAAATTAGCAATCACAGATCGCTGTATATTTTTTAAAAGAAGTTAACACGATTAAGGCAATAATGGCCAAAAAGCACCAATAGTCATAGGTCAATAAGGTACACAAGAAACAACCAATCAAACTAATATACACACATAATTGAACTATCAAAAATATATCCTTTGCACACTAAACTTTTTAACAAATGCTGTAAACTGGATGAAACGCGCATACTTCAAAAGTATCTCTGCACCGAGTAAAAAATAGTCCACAAAATAGTACGCTGCACTTTTTCAATAATTATTTATATTAAACATATACGTCACTATTGTTCGCGTCTATGTACAAACAGAGGATATGCTGATGATTGGTGAATATTTTGAAGCATGATATCTGAAAAATTCTGTGCCAAAAAGATTTCCTGGCTCTGAAGTCAACCGTGCCCCCCTCAAAAGTAAGCGACCTTTGGCGCCAACGTGCTCCGGATATTTGGCTTTGAAGCCTTATTCAAGCCACTCTGAAATAAACACAGAAACAAACTTACAATGTTCATAGCAACACCACCACATTTCAAGGATCTCCAAATTCCACGTACAAGCACTTAACCGAGCCGAGGTTAAAAAACATTCCTTAACATTAAACACCAGTTAAGAAATACAAGCATTTGAAATGTGGCGCCATAGAAGTTAAGAAGCAAAATTAGACAAAATACTATGCAGAATGTGTGGAAGAAAAACCTGATTGCAAAAAATAACAAGTAAAAAATAACAAGGAAGGAAACAGATGACAAACAAACAGTGACCTTTAACCTTCAAATTGGGGACACTGAAAACTCAATGACGACAAAAATCACCACTCACTGCAAAGTCATCGTACGCTCCGACGGAGAATAGCGACATCGAACTGAGGTCAGGATCACTGCTGGCCATGCCAAGAGATGGCGCCACAACAGTCGTACCCACGCTCACTGGGTTTGAGCTAAGCGTCTGGCAACTCGGCGCTCGATTCTGCTCCCCGAGTCGATCGATCGAGGGGCTGCTGACGGCTTTTGACAGAACCTCAACACATACAAGATTAACACTCAGAACACAAAATGCAGAATAGCTCCCCTCACAATGTTGCACTTTTAACATCTCAAAGCCAATACTTAACGCCCTGGCAGTATCAACTCTAACCGATACACAATTTCTAACAGAGCTCTCTGCACGTGGCATTTAACAAGTATGACAGAAAATCAGTTTAATTAAAAAGCAAGTCTACCTTTTCTTTGGCTTTTGTTGGTATGCACGCAGGAGAAAAGAAATTCGCTCGAGACCTGTGAGATGTCAGGCCTTTCGACGGCGTATCAACCTTGAAAACATAGGGTAAGAATCTTCAACAGTTAATTAAGTTAGTCTAATAACTTACTGACAGCATGAAACACCCCCCCCCCTGCTGCTATGCACAAAGTTGACCAATGGCAGAATCACAATGCAGTGACTGGGACATTTCCCTCTGCCCCCCCCCCCAACCCTCTTCCACAAATGCCACACTGGTCTTTTGACAGAAGCAAGACAGTAAATGCCAGCTGTACAAAGTAGACCACAACTTTAATCCATCAAATAGTCTAGAGATCAAATTGCCGCTACCTTCCGGTATTTGTTGGGGGTTTTTGTTGGGGTGTGACCGGCAAAGCGCTTGGCCCCCGGAGTCACTGGTTTACTGCCGTACATTATTTCCTCTTCCATCTGTTTTGCTTTCTGCTGGTGCTACATAAGAAACAAATTACAATGCAGAGTTAAAGATGGCAGAAAACACAAATGCATAGATTATGTCATGTAATAAGGGACTTATATAGCACCTCTTTATATTTCTTCTCAGAGGTGCATTCAATATAGTGACTTTCAAGGCACCTCTCATGAGAACACATAAGCAATGTAGGGACATTTAAATGGATCTATGTACAGTCCTATAACAAGACTCGAGGATGGCGGTCTTCTGACATTACACTCAGCTAATGATGTCACAGTCAAATGGCTGACTTCTTTCAGCACTTGAAGCATACTATAATAATAATAATAATAATAATAATAATAATAATAATAATAATAATAATAATAATAATATGTACAGTAATCAAACAATCACTTATGAATGAGCCAGAAGAGTTGACCTAGAAAAGAGTTGACCTAGAAAAGAGTTGACCTAGAAAAGAGTTGACCTAGAAAAGTTCATTCGTGACCCATTTCTAACCCTCTGTAATCGTTCGTTTTCCTTCTCTGCCTGAAAATCGTCGCGCTGTTTCTTGATGTAATCCTCGAAAGGCAGGTCGCACATTAGGAACCTCCTTCCCGTCGACTGCTCCCAGTTCCTTATGTACATCAAAACTTCCTGTTCGACCTTTATGTCAAGAAATCCACACACATTAGAATAGAATAAACAACTAAGAATGACTCCAATAAGCAGCAAGCCACAAAATAACACCTGGTCAGGTGAGGGGTCATCTGGGGGTCAATGAAATCCAAAAATAGCCACAAGACAAATCAATGCAAAACCAAGGCATACTTCAAAATCAGTTGAAAGACCAGTAAATGCCAACATCAATGAGTATCAATATAATTAAGTAAATAAAAATATCAATAAGTATCAATATTGTAAGTAAATACCCGTATCAATATCAAGCACTTTAGCTAAATTTATCCAAGTAAGGAGTAAAAAAAACAAGACTTTTCCAAAAGCAGCAACAATCTACCATCTCAACAGACAAATATACCAACTGGACTGTAATAAATACGTAATACGTAATACTGAATGGGTTTAATGAAAGCAACATATGACAAAAACCTTTGGCAACTCCACTGCAAGTTTCTTTCTTGCCTTTTCCTCCTTTAGTAAGTTGCATCCACGGTTCAAAAAGCGGTCTGGATTACAGGCTCTATGCTGAAGAAATCAAGAACATGATTTTTAAAAAAATTGTCATAAATGCTAAAAGAATTTAAAATTGTATCTTAAAATCCTGCACATTGTGCTTACTTCTACCAAGCACAAAGTAATCTAAGACACAAAAAGTCAAACCCAGTTTAAGTCACGCCCAAGAAATGAACATAAAGTATAAATAGTTTCTGTCAATCAGAAATTATTACTATTATTAGCTAGACAATTTCTATAGCGCAGTAAGCATGGAAAAAATGGACAAAGACAAGAGCGCTTACTATACTACATATACTATAGAAATGATGCAATATATAGGGCATGATATTAATAGACGTGTCAATAAGGAGGCTTGACTGTACCGCCTTCATAAAATAGCTAGTCACACATGTAGGTGACTGTAAATGTCAACAAAAGACATTAATAGAGAAAGAAAGGAATGAGACAACAGTCAACGTCATCTCATAGGTGCCTTAAAATGCTCAACAGAAGTTCTTCTAGCAAGAATTACTGATAAAATAGTAATATTTTGAAAGTCAAACATCAGAAACCTCTAAATCTAGAAGTTCTTCCCAAAGCTGCTGACGTTTCGCAACCTTTTCCAGCATATCGCGATTCTGTCTATAATAGTCCTTCAGAGATTCGATCTCAGCCTCGTGCAGAATGAGAAGATCTTCGGTCATAGTCTCTACAAGAACAGAAACCAACGCCATAAAATAAGTGTCAATAGAATGGAGCATAATAATCACATGTGCTATATTTAGAACTGCACCAATGGTCTCAAAATTTGCTCTCGGAGGCTAAATAAACATCACAGAATTCAAAATCTCCTGTAAAATAATATGGCTAATCTCAAAATCAAAATGAAGCAAAGATATAAAAATCATTTTTCACATTCAACCTTCATTGCTCTCTTTTATTGATTCTTCTGTCTGAATACCATCTTCTTTCTCATTAATCTAAAAAAACTACTCTTCTACCAATACTTACATTACATTTGGTTCAAATTAAAAGCCATTTTATCCTACGATTTTACAGTCACCTTCATAAAACGGTCTAAAAGCAGCACGGACGTCAGACAAAACAAAGCATTTGTCCCACCAGACGATCAACTCCTTCCGAGTAGCTTTGATTATCTGCTCGATATTCTGGAGCTTCAATCGCTCACATCGAGCAAGTTCTTCCTTCAGCTACAAAGCATTAAAAAAATCATCAACACTAGAAAGCCAAGCAATAAATTTTAACAACTATCTCTTAAATATTAGATGGAAAACATAAGGAAAGCACAGATCTAGGATATAAGACTCAAAGCATATCGTGTCAAACGGCATTACACAAAAGTTACCACGTTCACATTACGGTTGTGCGAAAACCAATGAAAGAATGTAAACATTGTACAAAACTTTTGACACAAAAGGTTACTAATTGTAATTCTAGTCTAGGCACTTACCGCCAGTATCGTCCGATGCGAGAAGCCGGAGTGCTGATCTTCAAATCTGAAGCAATGTTCCTGGGATAACTGCAGGCGATCCCAGAGCGACTTGACCTTGTCCCACAAGCCGGAAACCAGTCCGTGATTCTCGGCCAGAAGAGATTCCAGCTGACAGCAAACACCGGTACAAGCATCATGTGATAGTCAACCATGCTACTAGTCACAATGTCATCTACCAGTACCATAAACTTAACCCAAACTACAGTACCTCTGCAATGCATCATCAACCATATCTGAAGGGTTAATTTCAAGCTAAAATCCACATCTTAAACTTTTCAAGATGATTTTGTACGTAGTACCAGACAAGGTCAAAGATATTCTATTGCTAAAAATTTCACCAATAACAAACTAGACAGCCATAAACAAAATAACTGCACACATTTGGATTACAGTAAAATAGAAAACAAATAAACAAACCAAGTAAAAATAAGAACAAAATAATAATAAAATAAATAATAATAAATAATAATAAAAATAACAAGAACTTACATTTTGAAACTACACTCTACCATCTTACAAACAAGTTGTCACGAAAGATGAACACCTATTGCAAGCCGGTATATATTGTACCGTGTTACGAGCGCATAATAAAATTAATTAATTGCAAACCCACAAAAGCCTTCTTACCTCGTCATGATAACATTTAGCTGCCTTCAAGTTCTCGTTGGTTAGAGAAACCGTTTCAAGGTCGCAGACGACATTTCTTTCGAACGACGTGTTTGGCGACAGTTCGAGGTCTTCAAGCATCTTCAGAATCTTCTCTTGCATGCCAAAAAAGTGCTTCTGTCTTCGAACCTAAGCAGAAAGAAATCGTCATTTCACACATATCACAATCACAATAATCATTGACTGCTCTGAAGACGTTAACTAATTAAATCTCTATAACATGATCATGAATATAAGAATACAAGAAAACCATCACTATGGATTGCTCAAATATTTAAGAAAATTGTTAAAATTCATTCAGAACTACAATCTTCAAAGAGTCATAAACTACAGTTGAACTTAAATAAGACAAAATCTCGCAATATCTAGATCAGAGTATTCTACAGCATATTTACAACTTCACAATATAGTAAAACCCTGATAAACTTCACTGCAACAAAATCTCTACAAACAACCGATAAGTTTCAATATAATTCCTAATTGCAAAACAAATCAAGCTAAAGATTATAGCAGGGTATCCATATTAACATAAAATATCCATATATCTTAGCTATATCATAACAGGATGCCACTGTATACAACAAGGCCAAATGGATGCCAATCCCTTCTGGAAAGGATGCCAAGTCCTCAAATCCTATCCAGGTATAATGTATCAATGAGGAATCAAATCTTAAATCTTCTGCCCACCTGTTCCGCTTCCAGTCCGCGGATATGCTCCTCAAGTTCCGCCAGCTGTTGAACGCTTGGAACCGCTCCAGACGGAACGTAGTGCGGCGCCATGGCAAGCTTGGCACACAGCACTTCATCCATCGTCGTCATCTGTTTCAGTTGCTTCAATCGCTCAGCCTTCTCCTTCGACAGCCCCTCGACCTTTGACCTGATGTCCTTTTCCAACTGAAGCATAGTCAACGTCTCGGAAGGCTTCGACCAGAAATTAACACCAAACTGAATAATTTATAAGTCAATGAATTATAATTATCATAACTAATGATATAAAAAGATAATTTTATTTTCACTTATAAACCCTAAACCACCACATACTTTGGATCTATATACAATGGGAACCAAGTATACTCAGTTCAGCAGTTTAGGGGTTAACAGTGGTATTGTTTAAAAGCAATACAGCAAAACCAGAAATCTGAGCAAATACAGTAAAACTCCTATCCTAATGCATTAAGAACATTTAGCAGATATAGATTTTTAAAAAATGAAATCCAAATGTCCACCTTATAGAGGGGAACTCCCAGTTCCTTTGCCAATTGGGAGAGGTCCACCGTAAACTTCTCAATATTTCCCACAAGTCTCGACTTCAGAAGCTCCTCTTCATTTACCATCTCGTCAAGAAGATTCCGCAGATGAAGGAGAACAACGCCCTTTCGCGCCACCCTTTGATCGCCAGTAATCCCGATATCGTCCCATATTCTGGTGAGCCGCATCATGGCCGCATCTATGCACTGATGCAGCTCACACGTCTCATCGGAACTAGTAATTTATAAAACAAACTAAAATTTTACTAAAACCAGCCAAACATGAATTCAATAAAAAACCATAACCATATTTGCCGCAAAACTGAAAACTGCGACTCCCTTTCTCTGGCTGTTAGGTCCTTCAATGAATTGAGTATTTTCAAATACAGACTTAAAGCCCATTTCTTTCAGTTGCCTTTTCCTCCAGAGGCTGCTGTTTTCCACTTTTATTTATCACTGAATTGACCTATCGGCGATGGGTTTACAGGACCATCGATTGATACATATGAGTATCGGAAATGGCGCTACAAAAGTGCACTACAAATAAGGATTGTTGCTGGTATTGTCCATCCTTTCAACTGATTAACGAAAAATAAATACGTACGTTCAAAGCGGCGCTGCTAAGACAACAGAATATTTCGGGAATAGTTCATGAGTGGGGGCGAAATGAAATTGACGGAGAGTGTATGATTACGATGGAACAATCGACCACGCTAATAAGGGACTATCTGGAATCACACACAACACGCAATATGAGTAAATAGACGAATAGAAAAATTCGTATCAACGTACATCGCTCGGTTCATTGTAAGAAAATAAACGAGTAAATCGCATTAAAATAAAAATCTGTATTTATAAAGTATTTTAAACTTAATAATTTAATTCATAAGATGATTTTGAAAATAGAAAAACTTTATTATGTCCCTTGCTATTGGACAGCATCAGCCAATCAAACACTAGGTTACAACAAAGTAAATTCTCACAAGTATGTAAATCAGTGGATTAGTGAACGTTAGTAAATCGTCGCAATAAAGTAAGAAAGTAACTAAAGTAACTAAAGTAAAAAACAAAATTTCTATAGCGCTGCCCAAAAGCTTGGCGCAGTGCACCAGCTTATTCACTACTTCGGTGGTTTTCAACCCGTGGACCGCGGTTCAAAGGTGGTCCGCGAGAGGGAGCCTTGTGGGCCAAGCAGAAGTTTCAAAAAAGAGAAGTCACTAAATCAAATAAAAATAGGCTAATCCAAATTTTTACGCATTTTATTATTTTATTAACTCTATCTCATTGTTTTATTAGTTTATTAACTTTAATTCAATGGTACAGCCACAGGAGGGCTGGCCCTCTTATTCTGGGGTCAGTCGTGAGATTTGCGCATAAATCTTTGAGAAATTGTTCAGGCGAGGGATGGTTATTATTATTATTATTATTATTATTATTATTATTATTATTATTATTATTATTATTATTATTATTATTATTATTATTATTATTATTATTATTATTATTATTATTCCACAGACATAGAAACGTCGCACTAATTATAATAATAGGCTAATAAAAATGATGATAATAATGTGATTTAAAGTGGTTTAGGAAGCTAAGTAATCCTGTGTGAAAACCAGTCGGATTTCCATTGTCAATATCTTTATCAAAACTATCAGCGTATGTCGGATAGCGTATCGACGTAGTTGTTGATCAATGTAGACCAATTCGCCAGATGGCGGCAGTTTATTCTGTTTTCAGTGCGTTATTGAATTCGCCGTCCCGGTTCGTTGGGTCTTCTGGAGCTGGTTTCTTCCGTTCGGGGTAGAGGCGGTGGATCGGGGTGAGCTGCCAGAGCGTTCGATGCCTCTTCCGTTGAACCGTCCGGTGGAAGCCGGAGTCGGTGCCGTGCATCCAGTCCAGGAGTCCCAAGGTTCCAAAATTCCAGTTGTACCTGAAGAAATAAACGATCGAGGTCAGGAATATTTTTACACCCCCTAATCCCCCAATTTGAGACCGACACCCCAACACTCCCACAATCTCAGCTATGAGATGACATTTTTACTTTTTTTGCAGGGGACTCCCAGAATTTACGGACACCCCCTCGAATTGATAATCCTAGAAATGACCCTGGTCGAGGTAGAGGCTTGGGCAGAACTCTTTCCCTCATCTACTCTCGACTCTCTATTCGACTCTACTCGATCCTCTACTCTACTCTCTACTCTGCCAGCTTTATTCATAGCATATTCACCATAGCTATTAGCATATTCTCCATAGCTATTAGCATATCTTCCATAGCTTGATCTCGACGTTTTTCACTAACTGATCTCTGGAATTACCTGGTCTTTTGCGAATGGAACTAGAGAACTAGCAATTAATAAATACCCTTATCTTTGTTCTTTATTATGCACGTTGGACTTATTTTTATATCTGTTCACGTCGACCAAAATGGACTAAAAAGTTCGATTTGCTGTAACTATCCATAGGGCCTATTGTAATGTTCTCGGGAAATGAAATCTAATGCTATCATGGTAATATTACATTCAAATTTTGAGCTTTCGAACAATTTCGCAGACTATAATGACAAACAATCGACAATCACTCGTAGGCCTACCACTTTCACCCCAACATAAGTTTCTCGTACTTTTTGCACGAAACTTATAACTAGTCTGGGTCCGAACAGGGGGCGGGGAGCTGCCCCGGTACTGTTGATGCTAATTCCATGGGAATATGGAGATGAAGAGAATCTGTCTACATATATACAGTAGAGGCCTACGTGAGGTGGTGATAGTCGTGGAATTCCGGCGATGGAAGGAACGGAAGATGGTATCCGCTGTGGTGGACGGTGGTGACCACCATTGCCAACGAATACCAAAGCCACCAGAAAACGATGTGAGAGCGAAGAATCAGAGGCCCAAGAAAAACCTGCGTCGTCCAAACAACAATAGAAAATAAACCCATTGATCATTGAGACACGGATCATTCCTCGACCAATCAGTAGCGTAGCCAAGAAGGGAGGGTTTGAGGGGCTAACCCGCCCCCATTGGCTGCCGAAATAAATGAGTTTCTATGCATTTTTAATTTTGGGACGCGATTTTAGGGGGTCAAAACTCCCCCTTGGCTATAGAATTTAGCGGTTTAAAAGGTCTAGGCTATGTAATATATTACCAACATCACTTTGGTAAAACTAGCACATTATTTCTAGATACTTGGAGTGAATAAGATGGAAGTGACAGGTGACTTCGAGACCTACCGACAGACCGTTTCCAGTCAGGTATTCAAGCGGAGTGGCGTAAATGGCGACGATGCCGATCGGTGCCGTCCACTGGTGATGCTTCTTGTGGACATAACGGTACAACCAAGGATGATGCAATAATCTAGGAATTAACAGGATTATTCAACGATTTCTCAATAATTATTGTATACAAAACAGATAGGCCTAATTATAATGACACTCGTCTATTAAATACCATTTCGCGACTGGTGCAGATGTACTACTACAATGGCGCTAAAGAAGTCTACTACTGTGTAATACACAGGTCCTATAATACAGCGTGAATACATTGAAATGAAAGTGAGAGGTGTCCCATTTCGAACGTTGTAGAGCAAAATCGAAATAGGCTATATTGACTCTTCTAGGATGATTTGATACAATGAAGATGGGGACACACGAAATTCTGGTTTTCGTCAAAGAATTTGTAAAATACGCTGAAACTTTTGCATATCTTTATACCTACTGTACGATACAACCTTCGTTTGGCTTCCATGCACACAGTGAATCAATTTTATTTTTTAAAATTGTTAGGGAAACTTCTATAGCGCCATTTTAAGTAAAGCTCTCTGCATCAGTTCTGGTGCATAGGCGCAATCTACCATATTCTGGTTCAGTGAATTACACTCCATTCTGAAAACGGTTGCTTGGCAACCGGTGGCATTGCATGGCAACCTGTGCGAGTAATAGAAGACGATCTCCTGGACGATGGCGCAGAAGGCGAGATCTCTTAGGATGGTCGGCCATCTTGGCGTGTCGTCGACGGCGAAGCTGCAGCCGACGAGCACCTGCTGCCGGTGAATTGGATAGGCAAACAGCGCGTTCAGGAACAGGTTGTTGAAGGCAACGGTCTTCAAGACCTTCTTCAGCTTATAACGGTTGATCTGAGGAACAGTAAAACGCCACAACCAATCAGTCGATCTGCAGCGATGTAATGCGGGCATTTGTATAGCGCCTCTTTTATTTTTACAGCACTCAAATGGCAATGGAGTCGCAAGATAACACAGTGAGACTTCAGCTTTCGCCTTGAACAGAGCAACGGATAAGACGTAAGGTCCAAACAGATTGGGTCATTGCCAGGGGCGGTTCCAGGATTTCTTGGTGGGAGATGAAATGAATTCATATGAATCTGGTGGGGGATGAAAAGAGAGGAACAATTTTAAAATTTTGCCAAAAAAGAAAAGGGCTGACAAGCATGACAAAGAAAGGCAATTTTTTCAAAAATTTCCTCACCGAAAAATAGGTTGACAAGCAAAAAAGTCCGGTGGGGGAAGTCAGAGCCACTATGAAATATGCGCCGTCAGCGGTTTCCATATATTTTTGTTGTGGAGGTTGGGTGTCCTCTGGCCTCCGGAAGAGATTTATTAAATCATTGTATATATATATATATATATATATATATATATATATATATATATGGATAAAATTGAGTACAAATTAATTGAAATGTCGTCTGCGTACCGGTGTATTGGCGTCCTTTTGCACTTTGTAGCGCCTCATCCATTTTGGATATCCTGTGACGTCAGAGAGGAGGAACAATCCACCGGTTATCCAGAAACTCGAGACCAGCAGCAGATATGACACTGCAGACAGACATCAAATCGTAAAAACTGTCATAGCACAAGGGCACTTTAGACACCCCGTCCACGTCCAACGGGGGCCTCGATAGGTAATTGTGAGATTTGTGCAAAAGAGCGATGATCAGATGTCATGATCAGAGTTTAGAATATATAGGGAGGTTGGAGGGGGTGTAGTTAGAGAAATGTATGAAATTATTTTGCAGATTTTGACCATTCATTGAAATCATGTCCAGTCCTTAAAGTTCTGGTAGCTCTTACGAACGACGGAGTTCTGCAATCAACAACAATCCTTTTAACCCATTAACTGGGCATTTAACTGTAACTCAATGTGTAAAATGGACGGATATATCCGGGGTCCCCAGTTAAGGGGTTAATTAACTGCCTTTAGAAACCACTCAGCAGCAGGAAAACAGTTTAAATTATTTTAACCCGTTAACTGGGCGCCCGTGAGTAACGCTCGTCCATTTTACATTGAGTTACAAATAGTTGCCCAGTTAAGGGGTTAATGGTTTGTCAAAAAATTACTTAAGAATTTTTAACAGAATGAACAGATTCATTGCAATCATTCCAATCAATGCTGCTCTTCTGTTATTAATTACAGTTGAACTTCGCTACAACGAACTAAGCGGGTTTGATAAATTTAGTACGTTATATCGAAATGCGTTATATTCAACACCATCCAATACGGAACTTGCGGTACTTTATAACCGAGTATTCGTTATAACCGAGTCCGTTACAATTGAGTTCTGCCGTATGTACTGTAAGCAGAATGGCTTTACCGGTAACGCTCATAAGTACTTCTGATCCATCGAATAGTTCGTAAATGTAAGCGTAAACTGGCCGCAGTAAACTATGGCGCTCCATAAATTCGGATGCTCTGATGACTTGATGACGTCACGTGAATTCTTTGCCTAAAATCGAGAAAAACTTCAATGTAATCTTCATACAAAGCTTTTAAATGGTCTCTACGGCCTACTCTATTCTGTGGATCTATGGAACACAAGCAAACCCTTATTTAAAGAGATCTGGAATTAAGGGAGGGGGTTGGACCAACGGTGTAAACTTAAATGAAAAAGTGGGGGCCAATCTCTATATCTTTCCACTTCTATTGCTTAGCCTCACAAAAAGTGTATGTAGGGGGAGACTCAAGCATAGTGGCCTAAAAAGGTTTATTCCTATGGGCAGGACCATCCAGTGGCGGCTCCAGGATTTGGCAAGAGGGGGCGTTGGAATGGCAACTTCTAATCATGGGGGCCAACCATTTGTTGTTAGGCATGTAGTATTAAGTATAGGGCCTCAACAGCGGGGCCACTGTGGGGCAGGCACTCAATAGGAGGGGCACGGGCCCCCGAACCCCCTGTGGAGCCGCCACTGGGACCGTCAGATACTCTTACATATTTTTAGGGCCGATAGACTCTACAGGTTGCCCCATAAATGTGAACTCTTTGCAGCCCTTAAGAGACGTGTTGTATTATTAGTTCGCCAGATGGGGCAACTGTTTGTGGAATTCTGGTTTCAAGTGGTCTGACCGCGGTTTGCGGTAGCGGGATTGAAAGTTTGGGGACGGAAAAGTTATGACGGTAGTACCGCGGTTTCAATGAAAATCAAAAATGCCGTAAATACCGCGGAAAAGATTAATCTCACAACAATAATCTTACTTGAGCACATTAAAACTGTTAGGCCAGGCAAGATTAAATCTTTTTAGTGAAGTTCGCAGTTTCATTTGAGAACTTGAGGGTATTGATAAACACACCGTCAGAGCGGTTTCAGCTTGTTGGGGAGCCTATAGGGGACAACAAAAGATAATACAATTTAGAAGAGCACTTTGCCCAGCTTTGTAATTTGAAACAGTGCCAAAGTCTCTCCTGTGCCCAAACCACCATCACTATTTACCTTAGTGCCTCAGTCACCATCGATTCAGCTTAGGCCTACTATATAAATTAAATATTTTATAAAGTTACAGAAAAATGGACAAGAAAGAGAGCCAATTCATTTTTCAACGTGCTGCTCACTGCTGGCAGAATGGCATTGGTAGTAAAACCGGGAATGTCCGTTATTTTGTTAGTTTCCGATATACACGTTGAAAAATGAATTGGCTGACGTATGGTTATGATCTGACAAAGATATCCAGTGTCCCATTTTCATATATGATTATTGTATAGTTTGAAGAAACTTTTGAAAAACTTTTGAAAAGCTACTTCTCGTGTTGGGTACTAACCGATTTGTAGGGGAAAAATCCCCTACTGCTGCATCTCCCACAACGACCCCAACCAAGCTCGACAAATTCGACTCAAATTCGACAAGCTCGACTCCTCCCACTGCGCCAGGTCATAAAATCGCACACTGGGTACTAATAAATGAATAGTTGATATAAAACACCGCGGACGGGGACGGAGACCAAAATGCGGGTACGGGGACGGGATGGGTTCCGAAATGCGGGGACGGGAATGGGGATGGGGACAGAGATTAGGGGATGGGGTGGGGATGGATTTAAGTCAATGGGGACGGGGTGGGGATGGAGAAAAGCTTTGCGGGGACGGGAGGGATGGGGACAACAGTCAGTTTCACTCTAGTCTGAATGCTAGTTTCGCTTCGTTTCAATGAAAATCAAAGATAACACAACACTTACTTGAGCACAGTGTAACAGTAAATTTAGTGAATTTTCATTAGCGTCGCCACGGGGGAGGGGTAAATGGGGGAAACTGCCCCCCAACCTGACCTCAGACCACCTATCAGATTCGCGCAAATCCGGTGAGAAAGTTTTTTGTGGGGTGGGGGTGGGGTAAGGAATCTGACACGCCAGCCCTTTTTGCCCCCCCCCAACCTAAAATTCCTGGCGACGCCACTGTGAATTTTAGTCATAAACTGACCAAACATTGAGCATTTGGCCTAATATTAGGCAAATCTTCAGTTTCACTTATTATTAGCCTGTTCAAATCTACCGCTGCACTGGATTCAGATTAGTGCACTGCTAAATCAGTGAAACAATGGGAAAACCTATCAAATACCTTCGCTAGTTTCTCCTGTTAAAAGACGTTTAGACTTTCGCTCGCAGAACAGAACTTTAAACCGCGGCGTCTATCGATGGCTTAGAGTTGGTCTACAGTTGTTTCCGAATAAGATTAGAACCTCATAGGGCCTATCTTATCTTTATAGTCTTCGACCGATTGGCTTAGGTCCATAATCCGACCAGATAGGCCTATCGATGTAACTTCTTATCAGGAGACATTATCAATATAATTAGCTATAACATTTCGGCCGACATTAATATTAATTGGCGTGTTAAGCCATTTTATTTTTTAATTGGGGGGGGGTGGTTGTAACTCCGCTAAGGCCTCTCCGATTGTCACTTTCTGCTGCGTGGTAGGCTCAGGGATTAGAACTGTCCATGGGTCCATTTTTTAGAACCCAATCCAACCCAACCCATGCTGATAATAGGTTTACTTGACCCAACCCAACCCACTGTAATACATTACAGTTTCCTTAAACCATGACATATTCTCACCCAACCCACCATTAATATGGAAAAGTCTGACCCAACCAAACCCAATCCAACCCAACCCATGGGTTAACCCAACCCATGGACACCTCTGCTAGGTCTTAGCCGTTTTGCTGAAAGCGTCAAATATTCAGGTAGCGATTAGGGACTTTAGTTTATTTATAGTTTAGTTACAGTTTAGTTTAGTTATAGTTTTAGCGCCTGCAGGATAGGCTGAATATTTATAGTCTTCGTCTTTTGACTTTGATTTCGAGATTAAGTTTTCAAGCAATACACGGACTGCCTCACAGAAGCGACACGTCTACAACAAACATTTCAACATCAAAATTTATTATGATAATGACGACTACAATAACGACAACGATCATTTCGATATCGGAGCACGAAACTAAGACTTCAACTAAGTTTACGACGGCTGCGATGATGATGATGATGATGATGATGATGATGACAGCGATTCAATTTTCAGTGGTGGCGTCTTGCCACCCAACCGTTATGTTAATCGTCGTTGCCATCATCATCATCATCATCGTCGTCGTCGTCGTCGTCGTCGCCAATAATTTCCACAACGACCGTCATTATCATCGCGATCGTTCTTCGATTCTTGGATGGCTTTCTGCTTCTTCTCGTTTCGAGAAACGGACCGGAAATAGTTCGGCGGACTCTTTACTTCCGCCAGACGTTAATATCCGTCCGAGGGAAAAAGTAGATCCTGATCTCGCGAAAGGATTCGCCACTTAGTTCCGTCTAATCACGCGACAGGATATGCAGCTGGGATCGCGAAAAGGCGCTACATAAACGCTTAGCGTTGAGAACGTTCGATTGCACTGCGGCATGCAACAGAGAGAGAGAGAGAGAGAGAGAGAGAGAGAGAGTTTTATCGAATTATGAAATAAAATTTTTATCGATAAAACTAATTAGTCGTGCCTTAATATAATCGAATGCCAAATCACACACACGCACACATACACACACACAGGGACACGAAAAGATACACACAATTACTGAAGTAACCAATGTGTTGTACATCTGAAGGATTCTTTCAAAAATCGAGTTTATACTTAAATGATAATATTTCAATAGTTTAATTAGACTGGCTGACTGAATGAATGAGTGATCGAGTCAGTGAATGAATGAGTGAGTGAGTGAGTGAGTGAATGAGTGAGTGAATGACTTGCTGCCAGACTAAGTGAGTCAACAGACAACTGAGTCGAGTATTTGCTTTGACTCTTTGACTCACTTCGCTCCAGAGTTTACCTAGCGCCGGTCGGCGATCTCTCTCTCTCCCTCTCTCCCTCCCTCTCAGAAAGGGAGCCACTTCATCCGAAACCTTCCACATCTACCCCTACCTCTACCCCTGCCCCTGCCCCTACCCCTTCCCCAGCAACGCGCCTCCTAAACGACCCCGTCCCCACCAAAACGGTCCTTCCTCCAGTTCCATCCCATCTCGTCTTCATCCTGAATGGCTCTTCCACACCCAGAACTCTTCCGTCACTCCCCCCGTTCCGCCTCCCCCTCCCCCCGCAGTGCCGCCTCCATCTCCACAGTCCCCTTCCCGGTTTAGGAGTCTTTGCGGGAATCAGGCGCCGTCAACAATTAGGGAAAAGATCTTCACATCGGCCACCTAAGATGGATACCTTAGCAGCAGATAACGGACGCATTCCAGTGACTCCTATCCAATGCTTTCGAACTCAATCATCGCCTTTGCTTACAGATGCTGCTGTTCGATTTATTGCTGGATTTATTTTTCGTGTTGTTGTTGTTGTCGATTAAAATTTAGATTCAGTGGTAATGACAGGAATTCCTTTGTCACGTCTATTATTGTATTGATACCATTGGTTTATGACAGCGGTTCTCAACCTGTGGGTCGCGACCCCCAAGGGGGTCGAATGACGATTTGCCAGGGGTCGCCCGAGACCATCAGAAATATGGGGTTGTCTCTTTTCGTATTGTACAAAATTTCCTCAGTAGTAGTTACGACGTACTAGTTGTTTCACTTTAATTGTCATTCGAGGATAGACATGGAGACAATTAAATAATGATTCCGAACATTTTGATTGTCGTAGCATTATTATTTTTAGCAGCTTACATTGTGAACGAAAATAATTTTACCGTTGGGGGGTCGCCACATCATGGGGAATTGAATTTAAGGGGTCGCGGTACTATAAAGGTTGAGAACCGCTGGTTTATGACAAATGGTGTCACGTATCGATAATGAAGACTAAGAGATGAGACAGCATTGAAAATAATGATGATATTGTTGATGTTGATAATAATAATAATAATAATAATAATAATAATAATAATAATAATAATAACAATGATGATGATGATGATGATGACGACGACGACGACGACGATAATAATAATGAAAATAATAACAATAGTAGTAATAATAGCAATAGCCATTGTGATCATGATCATGTTTTTTTATTAGTAATGAATATTATTGATGATTGACAAGGACGGTTGCTGACGACAATGATGATGATGATGACGACGACTATGATGCCGATAGTGATGGCGTTGTTGTTTCTGCTAATGATAATACCAATGAATTCAACAACGACACGAAGGCAAGTATGTATTACTGTTGCATAGCGTCGTTGTCCGCCCAACAACAACAACAACACCAACAACAGCGACAACGTCCACGACAACCGTCAAAAGGGAAGAGAGCAGGAAACAAGAATCAAAGAACCGGAAAGAAGAACGAACACCGTTGCCAGGCGCCGTCGACGTAGGGCAGGCAAACAGACTACTTCTGCTCAAGATGTCTGTCGACAGGAACAGGAAGTGGATAGACCGATCGCCGGCTAAGCACACAGAACAAGAACGGTTCTCGTTGGCTTATGTTTGTCCCGACCAGATGGTCAACGGTCAACGGTCAATGGTCGGTCCTTTTATTACTTGACTATCAGATCTACTGTTCGATTTTCAGGACACCGAAGTCCTCAGAGGTCACGTGATTCTCAATTGGAATTGGAACAAGAACGGCAGTTCCCTCCCTCCCTCGCTCCCTCCCCTTCGCTTTCCCACGCAGTGTCGCTGGGTTCGGACTCAAGGTTGTCCTGGACCGGATGTCCTCGATCTGACCTGGATCCACTTGTGCGACGGTAATCCATCCGGTGGTGTGCCATCGACTGATGATGCCTCTGTGCATTATGAAGTGGCGCTATAGAAGTTTAAGATTAGATTTAGGTTTTAAAAAAGCAACTCTTAACTCGGTTACACCTGAGGGTCTATCTAACGTCAGCCTCGTAGAAGTTTAATTACCGTATATTAATAATATAATAATTTATTGATAATAAAACAAAAGAATGGGACAGATGGATGGACGAACGAGTTACTGAATCCATTCAATGACTCATTGAATGGATTGGCCTATTTCAGGTCGCCTACTGGTGAGGTAGCCTATATTGTAAGCAGGGCATGCAGTTTTATGGGGGGGCCCGTCTTGACAATTTTCATCAGGATTTTTGAGGTGACAGATGTCGAATGAAGCGTTGAGCTTCAGGCTGTCACTCATTTGTCTCTAGCGCATGGGGAGGGGGTGGGAGGAGGCAGAAAGGGGGCTTCGAGGGTCCACGGTCCCCCAAGTTACGATCAGACTCAAGGGACTTATTAATATTTACTTGCCATATTCCCTATGCGCTTACAGATTGAGTTGTTGAGTGAAACCGGATATGATGATGATGATGATGACGACGACGACTTTTTAGCAATCGCGAGAAGTGGATGCAATAGGTTGACCTTGAAATGTCTCTTGTAGTTGGGGCTGGGTTGAGGGGGGGTGTGGTGGGGGTGGAGGGGCCGATGCATCACGCGCATGCGCATTGAATATTAGATTGTTTTGTTGCTTTAGTTTATTAAATTGAAATGATAAAGATGTCACTGCATGCGACAGATTTGCATGTACAGTTTTAAAATGCAGAAAAGATATGTTCATTTATTCAACTTAAACTAGGCCCCTGTATGACTGACTGCCTAATAATTATGCCCTAATTGAATGACTGAATGAATGAATGAATGACTGAATGAATGAATGACTGAATGAATGAATGACTGAATGAATGAATTGATTAATTATATTAGTTACAGATTTGCGAATGAACGATTGAAATGAGCGATAAAACATTGAATTAGTCATTGGATTATGAATGAGTAATTAAATTCATCGACTGTTAATTCTTCGATAAATGAACAATCCGTCTTTCTGTCTTTTTTATTAATGAAGACATGCAAGAAATGTAATCAGAGAACGAACGAAGAATGAAAGAATGAGTGTTTGCGTGCGTGCATAATTAATCGAGCCATCTTCGATTAACGGTCAGTCAGTCACGTGGCCTCCCGTTCGAAATAGCATGTGATATATATATATATATCTTTCTTTTTTCTCTCTCCTGCTCTTCGGCACGTCTAAATTCCAACGACAGGTGGCGCTACTGCGAAGTGACGTCACCAAGCAGGCATACTCAGACGATGCATACTTCTTTCTTATGCTTTTTACTCTACATCGACGAGTTCTCAAACCGAAGATGTCGACAGAAAACAGCATCTCCGGAGACGACCGGTAGAGAGGGTAGAGGCGAGGGTGGGGGATGGGGGAGGGAATGGGGGGAGATCGAAGGAGTATCGCCCGGGGGAACATCCAGAATGGGGATTCATGGGGTGGGGTGAGAGAGAGAGAGGGAGGGGAAAGAGAGGTGTGAGCGTAAGGTGTGAAACTAGACTGACAGCCGGTGTTGGATGTGAACGTAACCGTCTTATGAATACTGAATGTCTCTGTGCCTCGCATAATGTGTGTGCATAGAGATCTTCTGTGCATTTATGTGGCGCCACGGTTGGTGCTGAATTATTTCCTTTGCGGTCCGAAGTTAGTTGTTCTCAAAACGCTGGTCCAGAAAGCGAAAACGTCGACTTAGATTAACGTCACGTGATTTTCTAGAAGTTTCCGACGACAACCTACAAACGCCACCGAAACAGCAGAAATTATCCCATAATAATATGCGAAATTATCCCGCAATCGATGATAATTTTAATGTCTCCGTCTCTCCGATAATAGTCGATGCAAAACTTGAAAGATGTTGCGCGTTTTCGTATTATATTTCAAGGGCGAAGTCAGGATTTGTATTTTTAAAAGAGGGGCTAATCCTTATTTCTTGCAAAATTCGCTGCTATTTTCATTTTTTTATTGTCAATAAATTTTTATCTCGATATTTCATGCCCTCGTTCTTGTAGAATTCTTTTAAATTACGATCGATTTGAATTATTATAATTAAATTACCAATTATTAGGCCTACTATATTAGTGCTGATCATTGCAGAATAGACTTCGCGTCTTAGACGAAGGATCCTCTTACCATAGAATTTGTTTCTTTCTTTCCTAGAATTCCAAGTTTTGCCGTCTGCTACCGTAAGTAAGTAAGTAAGTAAGCTCCTCGTGACTCAGGCTGTCTGTCAGACACGAGCTATCCACGTGTATTCTCAAGCAATAACAATCAACCGCATGATATTTGCCCAATAATGCACGTGAACCGCTCTGTCACGCCGTCACTTCTCATCATGCATGACGCTTAGGACGTCAGTCAAAGCCCGGCGCCAAAAAGAAGAAGAAGAAGAAGAGGAGGAGGAGGAGGAGGAGGAGGAGATGGAGGAGCAGCAGCAGCAGCAGTAGGAGAAGAATAATAATAAGAAAGTAATTTATATTATCAATCTCGAACGCAACTCGAAATAATGAACCGAGTACTCGATTTCTCGTATAGGTATTCGATGTACTCGTGACTTTCACCGTCCTGCGCATGCTCGGCTTTCCTTCCTCCCCTTCCGTCATTCGATCTCTCTCTCTCTCTCTCTCTCTCTCTCTCTCTCGTTCGTCGTCTCAATTAATCGCAAAAGAAACCGAATATCCGAGATCGCTGGCTACGCCCCCGTCCTGTCGGAAGGAAGCAGACGACGGAAAGCGCCTGGAATACTTAAGTTTTCCAGGTCTCCGGACCACGGACTCGTCTACTTTTCCAGAGGAAGAGGAGGAGGAGGAGGAGGAGGATGACATTACCATAATCGTCCGAGACCGAAAATCAGACGATGCGCCGCCTGTCGACCGATTCCTGCGTCAACGGTGAGACCTCTTCGGTAATGATTAGTTCGTGTACGGAGATGCGTCGCGAAGATTAAGCTGTATACGACGATGGTGACGATTAGGCCATAAAGATCTATTTGGTGGGGGTCGGGGGGGCGAAGGGAGGATTAGCTCGAACCCTCTTTGGGTGAATAAGATTTCCAGAAAGGAGCTGAAAGTTTAAACAGGGAATATGTGATATGACGCTGTCACGAACATTCTCGAAAATGTAGAAATTGTCAAATTTGGAAGAAAAATATAGCCGAATTAATTTAGCCCCCTTATATTACTCCACGGCCGTTCCGACTGACCTTTCCTAAGCATTATGATAGAGGCTCTATAGAAGTTTATTGATCCATTGATTATAGGGGCAATAGGAATGTTGAGTTGTTCAAGGAAGTTGTGTTTTATAGGCTATAGAGTATAGACTAAGAGTCTATAAAGCACGGATAATTAATCAATTGAGAGTCCAAACTTTCCCTCTGGTTAAATAAAACGGTCGTCTGGCAAGTTTCCCCCGTATATTAAAAGTGCCCCCTCCCCAGAAATTACTGTATCTATGCTGCGATTCTGTTTGTGGTTTAATGATGATTATGATGATGATGGCGGTGATGATAATGATGATGATGATGATGATGATGATGATGATCAGAGATATTTTTACACCCCCTAACAACTCCAACAACAACAACCCCAATTTGAGACCGACAACCCCAACATCCCCCCCATCTGAGCCTGCGATTACATTTTTTGCTCGTCAGGCTTTTTCCGACAAGGATGGACCCCCAAGATATACCGACACCCCCAAATTTATAATCCTAGAAATAACCCTGATGATGATGGTGGTGGTGGTGGTGGTATTGGTGATGATGATGATGATGATTATTATGAATGAAGTTAAAGATAGCCTCAATTACCTGAATGGAAATTTTCTTAGTAATTGTCCCCCATCTGCTGGCACAGCACGAGTGCCCCAAACGACGAAGGCGGAAACAACTTGGTCTTCGCATCCGTGCTTCAACCGCAGCCGGCCTCTTACCATCGCCGAGCGCCCACGGCTCTGACCAAAGAAGGATGCGTGCCATTGGGACGTCACTGTACAGTCACCCATTAGCCTCTAGCCAAGAGGGGGCATGGGAGACCACACCCCCTCTCCCCATTTCGATCGATTCAAGCTCGTCCGATGCGTACAAGACGAACGCTATTTTTCTTTAATTGCAAAATGACCGCAACTGATTCGGTTTATTTGGCGCCGCGGTGTTTTATGTGAGCGTCGTCTTAAAGAACTAGGCCTATATAGACGCGACGGATTAGACAGTGGGGGACTGCCCGAAATGTCTGCGCTTCCATTTGCTGATTTCTAGGCTCGAACCCTGGGCGGCAGAGACTGAGAGAGGCTGGTTCTGAGCCTCAGACGCTAAAATCTATGCACACGTAATCAATTATGATAAGCGATAGAAAACAACCGATAAATTTATGGGGAAAATATGCAAGTCGCCACCTAGCGAACCAAGAGCATATTCAAGTCGCCCTCTAGCGATTAGGGGTTGGACAATCGTGGACACATTGTATCAAAATAAAAGATACTGAAAGTCTAACAGAAAGCTAGAAAGTGTGTGTGTGTGTGTGTGTGTGTGTGAGAGAGAGAGAGAGAGAGAGAGAGAGAGAGAGAAAGAGAGAGATGGTAAAGCATGGTAAAATATTGGGTCAACATGAATGTTTTCTAAAATTCGATGGAAACATTTTATTTGGAAATATTTAAACAACAAACATCAACAAACTGAACACAACCATCTCGAAGTTAATGGCAAATATAATAGATATTAGCTTAATATAAAGTTACTAAGTTAGTGGGACACGTATACAACAAGCACTGGTCTCATTAGAGTTGCTTCTGAAGATATTAACAGCGCCGGTTAAAAAGCTAACAGCAGGCAAATTCTTCAAGGGCGGAAAGTTGAATAAATACAGCAACAGCCTAGCGATTACTCTAGTCCATAGAAGTCCATAGATTAGTCTAGTCCATAGATTATTCTAGTCCATAGGGTGGAGTATTGTGAACGTGTGGTTCTAAGAAAAATAGACAGTCTCAGCCTGTGTTATTGTATTCTCTGGTTCTTCTTTTCTGAGACTTTCCATATCTGAAGTCTCATCGCTGTCTGCAAATACATAACAACCCGATTCAAATTCGAGGTTCAAACTCAGTGACACTTTGGAAATATGTCCAATAAAAAAAATTAGCCTATCCTCGAGATTACTATTATATGAGCTGCATCCGTGGCGGCTCCAGGCTTTGGCACGTGGGGGGGGGCGTTGAGGTGGCTAAGCACGGGTCCAACTACTTTTCATAAACCTGGACTAGTCCAGTTGCTTTTAACGAATGCATTAAAGAGTAACATACTGTCACCCAGAGTTGCATAGCGATGGTGAGTAGAGATACAAGAAGCAGTAATAGGCCTAATAATCTGGCTTGTCTGAACATATCAGTATACTTTTTTTATCACTGTTCATAGATCAAAGATAATTCATTGGCAGTCAAAAGATTTTTAAAAAGCGATTAAGCATAGAAATCTGTATTTTAATTATAATAAATTATTTAATTAATATTTCCCAACCATGCGCTTGGTTTTCAGTAGAGAGACCGGTTGTGGATTCAACGTTAGCATGGATGTTATCTTGGGCTTTGCAGATGGCGGCTGAGACAAGAAATCCAGCGGTAACATCAGTCGTCGTCGAACTGTCGTCTTCATCAGCGGCGTTGACATAAGAATTGTTGCTCTCAGAATTCAGCATAGAGATTCTCGATTTACGCTGATCATCCGACGCGATCTCTATGTTGGCGAATCGACTCCATCGGTCGGCGGCGCCTGCCAGTTCCGAACTGCTCGAAACCGGAACTAGTATTGGACACGGATCGGTGCCTTCGGAACAGAGGCTGCTTTCCGATACGCCGTCTTTGATGATGACGTCATCAGCAGCATGCTTTTCACAGGTGGACTTTGATGACGATTCGACAGACAGGTGATCCGAGGAATTCGTTTTGCTGTCGCCTTCCTCCTCGCTGCTATGACAACCACCACCACCACCACCATCATCATCCACCAGGACATCCTGCAAAGAGTCGCTAGCGTCTGCCAAGTTCTGGACGCATTCCCTCTCGGACACTGGTTCCTGCAAGGTGGTCACAACCGAAGGTGGACTTTCTCCTTCCTTCCATGCTTCCTTCTCTGAAGGCTCGGAAATTTCTGCCTTCTCCAGTTTTCCCGGATCATCGCACGGTAGGTCTAATGATTCGCCGCTGCCTTCGCATGGCCTTCTGACCTGATCTCCGCTCGAAGTACCGTGCAGAAAAGTACTTTCGGACGGTAGCTCCAGTTCCTTTTCACCGGGGACAGTGCTGTGTACTGATAATCGCCTCAGAATTGCCGCCTTCCCCGAACGTACGCTGTCGTGGTACTGTTCCAGTATGGCCGTCCTCTTTCGAACCAAGTCCTCAAGCGCCGCTGATGAGTTTCTCTCCAGAAAAGCAGTGAAACTGTTCTGACCTGGATCTGCGTACCAATCATCGGCGAACGGCGAGGGCGGTCTGTTCATGTAGTCATCCCACTGGAAAACCTCCGCACTGCGAGGATCTTTGCGGTCTTTCACACTGGAATCCACGGCCTCTATATTTCCGGTGCTTTCGTCAAAGTCCTCAAGGACAAAGTCCATGGTTTTGGCGGGAAAATGGCGAAATTCCGAACATCCAGTTTCTCATCATCATCATCATCATCTTCTTCTTCGCCTTCCTCCGATTTATCTTTCTCTTCATCGCCAACATCAAGCGTGTAGTCCATGGATTGATTGAACGAAAACTCGAAGTTCTTTCTCTCCAGAATCTCACGAAATTTTGAATCACTTGCTAGAATCTCTTCGAGTCTCCGCCTTCGAAATTCTGTCCTCATCCTGTCCTCAGAGTGACCTGTCCTGTCCTCAGACTCATCCAGGTACCAATCATCTTCAAACGACGTAGCTGGATTTTTGTCGCTGGATTGACCTGCGCGTCGTCCAGATCCTGGCGGCACTGATCCGTCCTCTCGGAACTCCTTTCTCCGTGCACTCGATGGCACTTCTCGTCCAGTGAAATCGAATCCGGGCAGGTGGCCGCCGCACCGTCTCCGCACTGGGCACGGTTTCCCAAAGCGCACGCGTCACCAGTGCCCAGAGCAGCGGGAGGACATCTGTCCTCAGTATAGCATACACCTTCCCTTTTATTACATATATCATCATCATCAGCAGCAGCAGCAGCAGCAGCAGCAGCAGCAGCGGTTGCGTCCGCAGATTTTCGTGCGACGGACGCAAAATCATCCGGAAACTGGCGACGCTCATCGCCCGAGTGCCTCTTGAGACCCAGTCTTGTTGCTGGCATTCGAATGGGGTCTGGCCTGTCCACCGTAGGGAACTTGGACGCAGTGTCAGAATCGTAATCGCTCTCGTAGTTGACTATCCCGTTGAGAACGCACTTGGGCACTCGGAAAAACCTTTCCTTTTGGCAAACACGCTGCGCCTCCTCCTCCTCCCTCCTCTCTGTCAACCGGGCATTCGATGTCCGGTTCGCTGACGTCACTCCGGCAAGTCTCGAATGAATCGTCGTAAGTGCTGTCGGCTGCGAGGTGGTCAGGGACGGGTGACCGGGGGGTCGGCGGAGTATCTTCACGTGCAGAGTTCAACGCCAAGCCGTCCAATACAGGGAGTTCCTTTGGCGCTGTAACGGCGGATATTTCATCTTCCGTCACTCTTAAACATTTCCAAGCATCCTGGCTGTCGTTTCTGCTACACGGTTTCTTATTATTATCTACGGGCGAACGACTCTCTCTTCCACGAGACTTAAGCAACTGATCATCATCATCATCGTCATCATCATCATCATCCGCAGTATCCAACTTTTTCTCACGGACACTCCACGAAATACCTGTCCCGCCTCCGTCAGTCACGTGACAGTTGTCATCCGGACTGTCGGAATCGTCAAACTGCGCGTAATCCGGTGGCGGAGGAGATGGACAGAAAGCCAGTTCCTGTCCGATGAACCTATGGGAGAGAAAGACGCACGGACGAAAGACCTTGACCTCTTCGACCCCGTCCAGACGATCGATGTCTTCGCCTCTGATCACAAACCTGTCTCCGGAATTCGCGCGCTTCAACAGTCTCTTGGACCTGACCGCCGGTCCTCTCGAGGAGTTGTTGTAGTCCATCTCGAAAGCGTCCTCCTCCTCCTCCACGCAAGCGGCGTAGGCTGTCGGGCAGTCGGGCTCGGCAGAGATGTCAGTGTCGGCGTCGCCTGACAGCTGACCGCTGACACGCCCTGTGGCAGCAGCCTCGTCCTCAAGTTGTTGAGGCTCTTCGAGGTCCTCGCTACCGACCGTGCATGTCCCATCATCCTCCGTCGGATGCAGTTCAACGCCCTGGGCAAAGCATTTCAGCTGCGTCTCCGTTATTCCTCGGAGTTCTTGGGGTTTCTGCTGACTGTCAAACGGGCCGCTTATCTCACCTCCAGCGCCGGCAAAACGGTCGAGTTTCCCAGGCGCCGCACAACAGGATCCCAATGGATCGTCGTCGTCGTCGTCGTCGTCACCAGTAGCAAAGAATGGAATTATGTCTCTGAGGAGACTTCTGTCAATGCATTGCCTGCACGAAACAGTCTCCGTCTGAGATTTTCTCAAAAAATATCTGAAGGCCTTATAGCTTCGTTCATCGCATGGATAGAGTTCCATGACCGTCTGAACCGATCGCAGTTCACTGGCAGATAACGTATCGGGGATGGCAGGCATGGAATAGGGCGAACAGTCATCCACGACGTCACCACCCGCAATTCCTTCCCTGTGCCCGGACGAGGGCTTAGCGTCTTCGTTATCCAGCGATCCAGACTGTGCATCTAGCACCGTACCTGTCTCCACACATTCCAACTTATCATCGGCAGCTCCAGTCAGTGCAGTTGCGCTATAGTCCGAGCCTTCGAAAGCAAACTCAATCTCACCGTTTTCGTCCTTAGTCAGCCTTGTATTTTCTTCCTGCTGTGCATTTGTGTCCGTAAGAAATGATGACCTGTGTACAGCTCTACAGCTATCCCCGCCTCTTTCAGGACTTGAAACTTCGTCCAAAATGTCGGCCTCTTCTTCGATGGTTTTCAGGCGGTTGTAGTAGGTCTCAAAGCGCTTGAATGGCTTGTCGTAGTCGTCGTCATCATCCTCGTACTCAAAGTCGTCGTCGTAGTCATCAGAACGGTCGAATTCTTGCAGTTTGTCGTCGTCGTCGTCGTCGTCGTCGTCGTCGTCGTCGCGGCGTTTATCGATAATTTTTTGGCAAAGTTTCACCAGTTCGTTTTCAGACATTTGCACGGCTTCGGTGGCGTCGGCAAATTCGTCGATTAATTCGTCAAGTTCCTGAGGAGTCAGTTTCGATTCATCGCCGGTCTTCAAACGGTTAACGAACGGTTCACTGATTCCAGGAACTGGTGCACTTATGTACTGTAAATCTTCTGCAGAGTTCGACTTCTCTGTACACTTTGCGTCTTTTGGCATTTATCCTCGGCGCCGTTTTCTAGTTTCCAATTATTTCCTGTCGGTGTTTCTTGCACGGGGTCTGGTCCGATATTCTTAGTTATCAAAATGTCTTCAACAGATGCAATATTCTCTGAGTTGACATCATCATCATCATCATCATCATCATCATCATCGTCGTCGTCGTCATCATCATCAGTGTCACCCAGCAATTCATATTCTGTCGTATCTGTTAGGACGAAATCCTGCATCTCTTCGCTTTCCTTGTCAGCATCAGCAGCTCTGCCGGAGGCTTCGAATCCATCGGCCGCACCGGAACCAGGCGGCTGTGTCTCGAGCGCCTCATCATCATCATCATCATCATCACCACTAGGCCGCTGATCGTCCTTCGAATTCGAAATCTCCGCCGCCGAAGAAGGAGGACATTCGCCGGAATGGACAAGACGCCGTCATCACCGATCCGCTCAGCAGCAGCAGCTGCTGTCGGCGCCCGGTGTCTCTGACGTCGGTCCCGGGGCCTTCCATGGTCCGTGTCAGTCTCTCGAGTTCTCGCGAAGGTCCTCCGCCTTGCACGTAGAACAGAAGACCACCTCGTTTTCCTCAACTCCCGTGACACTCTCGACGGTGACGAGGCTGGCCTGAGAGGCAGTCGGCGGCAGCGGCACAGACGCCTCCTCCTCCTCCTCCGGCGGCGGCGGCGATGACGACGATGCTGCCGCCAGCTGCGACAGGTATCTCTGCCAGATGCCGACGGGGTTGGCACCGCGGTCCTGCATCTTGCAGTCAACGCCGTCGATCGCATCCTCGTGGGAATCGTAAATGATCGACTTGTTCATATCAACCGCTACACAAAAACATATAATCAGAAGTATCTATCTAATATAATCGTTAACTTCTGTAGCGCCACTTCATAATAATGCAAAGAAGCACGCACCAGCCGATGGCACGCCAAATAGTAATACGCCTGACCTATAACCTATAATATATATATATATATATATATATATATATATATATATATATATATATATATATATATATATATGGCACAGAATTCTAAATCTATACAGGCTATTTAGAAATCTAACGTAGCTCTGTGGGCACCTTTGTATTCGTCTGTGTAGTCCCCCCAATCGGAAAACAGAAGGTAGAATGTGTCCGGAATGTTTGGCCGAAGTGCTTTGTTCTTGAAAGGCAGAGGCTCCCAGACGATTATCGTCCGATTGCCAAACGCGTTGCCTCCGATCGTCGCCACCATCTTGTACTCGTTGGCGCTGCTGCTGCTGCTGCTCAGACTTCCGCGAAGCCAGCTCCAGAATAATCCTAGAGAGAAATCGCAGAGAAACAGGTCAGACTAAAAGCTGTCTCTTGTAGAAGCCACGCCTTGGCTTCCAGAGGGCCACTTCGTAATGCACAGAAGCGCCACAAGTGCAGGAAGACAGCGAAGGGAAATACAGGAAGACAATAACACAAGAGGACAGTAATACAAGAGGACAAGGCGGTCAAGATTGAGACTACGCCGCAAGGCCACGATGAACAGAGTGGCGCCAAAAAAACCGGACTATATTAAATGCAAACCTAAACGTGACTATAGTCCGGTTATTTACGTCACCCTGTAAATGTAAATGTAAATGGGTGAAACACAGTGGTTCTCAAACACAGGGTGAACCACTCTAAATCTGCTATTATTATTATTATTATTATTATTATTATTATTATTATTATTATTATTATTTATTATTATTATTATTATTATTATTATTATTATTATTATTATTATTATTATTATTATTATTATTATTATTATTATTATTATTATTATTATTATTATTATTATCATTGTTGTTTACTTACTACTACTACTACTACTACTACTACTACTACTACTACTACTACTATTATTACTACTACTATTATTATTATTATTATTATTATTACTACTATTACTATTACTACTACTATTATTATTATTATTATTATCATTGTTATTACTACTATTACTACTACTACTACCACTACTACTACTACTACTACTACTACTATGCTATTATTATTATTATTATTATTATTATTATTATTATTATTATCCGATAGCATACCAAACCAAGAACAGAACAGAACTGGCAGCAGTGCAACTTTAAGCAATAGCGATGTGACTTGAGCTTAACTGTAGGGGGCCTACCTGAGCCAGGTGGAAATTCGTGAACTTCCGACAGTCTTGGACCTGCATTCCAGTTGTTGGTCGATGAACGAACGAAGAAACTCGTCTCGAGTGGAAACTTCTGAACGGGATATTTTCCGGCGAATAAATACCTCGGCTCTCCCGCACCTAAGACACAAAGTCACCCAGACAATGAATGGCGAAACAGACAAAGCAGAGATTTCACAGCAGCAGAATTCCAACACAGTGATACGTTTTTAATACAGGTAGCATCAAATTTTTGGTTACGACATAACGTACAAAAAACCTCTTGGCATTGTGAAGTTTCAGGGTTCTGGGTCCCCAGAAGTTCTCACTCTGTCTCTGATATTGGCCTTTTTTGGTACTGCCCTAGACATTGGAGGTACTGAATACAGTGGCGTAGGGAGGCAAAGTGCGCCCGGGGCGAAAAATAGTGCCGCCTCCGAAAAAAATCTGGCAACCAAAAAACCTTATCGCCTTCCTGAAAATTCCTGCCAAGCAAAAAACACCTTGTCGCCGCATCATAAAATTAACAAATCAAAAATTCCCGAAAATGCCGCCCCTAGGCCCCTAGGCTAGAGCAAGTGCCGCCCGGGGCGGTTCGCCCCCACTGCCACCCCTCGCTATACGCCACTGATGACTGCATAGGCTCTGACTTACTGAGCAGCAGGAGTTTTCTGGTCGGTTGGTCCCATTCGATGAAGATGACGGTCCAGCTCTTTTCCACGACGATCCTCCGTGCCTGCCATTCGAGGACCGTTATCGATTCCTTCTTTCCGTCGCCGGCGGCCTCTCCACTGGTACAATCCGGGGTCAGAGAGGAGGAGGCGGAGGAGGTGGAGGGCCTGTCCTCCATCTTGACCGTTGTCCATCTCTGGAGTTTGATGGCAAACGGAACGAAAGGAAAGACGTTAAGTCGAAATACGTAAATTCCGTTTTCTGGAAAAAAACAGGAAATTAAAACGAGACTGAAAATAATTTTCTGAATTGAAGAAATGCGAGATTTTCTACTATAAACAGAAGAGTCTCTTGAAAGTCAATTCGGGGCGTGGGGGTTGGGTCATGGCTGCCAGAAAATGAAATAGCAAGAAAATTCGAACCACGTGCAGTGGCTGTAGCCAGGGTTTCCGATATAGTTCTGGAGGAGCGAAAAAGGTAGTCAGGCTCTTCACAGATTCACGTCTTCTCTTTATCGATCTATACCACCCCAAATTTATCAACGGTTTTGCGCAACATTGAAAACAAAATCTAACTAAGCCGAAGCTAAAGCAGAAAGCTAACGGGCAAATGAAACGAAATTGACGATTAGGAAGCGGACATGTTGAATCAATCATCAATTATTACCAATGGTACAGCCATAATTCCCCCCGACCCCTCGTAAACTCCCCCTCTCCCCCCTCCGTGGCTGCGCCAATGTCGACGACAACAGGTTCAACCTGTTAATTCCACTTGAAGAAAGAGTAGATTCTCCAAGATTCTACTCAAATATTGTAGTTAATGTCGGAATAGATTGTTTTCCCCGGTTCTGCTGCCAACCTTTCGCTTTGGCGATTGGCACTCCGGAGAATGTCTCCGTGTTGCTCGACTTGCCGAAGTAGACGTGCATGTAGATTCTCTCCGAAGGCGAAGCATTCGGAATATGAGCGACGACAACAATAGGTTCTACGCTCATCTTCTTCTGCCTAACACCAACGCCATGTCCCAATATACAAGCATAACAGCCAGGCTATCATGGCAAGAAGAATCAAACATCCGGGTCTAACGCAGAGATGTCCATGGATCCATTTTTTAGAACACAATCCAACACATCAAATCTCCAATCCAACCCATGCATGGCGGTAATAGGGTTACTTGACCCAACCCAACCCAACGTAATACATTACAATTTCTTAAACCATGACTTATTTTCTGACCCAACCTAACCCTCCATTAATATAGAGAAGTTTGACCCAGTCCAACCTAACACATGGGTTAATCCAACCCATAGACATCTCTGGTCTAACGCCCCCTGAATTTTTGGACACATTCCCCTACAACGAATTTTAGTTATTGTCACAAGAAAGGCCTGCACGATGAGCAAAAATGTCGTCATCGCTATAATTATCAATCCACTTTTCATCCTATTTGCTACTAAGCCAATCCCTTATCTCATTCATTGTCGTAGCCAAGAAATGAACCCGAGGGGCGGATACCCTATTAGGGATAGGATAAGTATCGGAATTTATGCAAAAGCGCTGAGAATTTTTTCGCGGGGTGGGGTTGGGTGGTGGTACGGTGATTGTAAAGAGAATCTATATACGACGTTGTATGGATCTTAGACTATTAACCCTATTCCGTTCCGTAGCGACCATCGACTGACGTACTATTACAATGGCGCTAAAGAAGTTCTGACCCTAGGGGTAGGTGTACCCCTAGGGGTAGGTGTACCCCTAGAGGTAGGAGTATGGCATTCAGAATTTTGCCTGTGTATTCTCTATTGCGTAAATTGGACATTTTCAAGGACATTTTTAGGGTACAGAGAATGGTATTGGCAGACGTGTGAATGGCTAGCACTTTTGACAGGTAAGAGAAGAGCACCTGCTAATCAAGTTTTTTTCAAAAATAAGGGCACTATCTCTTGTATATCAAAAGTGCTTGGCATTCAGAATTTTGCCTGTGTATTCTGATTTGATGCGGAATTACCCTTTTCGTATTTTAGTTTCTGAGGAAAAGTGAAATGAAATGATAATATTCATATCTGTACACTCTATATGCACAATTATTGCTTAGTATTGTTTATTTGACATTGTATCGATTGTCATTTGTCTACGTACTACAGCTCAAGCGGAATATTTTTTTTTAAAATTATTATGAAAATTTATGGTGTCAGATTGCATGGTAAAGTATATCAAAAAACTTGTGCATCCTTCGGGGAAATTGTTCAGGGCCATGTACCCTATAACTGTGCCAAGTGGCATGCTTTTATCCAGAAGTGAACGATTCTTGGCTTTTATGGACTTTAGCCACTGATCTATAATTGATTGGTTGTAGTCCATCTTTTGGCAATTCAGTAATAAAGCTTCTTCTAGCCCCCCCTCCCCCAGTCGGGACTAGAAATGTCGGCCTGTGGCGTCCCCTATTCTGGAACACTGGCGACGCCACTGACCTCATTCCATGCATATATCTTATTAACATTCTGCATTATTACAAGAAAGCGCTACATAAATTTCAGATTTAGATTACACGCTGCACGGTCCACTCCACTTCAGTTTCTGAAATGCTTGAAACCCTACTTAATGCCAGTTCAAAGTAATCGCAGTGGGGGCCTTTCTGAGTACTCATCCAGAACAGGCGCTATATAAATAAACGTAGAGGCTCTAAATAAATGTTATGTTGCATTACATACAACTTAAACGGTTGTGTCACTTATCATTAACTTTAGTTGTCAATCACAATGTTAATTAAAATAAAACGAACTCTGCCAAGCGCAGGTCTATTACTAATAAATAAATAAATAAATAGATCCTGATAAATTTAAATATATTTTCCTGACTTTGAAGCAAAGTTTTACCAAAATTTGAAAGAAAACTTCCACCAAAATAACTGAAGATTATGACGTCATGACAGGATTACGCATTGCAGCATAGATACCGAAATTAACAGAAAAGCTCTGATGTAGGAACTCTATGGTTCCGGCTATGAGATTCATAAGATTTTGCGTTCAAAAACCTTGGAACTCGATGATTATGATATATTTCACATGGGGGAGAGACAGACAAAACAGACAGACTGACAGAGAAGAGACAGAGACAGAGATATGGTTTATAAGAACTAACTAACACATACAGTAATTTAATCACTTAATTTTGATATCTTAACTGCATTCGTTTGTTAGAAGAAAAAAAACATTCAAGCTCGGACAAAGTCAACCAATTCTCGTTCGACAGAAAAAGTAAATGCGCTACAAAAATGCGGAGATCTTGGCAAATTGACAGAGTTGCATTAGACTCCCAATACAAAAGGATCTCTGCGTAAGTATGTAAGATGTTGTAAATCGATTATGTATCGTTTGGTACGACTGTCTAAAAGCCAATTGGCACAACTATTTAACGAGTTGATCTCTGCTATTTATTTTGATACTAAAATCCTCGTCTTGTCTCAAACGTTCCAATTAAATCAACAGAAGTGCAGTTGTCGAGATTTTATATTTTGTTTTCGAGAACCATTTTGTCTCCTCGGCAACAGAGGGAGCCACTCCTCTTATACGTCATCACTCAGGGTGCGTTACGGTTCCGTCGGTTTTAACGGTGACGTCACAGACCGACTGAACGTGTCTGTGGTTGTTTCCGACGACGACGACTACGGCCGCCGCAGCTCTAGCGTGATTGGTACTCTTCGTCGCTGCTGCTGCTGCTGCTGCTGCTGTTGCGGCGGTGGCGACTCCTATCGACGGTCTGTGGTTGTTCGAGTCGCGGCCGGTGATGACGATGGCGCTGGAGATGGCGGCGGCGACCGAGTCCGTCTTGGGACCGGGTAGGGATCGTCGAGGGCCGCTCCCTCCTTGGGCCGCCGCCGCCGCCGCTGCAGGAATGCGGGGTCGACGACAGATTGGCCGTCACGGAAAATTTCCGACGATCTTCAAGTGTTACCGCACGAGTCTGTCAGCATTATAAAAATACAAGGAATGTGATATTGATGATGATGACGACGACGACGACGACGACGATGACAATGATGATAGTGGTAGTGATGATGATGGTCGTTGGCGTATCCACAGGGGCCCCGGGCCCCTATTCTGGTTAGGATCAGTCTTGAGATTTGCGCAAAACCGTTGAGAAGTTTTTCAGGGGGCAGGTAAGATGAATGAACAGAATCGATATATATATACTATATATATATATATATATATATATATATATATATATATATATATATAATTAAATCAATGTGTGTGTTAAGAACTTGTTGACGACGATTTTTCTTATCTTGTAGTCCTTTTTCACTCGAAAAATGGCGCGATGTGCTCAGCCCCCCCCCTATTCTGGAACCCTGGCGACGCCACTAACGATAACCAAAAGCAGAAACAGTCATACAGTGCATTATCATCGTCGTCGTCGTCATCATGCAGAGACCCTGCTTACTTTGAACCTGTGCCTCGCAGCAGCAGCAGCCGGTAAACAGCACCAGGTGCAATGAGGCTCTGAGCAGAGACCCGACGGTGTCGGCGCCGGCGACAGAACCACCGTCGACCGTCGCAGGACGTCGCTCGAACACGGCTTGTCGACCAGCTCTCGCTCCTACAATCGAAACAAAACACCCTTTCTCTCTCTCAACGGACAGAATAGAAGACAGGATTTAGCCGCCGCCGCCGCATTAATGGGTTAATGGACAGACCATAGAAGAAAATTCAGACGTCAGAGTCGAAGCAGACGATAGTAGTCTTTAAATCGGATCACGTGATATGATTGATTGGCATCTCGTTCCTCCCTTCCAGAGAAGTCAAAGCGCTGAGTTTTCTTGTTCGTGTCGTCTGCCTCTAATTGATTGATGGGTCTTTTAACAGACGAAAAGGAAGACGAGATCACAAAAGCAATCGAGAAACACACGAAATTAGTTATTGAAAAATCCTGCACAGCTGTCATCCAATTATTATCAACTGGATTATTTTCATTTACATCAACGATTGAAATTGTAGCTGAATGATGATGATGACGATGATGATGATGATGATGATGATGATGATGATGACACTATTATTCTAATGGATCTCTATTTAGTCACCGCTAGCCAGGGTTGTTTCTAGGATTATCAATGGGGGTGTCGGTAAATAATTCTGGGGTCCCCTGCCAAAAAGTCTGACAAGCTAAAAAAAGGTAAACCCATAGCTTAAATTGGGGGGGGGGTGTTGTTGGGGATTTTCGGTCTCGAGGGCTGTTGGGGGTGTTAGGGGGTGTAAAAGTACCCCTGCCGCTAGCATTACACATTCAGCAGTCTCGCAGACCAGTTACATAAATCTTCTTTACCCTGTTCCATTGCGCATAAATTTTGCCAGGTCTGCGTCGACGTTATCCCCAGGGACTGAGTCAATAGCCATTTATGTAATGTAATAGAATATCTTTATAGTCATTTATGTAATGTAATAGAATATTTCTATAACGCATATTCTGAAAGACCAGAAGTGCTCCCTCTATACGATTTCTGTTTCTATGGTGTGTTTATGACTATGTCCTTTTCACATTTCTGCGTCTAGAATTTTCGGATTCTCGCTATTTTCTTAACTTTTAAAATCTGCTTTCGATGGCTCTATGAAAATAACCTGGGAGCAATGCGATAATCGTATAAAACAATTTCGCGTAAAACGAAAACTCTTTACCAGTTTCTGGGTTTCTTCTCGGTTGGCGTTCAGCCACCACCCCCCCCCCCATTTAAATTTATTCTGCGCATCTGTCGTCTTCTGAATCTCTTTCAGTCGGTCATGACTTCAATTTGACTTTCGATCAACGCGTCCAATGGCGCGTTGATGATCGGAGATGATTCAATCGCTCCTATCTTCATCGATCATTGATCATCCGGAAAGACCTGGGTGGGGGAGGGGGGGGAGGAGCAGAACGACCACCACCCCCAACCCCACCCCTCAAATCTCAAGGGAAACGACTTTATTGCTTCTAATTCTCGAAACGCATTCTGTGGACCGATGTTTTCAACACAGGAGAATTTCTACTCAATCACTTATCCAGTTATGTAAAATTGTTTAGCTGCTATAGACAGCAGAGGTCCCTAACGGGGGGGGCAGTGTGTCACGTGGTCAGGGCCTTTGCTTTGAAACGGGGCATCAGCATTATTTTAGGTACTTCTCTTGAAGCTGTGCATTCATATTAAGAGTTGGGGGAATTAGGGGCCAAGCATTTGACCTCTGAAATGGAATGGCTACACTGTAGACATTTCTTTGTGTGTCACTGCATTGTCGGGTATTTCTGTGACGAAAAAGCAAAACTGACTGCAAATACGGCTACTGTAAATGTAAAGTAAGTAAGACGTAGATTGGTTTTAGATGCTAATACCTCGCTCTCAAAAAACATGTTTTCTCTATTCCGCGGAGTTTGGCCATAGACTATTTAAGTTCTGGGTTAACATAAGCATAGACGTTGTCCTGTATAAAGCTAGCTTTCTGTTTAAACAAGTGTCAGACTCAGCAGCTGCGATATCAACTCCCATCTAGCATCTACGGAGACGTGACAACTCTTCGCACCGTCTCTAATAAAACATTCACCACATCTATACACTGCATAAAATAATGTACAAGTCTAAAAATACAACCATAGGAATGACAGACACACACACACACACACACACAAACTCTTACAGATATATTCGTGTATACTGAAACGTGTGATGGAATAGCGTTGCTAATGTAGTCGGAATCTCTGAAATTGGTGAATTATTTATTGACTGTGCTTAGCGCTGAAGTACGTACAGTAGAATTGCAAATTTCCATATTGATGATTTTGCATACTTACTTTTGAAACAACTTTCATCGGAATCTTTCGATCGCCTGGATTTCTGATTCCGATAGCAAATGACACGGTTTTGCTGGGTGGTTCTAAGTTTTCAGACCCAGTCTGTTCCTCCCCCCTCCCAAGAGGGTCGCGAAAACCCCCGGAATTCTTGGGATAGCGTTTAGTTTTGCCAGCTATATACCTATGGTTTATCTTTTCTCTGCTATGAAAAATAAAATATGGCGGATCCACCAACGAAAAATGTTTGCTACGTTCCAGAATTCACAAAATTTCGGGGGGGCGGGCGGGTTAAATTCTGGAGAGAGATTTTCAGCCAATCTTTTGAATTACGTCTTTTACATAGAAAAGGGCAGAATAATTTGTATGACTATAGACCATTTGGTTACTATGGTAACGGTCCCGTGACGCATGCTTCCACCTGGAAAATCGACCGTCTCACCGTTGTTCTTTCGAGACAGGTGAGCAGGTGGTGCTGCTGGAGCTGGAAGATGTTGTCGTCCCGATGATGAAGGTCATCGCCTTCGACGAGGTCAAGGTCATTCCGAAGTCTCTCCGTCATCCTCTCTTCCATCGCTCTCTTGTTGGCGATGAGAGCGGTTCGAGCCGTGTTCTTCGCCATCTTTATTCGTGTCAAACGCAGCTTCTGAAGTCAAAAACGAAGAACAAGTACTTTATTCCGCTCAGTCAAACATCTAAGCGAAACATTGGCGTAGCCACGGGGGTTGGAGTTCGGACCCCCTATTTAGGGTGAGGACCGGTCGTGGGATTTGCGCAAAACCATTAGAAAATTTGGGGTGGGGTTGTTGTTATAGTGTGGGTATTTTTATTGTTATTTTTAAAGGCAGAAAAATGATCATTTCCAGACAACCCCTTTACCGCGTATTTAACTGTAACTCAATGTAAAATTTGTAGAAGAACTTAATTATAATTATTATTACAATAATATATTATTATAATATAACAGTATTTGAAATAACATGGACGGATATATTCGGGGTTCCCGGTAAAAGGCACTTTTAAATAAACACATCCTCAAGAAGCCCCTGGCCCCAGCGACCAAGTGAGCAATATCACTCTTTTCAGGAAAGTCAGGCTGAAAACACGTTGACAAGGCTGAAAATTCACTTAAATATTCATCAAAAAGTGGGACAGATTCAAGCGTCGAGACGTCCCGACCTGAAACAGGAAGCGCCTCGTGCGAACGACAAAGAGCGAGAAACAAGAACGACGTCGGTAGGTAAGTGAGTGAGTGAGTGAGTGAGCAAGTCATCTAATATTCTGACAGTATTAAATTCGCTCGAGTGTTACGGTCTGTCATCGCGTACTTTTGACGAAAACAAAAATCAAATTAGAAAAATGATTGATGAACGAAAAGAGAAGATGAAAATTTAAAACCCGAAGACAGTGAAAAGTGATCGTCTAGAAATCGCTGAAAGTTTCTACTCATTTTGAAATAGTGTTTGTTACAGTGAAGTAGCATTTACAATCTTTTAGTCTTACATTAGTCTATTAATTATTACAGCCTATTATTACTACATATAGCTTATTATTATGGCCTATGCAGTCTATTATAGTCTTGTAGTCTTATATTAGCCTATAATAGTCATTGTAGTCAAATATAGTCTTTTAGGTTTATATTGGTATATTATTATATAGAGTCCATAATTATAGCCTATTATTATAGTCCATGTAGTCAGTTATAGTCTCGTGAATAAGCTGGTGCATTGCGCCAAGCTTTCGGGCAACGCTACAGAAATTTCGCCTTTACTTACTTACTTACTTACTTACTTAGTCATGTATAGTAATAGACTATAATAACAATAGGCAACATATGATAATAGATTATGAGAAAAGACTAATAGTCTATGAAGTGTATTTTTGTCTTATAGTCTGCTGAAGCTAATATGCGAATCAAGAATTCCGGGCAGAACAAGAATGGGAAAGCAGATAATGAACGACAGAAGGATGGGATTTTGAACCAAAAAGAACATCCATCCCGTTCCCAATCATATGTTTCTTTCCACTAGAATAACAACGGGTGTCTTTAGTGGCGGGGAGGGGGAGAGGAGCACAACTGTCGCAGGGTAACAATATATTTGTAATTTATCAGCGTCTGTATACGTTGCGACAGGACGCTTGAATCATTTCGCGTCGAGTCCCAAATGACATCCAAAGAAACTTTGATCTACCGATGGCCTGTGGAAGTGGGTGGGGAGTTCTCTACTCGATGGATCAGTGGCGTAGCCAGGATTTCCGGAAAGGGGGCTTTGGTTTTTGATTTTAACCGTGACTAACTTCGAAGAAATCTTGACAAGCAAAAGAAACGTTGTCACCTCTTATACACCGAGTATAATTTATACCCAAGTAGCCAAGTGGGGGTTGACCCCCAAAATGGCGCCCCAAAATGATAAATACATAGAAACTCATTTTAAAATTTTTTCGGCAGCCAAGAGGGTGTTTAACCCACAATCCCCATTGGCTTCGCCACTGCAATGGGGGACTTCTCTACTTCACTCCCCCCTCGTCAGTTTCATAATTTTATTTCGTTTTTCTAAAAATCCAGAAGGAAAATTGTTTCTCGCAAAACGTATTCGCAGATTTAATTGATGGCGATTCTTTTTCTTTGTCTTTTGCGAATTCACTCATTTATTGGCGAAGTGAAGTGAAACATTTGATTGATTATAATCGGCTTCTGGGCGTCCATCTTTTCTGCTCGCATCTGTTTATTCTTAATGTTTCGATGGAAAAAACACAGAACCCCTGTTTGGAAAATTTCGAAGGAAAGCGAAAAACAGAAACAACGAAATTTGATATTAAAACAATCGGATTAAAACAGAGAAATTCAACGGTCTATCAACTGGAGTGAATGAAATCTTATGCATCGTTGGCCACCACCCCTGATTCGAAAAGGGCCCTTACCTTCTGGGCTTTCCTCTTATCGGCTCTCTGGCTCTGGTGATAGATTCGACTGAAGTTCGAGACGATGACCGGAACCGGAAGTGCGATGACGAGGACGCCGCTCAGCGAACACACTCCGCCCACTATCTTACCTACTATCGTACCTGGAACCATGTCGCCGTACCTGCAAGAAGACACGGCGTCGTTACACGAGGGCGAAGCCAAACCTTCTTCTTTCTGGGGCGTGGGCGTTTCGTAGTTTCCAACGAAACTATTACCGATCGCGACTATTACTTTGGGGCTAAAAGCAACATTAATATAGCGCCTTTTAAAAAGTCTTATCGCATTTCATTATATCTCCCCTCTCTCTCGCTGTATATATATATATATATATATATATATATATATATATATATATATATATATATATATATATATATATATATATATATATATATATATATATATATATAAAGCTCTCTCTCCAAATCACCGCTCTATTTGTCAGACTGTAGGCTACTGTGAATACGTGCTTTGACTTAACAAAGTGTTCTATCAATTCGTCTTTTGTTCACCGTCTGTCTATCTGTCTGTCTGTCTGTCTGTCTGTCTGTCTGTCTGTCTGTCTGTCTGTCTGTCTGTCTGTCTGTCTGTCTGTCTGTCTGTCTGTCTGTCTGTCTGTCTGTCTGTCTGTCTTCTGTCTTATTCCGTATTATTCGGTGCATTCCCAGAAGGTTTCCCTGCTCGAGACTTCCCCCATCCGCCGCCCGGGTGACGCCACCCTCTACGCCATTATACCCCGGCGCGAGGCAAACATGAGCCGTTAGATTAACTCCGTCGATTACAAACAGGCCTTTGACTCCATGTGTCATGAATGGTTGGGGCAAGCAATGAGACAGGCGGACTTTGAAAAAAAACTCACACGTTTAATACAGACAATATATATATATATATATATATATATATATATATATATATATATATATATATATATAATATATATATATATATAAGTGGAGATGAAGATGGATAATGAAATGTCAGAATGGTTTAGGACAAACGTAGGACTGAGACAAAGCTGCATGTTGTCTCCAACACTTTCATTATCATCCTGGATGCAATTTTTAAAATATCAATTCGAGAGCTGGATATCCGATGTAGGCTTAAGGCGCTGCGGTGACAAACAGTTTGCAGACGATGTCAGTTTGATCACAGACAACAACAGATCAGGTCGACAGACACTGACCATTGTGACCAATGCAGTCAATCTGATAAGCGCAAAAATTCCCACTTACAATTAGCCCCAAGAAAACAAAAACCATGACAAATAGAAGGAAATAAAAGGCAGAGGAAGATCCAGGGGAAAAATGGACGGAATCAGAGAAAATATTAACATGAAAGGAATTTCAATCGTAGAAGGAAGACGATTAACAGAAGAAAGAACTTCTTGGAAACATTTTGTGTCTAGCTTATTGCCGCTAAAGAGTTGGCAGAGAGCAAGATGATGACGTCTGTCTGTCTGTCTGTCTGTTTGTCTGTCTTTCTGTTTGTCTGTCTTTCCTTCTGCCCGTCTTCCTCCACTCGTCCTTGTTTCTTTGCCCATCCGGGACCTACCCTCCAATTATAGTAACACCATAGAGATCTGTGAGATTGTGAGGCATCGCAGTTGCAGTCGATGGGAAAGAAACGTTCGATGGACGGCCGGTCGACCGCCGCGCCTTAATGCGGAAAACGCTTTCCCTGATTCTCGTCGCATGTTTTTCGATCCGACGCCGTCAATTGGGGACGTTGGGTGAGGGTGGGGGTGGGGGTGGGGGGGGTATGGCTAGGGGCAGGGACAGGGCGATGCATCCGATGGATTTGACGGATATCATGGATTCCGAATGCATTGGTCTCGCTGTCTTCGATCGAAGATTTCCTTCGTCGAATAAAAGGAGGAGGAGGAGGAGGAGGAGGAGGAGGAGGAGGAGGAGGAGGAGAAAGAGAGGGAGGAGGCGTTATTGGCTTTTGACAAAAGTGAAAAGATGATTGATTCTGAAAAAGAGATTTTCGAAACAGATTGAAACCTTTGTACAGAGAGAGAGAGAGAGAGAGAGAGAGAGAGAGAGAGAGAGACGCACTGACAGTTTCTTTTTCGGGTGGGGCGGTGGGGAGGGAAGGTTCCCTCGGAGAATGGTTTGGACGTGAACTCGTCCTTTTGCCACGAAATTTATTCCCGGAAAATTTAGGGGACATTCCCCCTCTCCTCTCTGCGTCCGTCGTGAGCGATGATCGACCGTCAGAAAAGGTTTTAATATCAGAAAAAGAAACGAAGACTTTCCAGACATAGGCCAATCTGCCTCATGCGCTGGAGACGGACCCAATGTCTAGCTTTCAGCCGCGTTTGCAGAATTCAGTCTCGACGCTGGTTCCACGGTTATGAACTGTACGCCGCAAAGCAGGGAACCATGTGAATAGCAAGAGTATACAGAGGAAATGACGTAATTTTGAAGGCAGTCTACGTCACGTTAACGACATGGTTTGTGTGATAACAGCAACTAAACTAGTTAATTGGAAGTAAAGATGATAATGACGACGACTACACAGAAGGTTGTCAGATTAAGGCAGTGGTCATCACAACGACGAAACCAAGTGTTGTTGTGTCATCATCGTCGTCGTCGTTGTCGTTGTCACGACTGCACTGAATTGAAGAGTGAGTGGAAAAGTGCGAAGAAGCGACGCCTATTTGCAATATTCGTGTTGTCATGTAGACTGACATGTCTGCACTCATTTCAGACATGATTCGCCTCATGAATATTTATCAGTTTATCTTTTCTTTCAAACTGTGCACGAGAAAGAATTTCTCGTGTAAAGTATAAAAGCAGCAGACAGACAGACACATAGACAGACATACATACATACATACAGACTGACTGACTGACTGACTGACTGACAGACAGAGATCAATTATTTAAAAGAAAATCTTGTCAGAATACTTGAAAGATTTTGGCAAAATAGGCTTTTTAGAAGACTGTTTCGCCAAAATCTTAGTCGGCAGACTTCATCAAAATGTTCTCTGTTGTAAGGCGAGGAATCAAGTGTGTGTGTGTGTGTGTGTGTGTGTGTGGGGGGAGGCGGAAATGCAATGGCGATGGGGTGTAGAAGGGGTGGGTGTTTATTAGCGATGTGGGTTAAGACGGGCGTGAAAACGCTCCGAACGACGCTGAATGGTCGACAGTCGATAAGAAATCAGGATGGGGGGTGGGGGGGGTGGGGATGATGGGAGCATGGCGGAGCGGGGGGAGGAAAGGCGAAGTGGTGGGAGACTGGAAGAGGCTGGAAGAAAACGGAAAGGCGTGTCGATCTTGACACCCTCCCCTCGCCGTTATCGCAATCGACACATTCCATCGATCCTCGGCGCCGGTATCTTACCCGCTAATTCTCTCCCTCTCCCGCCGAAGGAGGGTGGGCCGAGCTGGGTGGGGGGGGAAGGGGCGGCGGTTATGGGGCAATGGGCCGCCGCGCGGACAGTATTTCTTGTGCTGGTCCTTGGGGTGTGATTAGCCGGTCGTCTAACACGAACGATTTTTGCGGCTTGAATGTCGCCTCGCGAGTCTAACGACAGATTGGCGGGAACGAGAGAGAGAGAGAGAGAGAGAGAGAGAGAGAGAGAGAGAGAGATACGGTCGCCTCTTTGTGTCAAATAATCAAACTCCGTATTTATCGCTCAATCGCAGACGGCGCGTTTTCTCTAATTATTTGCGTCGATCTGTTCTTCTAAACGACAGGAAATCCTGATTATCTCCGCCGATGATTGCCTTATAGGCGGCGACACATTAGGTCGTCGTCTCACTACAGTCAAGCCACTTTAACACGCATTTCAGCGGAAATATAAGTACTGATATCTCATCAATACTATCAGTACTAGACGAAACAGAATGGTTCTCACACAGGAGCCACGACAGGCCCTATTGAACCACTCAACCTTTTCATTATAACTATAATAATAATAATAATAATAATAATAATAATAATAATAATAATAATTATTATTATTATTAGTAGTAGTAGTAGTAGTAGTAGTAGTAGTAGTAGTAGTAGTAGTAGTAGATTAAATAAATAAATAAGTATGTAAAGGGGAGTTACATCTTGAACATCTATCTACAAATTTCGTATTATTTCGCCCACTGTTCCCGCTGCGAAACTGGAAAACCAGCGAAAGGAAGAGTTTTAAATATCTCTGGTGACGTCATTAGATGACTACGCAACGAAGCGGTTACGACAGGGGAAAGCGCTGCTTACCCGAGCGTCGTCATGGTAACGATCGTGTACCAGAACGCTTCCGGTATGCTGGTGAATCCCGTTTCCGGAACGTTCTTCTCGGCGTAGAACATGACGGTGGCGAATATGATGATGGCCATGGAGAGGGAGAAGAGGAGGAAGCCGAGCTCCGAGGCGCAGCTCTTCAGCGTATAGCCGAGTATCCGGAGTCCCTGCGAGTGGCGGGAAAACTTGAAGATCCGGAAAACCCGGAAGACGCGCAGAGTGACGAACGCCCCGCTCAGATCCTTGTTGTCCGTAATCCCGAGTCCGATGTAATACGGCAATATGGCGACCACGTCGATTACGCTCATTACGCAGCGTAAATGTTTACAGCGCGCCGGGGCGGCGTACAGCCGCAGCAGGTACTCGGCGGTGAAGATCATGACGCAGGCGGTGTCCAGACAGAACAGCTCCACCTCGAAGCGTTCCCCGCACGAGGGGTTCCGGTCGGTACCGGAAATGACGCCGCACGGGATCGTCTCGATGACGTTGACGATGACGGAGACGGCGATGAAGAACCCGGTGACGTAGTAGAAGACGAGGGCGGGGGTTCCGGTGTGAGGGTTCTCGAACGCCCGCCACATCCGCTGGCGGAAGGTGGTCGTCGGGTGGCACTCGGCCTGGTCCGTACCCGCGTTCTCCAGTACCCGTTCGGTGTTCTCGCGCTTCTTGTCGCGGTACTCTTCGTGACAGCAGTCGTCTATGATGTCAGGCAGGATGCCAAAGAATGACATCTCGTCGTCAAATGCCATGACGCACTCGTATTGAGGAAAATGCATCTTCCCAGATCTACGCAAACACCAAGGTTAACAACAACAACAACAATAATAAAAATAAAAAAATAATAATAATTATTATTATTATTATTATTATTGATGATGATGATGATGATGATGATGATGATGATGATGATGATGATGATGATGATGATGATGATGATGATGATGATGATGATGATTATGTAGCTGTTGATATTAGTGATAGTTATGAACCGCTTGCTGATATTATTATCGCTACTGATGACGACGACGACAAAGACGTCTGACCGTTGCCCTAGTGACCTTCTGACCTCTGCCGAGCGACCTCCTTCTGACCTGTAGTAAGTAAGTATGTGTCGGAAGATGTCCGGATCTCGGTCGAAGAAGAACTCATTTGAGTCGTCGTCGTAGAAGAACTCCCTCTCGTTCGACCCGAGGAGCGTGTCCGGGAACTTCTCCAGGGTCTGTCTCCACGTCTCGAACACCTTTCCGCTGACGTTGATCCGGATCCTCTCGTCCGCCCGCAGGACGTGATCCGACGGAAGCGGAGCCGACGGGACCGGACCCTGGGCGATCGGAACCCACCCGATCGCCGCCGCTCGGACGAAGGGCAGCCACGCAGCCGCGGCCGCCATCTTGGCAGCAGGTCAAAGGTCAGCGGAGGTCACGTGACGGTCTCCAAGTCGCAATCACATCGTCAGATGAAGGGCTGAACAGAAGAACAAGCCACGAATGTAGTAGTAGTAGTAGTAGTAGTAGTAGTAGTAGTAGTACTAGTAGTAGTAATAGTAGTAGTAAGTATAGTAGTAGTAGTAGTAGTAGTAGTAGTAGAAGTAGTGCAGTAGTAGTAGAAGTAATAATAAAATGAAATAATAATAATAATAATAATAATAATAATAATAATAATAATAATAATAATAATAATAGTAGTAGTAGTAGTAGTAGTAGTAGTAGTACTAGTAATAATAATAATAATAATAATAATAGTAGTAGTAGTAGTAGTAGTGAGTGCTGCAGCAGTAGTAGTAGTAATAATAGAAAGATGATGAGTGATAATAGTAATAATAATAATAATAATAATAATAATAAGTAATAATAATAATAGTAATAATAGTAGTAGTAGTAGTAGTAGTAGTAGTAGTAGTACTGCAGTAGTAGTAAAAGTAGTAATAATAGAAATGATGATGATGATGATAATAATAAAAATAAAAATAATAATAATAATAATAATAATAATAATAATAATAATAATAATAATAATAATAATAATAATAATAATAATAGTAGTAGTAGTAGTAGTAGTAGTAGTAGTAGTAGTAGTAGTAGTAGTAGTAGTAGTAGTAGTAGTAGTAGTAGTAGTAGTAGTAGTAGTAGTACAGTACTGCTCAAAAATTGTGAACACACGTTGATTTTGAAGCAAAACGAAATTTACGTCTTTTTAAAACTTTGCAATGACAACCAAGAACACCAATAATTATTAATTATACTATTCTACGATTGAAGTATTACACGTTATTGTCAATTCTATACAGTGGCGGCTCCACCGGGGGGAGGTCCGGGGGCCGTGCCCCTATTGAGTTCCTGGTCCCCAGTGGCCCTCTGTTGGGACCCCATACTTAATACTACATACCTAGCAACAAATGGTTGCCTCCCATGATTAGAAGTTGCCACTCCAACGGCCCTCCACTTGCCAAATCCTAGAGCCGCCGCTGATCGTATAGCTAACTATGAAACCATTGACAATAAATTGGGTGGTCAGTCAAGGTGTCACGACAATTCGTCTACATGTCAATCTCGGTAGAAACATGCGAGTCGCGGTACAACCTATCGGTGGCATGACAGATATGAAAAATTCAGACGAGTGATGAAACGAATTATATCAACATTTTCTTGTGTCCCCATCTCCATTGCTTCGAACCGTACTAAAATAATCAATATATTCTGCCTCAATTTTATTCTAGAGCGTTCGAAATGCCACGAAAAATGGTGAGCTACAGTAGTAGTAACAACAACGACAACAACGACGACGACGACGACGATGATGATGATGATGATAATAATAATAATAATAATAATAATAATAATAATAATAATAATAATAATAATAATAATAATAATAATAATAATAAAGTTTAGAATGGTTCAGTAGGATCTGCCCTGTATGAGAACCACTATGTTCTACCCATCCATTCATTCACATTATGGTCTTGCTTCAATAAAAGGGGGTAGAGGGTGATATGAAAAGGGTGATTTTTTCACTCGTGGACTCCCATGTCATTCGCCCTCAACTATAATTATGTTTTCACTCGGGGAAGGGGGGGTAAAATTAACTCTCACACGTGATCAAAATTATGATAACAAATTAATGTCGATTATGACGTGGAAAGTAGAACTATTATTACAATAGGGCACCTGTATTAGGCTGATCAATGCAGACAATCGTTATACAATCAGATCAAATGATCGAGAAAATCGCTGATGTTTTCACAAGAACACGATAATCGCGCATCTCAAAACAACTATTGGCCTAATTTGTGCTTTTGGTAAATTATTATCCGCATTAATATCGAGAGATTCTTTCTATCGATTGGCACTCCTGACTCACTGTCTCGCAATTGAACAGTTGGAGTAAATCATCGCTTCAATTTATTTATTTAGCGTATGAAAATGGCGGGGCTATATAAATCTGGCGGACGTCGACCGTCAGATGTCGTGACCGTGTCTCCGTCTCCTCAATATTTGCACATCTTCGGTTCTTCCGGTTCATTTTCGGTTCTTGGTTATTCGCCGAATCTTTCACGAAAGACTTTGGAACAAGAACGGAAGAAAAACCACCGGAGAATTGCCTATCTTCAACCGACAGTTTTCAAAAGACCTCAGCACGACATCTAGTAAAAAACCACTGGAACTAAAGTTAAATGAGGCAAGAACAGAAACAAGATTCTCAAAGGGTCCAGATGGTTTACCCCTCAAATGGGGTGACATGCGAGGAATGACACTCATGCAAATCTATCACGAGTTCAGAACTTAACCGATATATTTAGAAATCTCATTCAGAATAAATATATTAAGTTGAAATTTGCTGTAAATCTGCTTTTGTTTACGAGGACAATACCTGTTGAAGTGATTCGTTATGCAGATGAGCAAATCCAGGTGAGGCGAAGATGGATTTTTATGCAGGTGCATGGAAAGTGTCATTCCTTCTCATCGCTTCCCTTTCTTGCTTATGATCAATCGAACTTCCGGTCTGAAGACTGAAGTTCTAATCAACTTCCGGTGATCGCAACTTCTTCCGGAAACCAGTCCCTTCCGCTTCCGCCCAACTGGCTCCACCTGGCGACGACGGAAGTGGTTTCCACGAGGAAGTTTCCTACTTCCGGTGGCGAAGGCAGTTACGGAAATTCGTCCGATATTTTCAAGAATCCGGTGGATGGTTTGTCTTCCACGGCAAATGTCCGAAAAATGATCTACAAGAATTTTCGATTTCAGAAGATGAAAAATGCTATGACGTCATTCCGAGTGACTAATCGTTCAGTCCACACGTTCGGCGTATTTGTTGTTATTGTTGTTTATGTTGTTGTTATTGTTGTTGTCGTTGTCGTTGTTATTGTTGTTGTTGTTGTTGTCGTCGTCGTCGTCTTTTCTAACAGGTATCGCTGTAGACTTCGTCTTCTTCAATTCTGCACTCTACTTCGAGTTGTTAAGCAAGACGAGTATTGATCAGACTTTCCGCTGGCGACCGGAGGGGTGGAGTGTGGGGAGGGGCGTGAAGAAGGCGGTGCGGGAGGAAGGGGGAGGCGGACTTATGTGTCTTCCATGGCAGTTGCTCCGGTTCCGTCGACTGGGGGGGGGCGGGGGCGCCTCAGCAGCCATCTGGCGGCGATCAGGTGCACGATAGTCCATTGCCCGATGCAAGCACTTCCTAATGTCAGCTACTTGGACACTCGGGCTGAATCAGAGGCATACAGAATGCAACGCAATGAACTCCACGCATTGGGGGTGGCTGGTAGCATGATCCAGAGGAATACGTTAATGAAAGTGCAGAGCTCCTTGATGGGGTGATTTTTTCTTTCTCGTCAGAGACTTTTTCCCCAGAAATGTCGACGTTACCGCCACACTATTCCGCAATTCTGGCTACGCCACTGGGTATATTAAATGGTCATCGTAAAGTCATTTTCGTTATGTTATCATACTTACTTTACTCTACAAAGATTTATCGTGAATAATCCATAAACCTGTTTAAGCTGTTTCTAACCGTTGATTAATAAACATCTGGGGTATTACGATGGCGCTACACAATCAGCCCCTATCAGACCACGTGATCGTTCGATTCTCTTCCAGCGGCAGACGTCATATGTGTCAGGTGTCATCTACTACGTCATCAAATCGTCGGTAAGGCGTCAAGTGCCTCGTGTCAGTTTCGACGTGACGTCAGATAACTTGACGACCGGATGTTATTCATCGTCGAACGGTGTCTGGGCATCGTGACGTCATCGTGACGTCATGCGCAAAGAAAACGAAGCGTCTTTCCACTCGACGTAGTTTCATCTTCAAATCAAAAGACAGTGGAAGAAGAAGAAATGCCACGTATCAGTCAGTCTGTGGAGGAATTGAGAACTCGTATATTTGCCAAGAGATCGATTGATCGATCTTTACAGAGAGTCTCGTCACACGCAACTTCCGGTGTTCTCGAAGATCACGTGATCTGCCGTCGAACCCCCTACTTCCGCTTTCCGCAATTCTGCTTTTGCAGCTTCAAAGATTTCGCAAATGGCGCCGCGTCTTTTTGTGTAGCGCTTCTTTTGTAGCAGACATTTCCTGTCACGTCTCTCTCTCTCTCTCTCTCTCTCTCTCTCTCTCTCTCTCTCTCTCTCTCTCTCTCTCTCTCTCTCTCTCTCTCTCTCTGCTGTCTGTATGTCTGTAGGTCTCTGGTCTATTATAGTTTCATCGGTTATGGTCCAGTTACTCTGCTGACCTAGTTAGCTTCTGTCTTTTAGCGCCATCCGACAATACCTTGGCAAAGGTGAGACTCAACAGTCAATAAAAGCCCAGGTGTAACCCTCTGCACGTGTCTGCAAGTCACGTGTCCTCGAGTCGACGCTTAACAGGTGCATACAAAATAGACGCCGTATTCTCACCGAACAGTTTTAAACGTTTACTTTTTAACGTAATGAACAACTAGTCAGTGTATTGTGTATTGTATATTGATCTTTTTCGTTTTGTACACACCGTCTCGGTTTTGTGAACGGTAAGTGTACACGTTTCGTCGTACAAAAGTGTACACCGTCTTCGTGGTTCGAACGCTTCGGAGGATTTGATTGTACAGGTGATTTGTTGAACGAATTGTACAACAGTTGTACGCGCTGTTTTCGTGCACACCGTCCGTATGTACACTGTACAGCGATGTCCGGTCTGATCCATGATGTTCCGGGGGATTCGCCAGGTGGCGCCGCATTCCTCGTCTGCCAGGTGTGCGACTCGGACCTTCGCGGGCCCCGGCTTCTGCCCTGTCTGCACAGCTTCTGCGGGGACTGCCTCGAGGGGAGCCTCGACCGGGGCGAGATCCGACCGGGCCAGGCCTTCTTCTGCCCCCTGTGCCGAACGAGATGCGTCGTACCGGCGAGGGGAGTGCGCGACATGGCACCCAACTACCTGGCCACCGCCCTGCTGGAGTTCCTCAGGTGCAAGAAGGCGCCGGAGGCGGAGGAAGCGGGAGGGGTAGTGGAGTGCGGGGCGTGCAGGGCGACCGAGGTCGAGAAAAAGTGCATCGAGTGCGGCGATTGGTTGTGCCATGAATGCTGCTCACTTCACGTCAAGGTAAGGTACCTCAATTGCCCAATGAATGAATGAGTGAATGAGTGAAAGAAATAATGAGTGAATGAATGAATGAGTAAATTACGATAGGACTTGTCAAGAAACTAGTTTTTTTCATTTTTATTGGACTTTCTGTAATTCACTTTCAAACTTTTGGGGCTGTCCATTAATTACGTCAACAATTTAGGGGGAGGGGGTTTGAAAAAGTTTGACAGTTGTTGACAGGGGGAGGGGTCAAGAGAAGTTGACGTCAACAATTTGACTTTTTACAAATAATCAGAAAATAGGAAATTTCATGGAATACTACATATTATAATGGAAAAAAGCATGACAAAAAGGTCATCACCACCACATTTTGACACTCGGTGAGCAAAACAGTGAAAAAATGATCATCGCTGCAAAAAGTAATAACCTTGTTATTTGGACATGTCATTGATCTTGGGATGGGGGGTCAAAAGTTTTTGACGTAATTATAGGGGTTAACTGAAAGTTGACAGTTGTTGACAAGGGGGGGGAGGGGGTCAAAAATTGCCCAAAAATTGTTGACATAATTAATGGCAGCCTCTTTAAAAATGTTGACTTTGTCTTAGTTTTGGTTTTGAACAGTATAATGTAATTTTCTTAATTTATTTTGCCAGAAATGTAAAGACACATTTCAGTGCACTGAGGAGTATTTCAACTTTTTACGAATACTTTCAGGTGAAGTTGACCAAAGATCATCACCTGTCGACATTGGAAAAGCTGCAAAGTGGAAAATTCGATTCCCTCATCAAGGACAGTCTGGAGTCTTCCCTTCTCTGCGGAAAACACGGAGAACCTCTCAGGTACTTCTGCGAGGCAGACACCTGTCGGATTCCCATCTGTCACCTGTGCAAGATGACGACCAGCCACGATGCTCATTCGACCGTGACGGTCGCCGACCAGGCGGTCACCGAATCGAAACGCATCCGGGACCTGCTTCCCAATCTGGATCGGTGCGTCCGGTCGACGGAATCGAAGATCCAGAACCTGGCACAGGACGAGAAGCTGACTGCGCATGTCCGGAAACAGGTGCACCGGGACATATTCGAACGGACGGAACAGGTGGTCGAGAGGCTCGTCAGGGCGGTGCACGAGTACGCCGATCGTCTGCACCGGTCGGTAGAGGGCGCCGTCCAGTCGCATCGCAGTGACGTCACTCGGGAGGAGGAGGAGGCGAGGAATCGTCTCGAGGCGGCGAAGACGGCCAAGGCGTTCGCCGAGACGCTGGTCGGGTTCGACCGACCCGAGGAGCTTCTGACCCTCGGCGGTCGGGTCGGCGACCGGATGGTCGAGTTCCAGACGCCGTGGACCTCGGCACCGCCGCCCTGGAAGAAACCGCGCCTGGAAAAGGAAACGCTCGTGGAAGACGCCGGATACGACGGTCTGATGGTGGAGTTGTTCGGAGCGTTGGTCTTGGAAGGTGACGTCATCAAGACGAGCGTCGTTTCGAAGACGTTCTCGGCAAGACTCGAAGACGAAGATGACGTCGCCTGCAAGCTCTGTGACGTCGTCGTCAACGGCGACGGTGACGTCATCGTCGCCGACCGCGACAACCGCAGCGTCAAGACGTTCGACTGCGACGGTCGGCTGCGGCTCAGCACCCGGCGGGCGGGGACGTTCACGGCCCCCAACCGGTTGGCCCTGCTCCGTCGAAGCCGCCGCTTGGTCGTCAAAGACGGACGCTTCCTCCGTCTCGTCTCCTTCGCCGGTCAGGTGGTCGGAACCCTCGGCACCGACCGGCAGCTGAAGCAGCCGGTGGCCGTGACGGAATCGGACGACGGGGAGATCTACGTGACGGAATGGATGACCGGCGAGGTGGTGGTCTTCGAGTCGACCGGGCGCTGGCTGCGCAGCTTCCCTAGCGCCGCCGAGGCCCCCGGTTACATCGCCTGCTCGCCCAACGGGAACATTGTCGTCACCGACTGGAAGCGTCACGTGACGAAGATCTTCGACCGGCGGGGGAAGCTGCGGGGGGAGTACGGCGGACACGGGAGTGACGACGGACAGCTGGACCATCCGTACGGCGTTTGCGTCGACCGATGGAACAACATCGTCGTCTGTGACACCTGGAATAACCGCCTCGTCCTACTGTCCCCCGACGGACGATTTGTCCGGACCCTACTGTCCAAGTCGGACGGACTGGAGTGGCCGCAGGCGGTGACCGTGGACAGAAGGACGGACGAACTGGTCATCGCCGAACAGTACGGCCTTATCAAGTTCTATAAATACGTGACGTGAGATGACGTCACGGTTACGTCATTTGATTGACAGGTGACTATGAGGAGATCACTGTAGAAATTATTTCTCGCTTTGAGAAATTAAGACGGAACAATGGCGTTTTATATTTCGCAAATAAGTGAGTTGTTTTTTCTGGAGAATTAAAACGAGCATCGATTGAAGAGACAGCAAACTCAATGAGAGTTCAACGTGTAGTTAACGTTTTTAATTAACATCGCGTGATGATCAAATTCAGTGCCTGGCCCCAGTGGCCCCTGTTGGGACCCTATTTAATGCTACATACATTAAACAAAAAAATGGTTGGCCCCCATGATTAGAAGTTGCCACCCCAACGGCCCCACTTGCCAGATCCTAGAGCCGCCACTGGATGAAATCATGAACAACGATTTCGATTAGACAGGCGGTCATGAATAAACCAGATCTCTCTCTCTCTCTCTCTCTCTCTCTCTCTCTCTCTCTCTCTCTCTCTCATAAGCCTCAGATGAAAAAGCCAAATATATAGAGACCATAAAGCAAAAGCAAAAAAGCGGAAATAAAAATGTCAAAATCTCTGAAAAAAATCATTCTGACAACGCTCTCTTGAATTATTGGAAATATAAACGGATTCAACATTTCTGAGATTATTCTCTAAAAAATAGAAAAAGAAGTCTTTCAGTATTTAATCAAGAGCGGCGTTCTGACGCAATCGGCGAAGGCATTACGTCACGATGACGTCACTAACGATTCTAGTTGCAGTACTGGCGTTCCACCTGCGTCACGCACTTCCGGCACTCGACGTGACAGCACCAGATGAACTTACAGTCGCAATCATCGGTCACTTCCTCGACGTATGTCCGGTATCCTCGTCCGCAGCACAGCAGCTGACACCCGTCCAGACCGTAGCTGCTCTGGCTGCACTGTCTACCGGAAGTCCCCACGGACCCCACTTCCGGTAGGGCGTTACAGTAGTCGGGCGACTGGTCGAGGTAGACGAGGTCCCGCTTCTTCGGGCGCTTCTGCTTGACGTCGACCGGTCTGACCTTTGACCTTCTCGACGTGACCTTGACCCGAACGGCGGCGTCGAATCTGTCCTTGAGACGTTGTCCGATGTCCCGGAAGTAGGCGACCGTTCGCCAACAGATCTTCGCCGAACAGGAACCGGAAACGCCGTGGCATTTGCACAGCAAACGCATACTTCCGGTCACCGCCTGAATATATCAATACAGTAGAACTTCGTTATAACGGACTCGGTTATAAAGTATTGTAAAATACCGCAATGTACGGTCCCTTGTGATGCGCTACCGTATTGGATGGTATCGGATTTAACGTACAAAATTTTACAGACCCGCTAAGTACGTTATTTAGCGAAGTTCTACTGTATATTTAACAAATAAATCTGAACTTATTAAGAAAGACAGAAAGAGAGAGACAGACAGACAGACAGACATGCAGACAGACGTGGGCCCAGCCAGGATGCCATTTAGACCTATCAGTCATATAATAAAAAACATCCACTAATTTACCGAAACCAAACACAACATAATTTAGATAATTAACTTCCTTGCTTTGAGATTTCGGGGGCGGGGACGTGGATGGTGTCCCTAGCAGGGTCGTAGCCAGGAATTTTATTTATTTTATTTATTGTGATTTGGGGATATAAATCTTTAAAAACTTTGAAAATCTTGAAAAACACATTAAAATTTTTAAGATGGTTTGATTTGGGAAGGGGGTATATATACCGATATACACCCCCCGTGGCTACGCCCCTGGTCCCTAGATGACCGACCTTGCGGCCGGCTTGGCCATTCCATCGATTGATGATTCTCCGTTGGACGCTGATGTTCTTCTTGTTCTCGTCTTCTCTCGTCGTCTCGACGAACTCTCGCGAGAATCTCTCGGCGAACGTGACGTCATGCGAACAGCCTCCCCACGCGAATCGACCGTCGGTCGGGGGGCTTCGGACGGTGACGTCACACGAGCAGGCCTTCAACTCGCCCTTGGCGCAGGCCTTGGCAACGGCGTGCGTCACCCCAGCCGACAGAACGGCGTACACGAAGGCAGTTTCACGAGAATCTGGTAGAGAAGGTCATTATAGTTATACAATCGTCACAGGGGCGTAGCCAGGAATTTCATTTATGGGGAGGGTATAATGTGATTGGGGGCGTATAAATCTTAGAAACTTTGAAAATCTTACAAAACACATTAAAACTTTAACTTTATTCCCCCCTCCCCCAAGTGTGGAGACTCAGACCTTGTCCCCCCCCAAACATTTCAAAATCCCTCCCAATGTCAAGGTGGCTAGAATAAACACTGACCACCGAAATCTTTACAGACAGATCGTAGCATCCAATCGTTATCTTTGAAAGCTTAAAACTTCTATAGCGCCACTGAACAGTGCTTCTGTGAGACTGCAGGCGATACCTATAGGAGCTAGGAGCGCCTCTGAGTAGAAATAGAAGAGGCGCTATACAAATGTCACATTACATTACATTACCGCTAAAGCCACTGTTGAATGCTTAGAGTATTTATAGCTGAATGGCACAGAAGCACTGGGTGATGTTCGGAGAATTCTGGGTACTTACTGACGGACAGTACTTTTCCGAATACTGTTTTCTGGTCGTGGAATGTCGTGCAGTTCCATCGGCTGTCTTTGAACTGGAACTGACACTCGTCGATGGCAGCGGCAGCACCTCGACTGACAATGCCGACGACGTTCCTCGCCTTGGAACACATCTCTCTCTGGTGTTCCTCGAACACGTCAGCCTCTGAACACAGGGCCGCGGTGCTGCTGCTGCTGCTGTTGCCGTTGGTACTCTGGTACTGAGAACTCGATAGCCCAAGATACCTACAATTTAATACGGACACACGAGAATTAAAAGAAAACTGGTAGATGCAGGCCGACAGCTGTCAGAATTTTAACTTTCTAGTTTTTTTTCGAAGCAGCAAATACTTGTATGCGGCATGCCGAGGTTTCTGCGGATGGGGAGAGATCACGTGATGGCCAGGGGTGAAGGAGAGGCAGACGATGAAGCGGGGTGGGGGTAACGGCGAGGGGCAGCAGTAACCAACTGGTGACGTCAGAACATAAGGGAAGCAAAATTCACTGAAATAAACAGATGGTGAGTTCAGATCCTATCAGGAAATTTGTTCTGTAGTCTTGGAGATGTTGCTCAAATCCAAAATGATTATAAATATATATATATATATATATATATATATATATATATATATATATACAACAGCATACATGTATATATAAACCCTTGAAACAGGCTTGTGTATCTTAATTTATCCAGACAAAATGCGTGACTTTCGATTGGAAAAGACCAAATAACCGCCAGCAGCTCTTTGATTTTCCCCCATATCATCCTTTGAAATCACCGCCCCACGTAAATAAATAAAATGTCTCCTCAAGCACGCGTATATACATATATACAATAGTAATAAGATAGTAATTTTGAAATACAGTCGACGGTAATTAGCACCGGGTGCCGACATCTGATTTCGATTTCCCGCTGATAGGGGCGCGGCGGTGACAGTACCAGTCAAAATAGCGATGTTGTTCCAGTCTTCGGAAAACCATCTCTCGTTTCGGCGGCGAACTTTGATGTCCTGCGCAGCGGCGCAGTCCAAGTGCCATGGCGTGGGGGGTGGCAGGGTGGAAAGCCAAAAGGTATCTTTTGAGCTGATGGCCCCTCGTGGCTCCCGACCCCAAAGTGGAACTTTCTTCTGATTAGGTAAAACTTGTTTTGTGTTAATGTTTTCAATGTTCTAAACAAGAGCAGATAATATTTAGAGAGAGAGAGAGAGAGAGAGAGAGAGAGAGAGAGAGAGAGAGAGAGGGAAAGGACTTATAAGTTAAGTCACGGAACCGGTTGTTAGAACTTATAATATAGGCAGATAAAGAAACTTTTGCCAATGAAAAAGATTAATAGAAGATGCTTATAAACCTTCAGACAGACAAACTCCAATTATATTATAGACTTCAGCTTCTAATTTGCCAACACAATATACAGACAGAGATATACAGACAGAGATATACAGACAGAGATATGCATGCAGACAGAGATATACAGAGTACAGACAGAGATATACAGACAGAGAAATAGTGCTTTGCAAGAATCGACAAATTCGAGTCCAGCTGGACGAAAATGTCCGATGCAATGACATCACTGCATCAGCGTGGTCACTGGGACGGACTGGGTCTGGTCAGACGGTCGGAAGGTCGGGTCGGGTGGGTCGAGTCTCTCCATTTGGGGCCTAGACCGGCCGTGAGATTACTGAGAACAGTTGCGATGGCTAGGATATTGGCTGTACAATGTAAGTTGTCAAGCAGACTGCAGTGTTGCTCGAGAGTCGAGGAGCTGAACCTGATATCGACCAAAATTGTTTAGCATCTGTGGGCTCGAGTCAATTCCAGGCCCCCTTAATTGTCGGATGGGGAGGAGAGTAGGCCCTGTATAAAGGGCGGTGTCCGCTAATTTGCGTCTACTGTCCCTATTACAGTCAAATGAAAATCACTGTTGCTAAAAGCGACCGAAGACAATTTCGTCCAATAGTCGCATCTCTTTGTAATGCTTGTAATCGTAAATTAGATACTCTCGGTAATTGATGATTACAAGCACATTCTGTAACACAATCGCATCTGTCGATTGCGTCTACGATTTCTCAATAAAACTAACGACTCTGGTAATTAGAGACTGTCTCTTTATTTCATTGTAATCAACAGATATTTTATAGTTCATGCTAAATGCGCCGAACAAAGGCTGTGTCCTGGTTTTTGCCGCTGCTATGTCTACAGTCAAACGGGTTTCGTTTCCGAAAATTGGCTTCTAAGTATAGAGCAGGTCAAGATTATTCGACGAACTCATTATTCACAATCAGCTCAGAAGAAGAAGAAGGAGGAGGAGGAGAAGGGGAGGTAATAATAATAATAATTTCTAAGCTAAGTTAACAATTTCTCACAAAGCCAGAAAAAGAAATTAATACGAAAATGACAAATTTGTTTAATCAGGCGACGCGACTATTATTAAGTTATATCTATCTAAAAGAATCCATGACAACGAGAATATCGCTATTATTATTATTATTATTATTATTATTATTATTATCATCATCATCATCATCATCATCATCATCATTATTATTATCATCATCATCATCATCATCATCATCATCATCATCATCATCATCATAATCATCATCATTATTATTATTATTATTATTATTATTATTATTATTATTATTATCATCATCATCATCATTATTATTATTATTATTATTATTATTATTATCATCATCATCATCATCATCATCATCATCATCATCATCATTATTATTAACGACAATTTATATAACGCAGTAACATAGCTGGGGCTAAAGTCAAGAGCGCTTTACACATGAGTTTTAGCCATGCTCTATTCTATACAAATTCTTTTCTAATCATCTATATATCCATCTATATATTGAACCGAAACTGTGGCTTTGAGAATATCTATCTCTATTCTATTCAAATTCCATTCTAATTCTATTCTCCTACCACCAGTTTCCATGGCTGGATTGTGGAAATCCAATCAGAAACATGATCCGGATTATCCAACTGAGAAGTTTCCCTCTTCCCCAATTCTCTCGACATCTTCTTCCTTTAGACATTCTCTCGTAACTGAAGTTTCTTCTAATTCAGTTACCAGAATTCACTTCGCTCCAAAGAGGACATGATAGTCACTGCTATATTCTGATCTCTCTCTCTATATAGGCCTATATATATGTACAAGAAAAGGCTCCTATGCGCATGCGCGTCACTTTCCGCCAATGACGGAGCAAGGTGAGTTTCTCAGGTAATTCCGAAAGCAGGTAGCGCAATTATCGAACAGCGAGAGCGATTCTTTACACAGAACGGTGTCTGTAGTTGGCAAGAAAGTTTACGGTAATCGGTCGCCTTGCGTAATGTTTTGCTGTATTACAGCGAACGATTTACAGCGTAAATCCCAAATGGATGTGCTATATATATATTAGGCTTCGCTTGTTTAGCGAAGAAGTTTCTCTGGTTGCACTGGCTGTCACAATTTCTGAGTTTCAAATAGTTCAATCGCTGTGAGATGGTAAATTCTTACTTGAACTTCCTCCTCAGATACACCTTTGGACTTTGATGTAAGAAGATATCGAGCTAGACTTCTGCCAGTGGCGGCTCCACATGGGGGCCGGAGGACCCGTGCCCCCTACTGAATGCCTGACTCCCCAATGGCCCCCTGTTGGGACCGTATACTTACAACTACATACATAGGCGGATTTAGAGTTTAATATTTGGGTAGGCTAGCATGGGGGTCTGGGGGTGCCATCCAGCACGCGACAGACCTGATGTTGATGGAAAAAAACAATTTTTTTTTGTTTTGGTGGGATTAGTTGGGTAGGCTTAAGCCTACCCTAGCCTTTAATAAAATCCGCCTATGATTACATACCTATCTATCAACAAATGATGTGCCCCTCATTCTTAGAAGTTGCCACCCCAACCCCAACTCCACTTTCCAAATCCTGGAGCCGCCACTGACTTCTGCATTAAGAAATAATGAAGTCATCAGACATATTATGCACGCGTCACTTAAGCCTTAAGGCTGTTAAAATGTCATCGGCCTGTGGCGAGGCGGACCATGGGAATTCGAATGAAAGCAGACACTGTCTCTTATATTATCAATTCAATTGGTAGATCTGAAAAAAGCGTTTGACAGCAATAGATAAACATATCACGTGATTACAGTGTCTGACCCCTGCTGGTGTCTCTTAACGAAGTCTAATAAAAACGTATCGTCTGCTAAGATTCTGCTTGAGATTGATTGACAGCTACCGGAAAAAAATTGTAGGATTCTTCTTCGTATGAGTCGTCTGTGAAAAGGGAAAGATTTCCTCAAGGTTCCATCTGACAGCCAGGACGCAATAAGACAAAATCATGGACGCAATTGGGCCTAAGATCTACATGCAGGAATTTAAAACAGTTGCAAATGTACAAAGTGTTTCATTAAATCGGAACCCATTTGTATTTTGGTTATAACTTTTCCAGATGTAGGACGATTTCAATGAAAATTATATGACTGTGTTCGCTAGAGAATTTACTTTAACGTGATGTAGTTCTCATTTCGCATAATTTATAAATATTCTTTGTACAGCGCAGTATAATTGCAGCTACAACACGTGGTGCGTGTGTTTTCGAAAAGTGTCGCTATACAGTAATAATGAAAATTTCGTTGATTAGAGAATCAGAGACTTCGAAGACATTTCCTAATTTATCCTCTTCACAAGCTCTGCGTTGAGGCGACCTGTCCACCGGGGTTCGCTCCTGGAGACCGGAGATAGTGCAACTCAGATATATCCACTGGACGTTTTTATGGTCTGAAAGAAGGCGCTATATAAAATCATGCGCCTATGGCCTGGGTTCGGCTGCATGCATTGAAGCTTGATCGGTTGGCACTCAACGCTCCGTCATGCCTGCCCTGCCATACGGCATGACAGCAATCCCAGGCTGTACCACCCTCCCTTCCCCTCCCTCTGCCCTTCCCCCTCCGCCTGCATAAATCTACCTGCGTATCAGGCCAACGGTGACACGCATTGAAAGGTTTTAAATGGCCTACAGGTGAGACAAGTAAATTATCTAGAATACAATGAACGAATACAGGTAACAGGTATGTATTTCTTTATCCAAAGATTTTCAGTGATAATTTGCAATCTATTCCATTTAATTGAGTTGTTGATGTTGTATAATATTCAAGACCGATCCAGATATGTTGTCGAGACGCCATATTTGTTTACCGTTCATTCGTTCACCTGGGCTGTGACCTCATTTTGCGCATAAATTATGCTAATGAGAGGGGTTTTTGTCTGTTCTGTTTCAACATTGAAATGTCTGTTATCTTTTTGCATTGTCAACATATATTTAGCGAAAGGGATATTATATAACTGTATATTACGTGGCTATCTGCAAACATGGAGTTAGTACTAAAGATTCCTAGACTGTGACCTCTGAGACAGTCTCCAACATGGACTGTCGCTATTTGACTTGGACATTGAATTATTTTTATTTTAGCGTGCCATCTGCTGATGCTTCTGTGCATTATTAAGCGGCGCTATAGAAGTTAAGAAATTGATTAGATCATACAGTCACGTGGTTCTTTTCAGAGCGTCACGTGATTGAATGCTCAGACCTGGGATTGGAAACGGAAATCCAGATGACGTCATATAATTTTAAACCGATGGATTAGATTATTTTGAATATTCCGCCATTGTTATCGCCGTTACCATGGCGACCGCCCAGCTGATCCATCACCTGAGAGACCACCTGTTGACCTGCGCCATCTGCGAGGACGTCTACCTGGACCCGAGGACACTGCAATGCCTCCACTCCTTCTGCCTCCGCTGCATCCAGCAGTGGTCGACCAACAAGGGCCCGGGGGAGGCGGTCCAGTGCCCCTCCTGTCGTCACGTCACCGACCTCGGTCCCTCGGGGGGCAGGGCGGACGGCCTCCCGAAGGCCTTCTTCCTCGGGACCCTCCACGGGATCCTCCAGGGCTACCAGGACAGTCTCTGTACCGACGACGAGCCGCTCCAGTGCTTCCACTGCTCCGCCTCCACTGTCTGCAAGGCGTGCAACATGTACCTCTGCGACCACTGCGCCGATAAGCACCGTCAGGACCAGACGACCAGAGAGCACCGGACGATCGCACTGCCTGCGGTCACAGACGGCGGAGGCGGCGGCGGCGGCGGCGGCGGCGGCGGCGGTCAGGCGTCTCTTCGACGGGGCGAGAGAAGAGCGGGATCATCCCAGCGCCTGTCGAGGTCGGCGTCGACCGGGGAACAGGGAGGATCACCCTTCAGGGACTGTTCCGACGATCCAGAAGTGCCGATCGGACCAAGGGGTCTCGAAACCGGGCCCCCGATGGATCAGGAGGAGGAGGAGGAGGAGGAGGAGGGGGAGAGGCAAACCCAACGAATTCATTTCACAGTCAGTCACGTGAGCAAATATAAAGTGTCATCTTTTTTGATGAATGGACGTGACGTCATACTTTGTTGCTGCCTTTTGTATATTATGAATCAGAAATTTTAATGGTCTTATTTTTAAAAATTCTAAACAAAATTTATTTAGCTTCCAGCGCGTTTTATTAGCTTTATTAGTCGGATCATCGAATTCATCGGGAGTTGTCATAAAATTTTCCAGGTAGGGGCGGCCCCGATGGCTACGGCCCCCTTGGATTCATCACTTCTACTTTTAATTAATCACTTTGATTTTGACATTGCTTGCAGATGGAAATGAAATGTCCAGGAAAGCCATTAAAGCCGAAAAATTAAGCTGAAAAGCTTCAAGCTCATTATTTTTGTGGCATTTCGAAATCTCTAGAAAAAAATTGAGACAGAATATATTGACAATTCTAGTACGGTTTGACACAGCAAAGATGGGGACACAAGAATATGTGGTTTTAATTCGTTTCATCGCTCTTCTGAATTTTTGCATATCTATAGCCTACTGAAGCACTAGTCTTTGCATTGTCCATTTTCAAACAGGGTATCAATTTTATAATATTTTTTGGTCTATAAAACCTGTAATACAAGAAACCAGCTCTCAAGAGTCATCTTATCTCTCGATTGATTTTTTAACATTTGACAGAGAATAGATTTATAGTGTTCAAATGGCTCATCGGTGACGAAATCCCTAGAAAAAAATTGATACAGATTGACAATTTAGTACCTTTAACACAAGAATATGCGTGAATTTTTTAAATCTATAGCCTACTGAAGCACTAGTCCTTGCATTGTCCATTTTCAAACAGGGTATCAATTTTTAATATTTTTGCCGCTACTTGGATATACAACGTACCGTCTCAAGAGTACCTCTATTATAAGGTTAATGCTGACGAGACAGAAAAGCTGGACGATATTATGTTTATTTACGAGGCAGAGTTATGTTTTCTAAGCAAAGAACTGTGACAGTTGTTTCTTGTGATTGTTAAACAAGACTACTACAGACTGTAGGACAAGAGGCAAAGAATGAGATTACACAGCAAGACCATAAAGGGATAGAATGGATGGGTGGAACATAGTGGTTCTCACACAGGGCAGATCCACTCTAAACCCTACTGTTATTTATATTAATTCGTTTTATTTAGTTCCATCATCCATGTACGTATTAATTACAGGGTGGCGCAAAAAACCGGACTATTCACATTTAGGTTTGCATTTTAATATAGTCCGTTTTTTGCGCCGCCCTGTACTTATCTTAGAATTTCAGCGTTGCAAGTGATATTTAACCGATTTTAAATTTTCAGTCGCCAGGTGTCGCTACCTGAGTCACCCGCTGTCGAAGTTTACCATCCGGGGGAGCGGTCGGTCCGTGTGGGGGGTGGCCACCCTCTCCAACCGCATCTACGTCGTCACCTACTGCTCGTCCGTCATCGACGTCTACGAAGGCGAGGCCTCCTACGACCGCATCGGGTCCATCTCGGTCGACGGACTGAAGGACCCGTGGGACATGGTGGCCTGTCGGCGCCGAGGCTGTCTCTACGTCGCCGACTGGAAGAGCAAGAGCGTCTTCGCCGTCCATCCGGGGCACTATGACGACCGCGAGGTCATCCGGTGCAAGTCAGTGGATCCCGCCTTTAAAATCCAGTAGAATCCACGGGTTTTATGGTTGATGGAAAATTCAGCGAAATACTGCGTGTAAAACTGTGACTCTGATTGAGGGCCCGACAATAAAGTAAATAGCGTGATGTAATGTATGGATGGCCTCTTGGAATATTTTGGGATGAACAAAACAACTAGTTTGGCAACGTGGTGACGTCACTATTAAAGTGAATCGTCTGGCTTTTTCGGAGCTATTCAAGTAATTTCCTAAAGAAATTAAAATGTTTCTTTGCAGTGCGTTTTTGTTTTAAATTTTTGATAATTCATAAAGTTCGCTGTCTTCTTTAAATCCGTAACATTGGAATTCTCTCTGCATGGAACGCCGACGTATAATGCAGGTGGATCCAGATGGAGCACCGTCCACGCGGCGTGTCCGTTCGACCAGACGGCGAATCGGTCCTCGTCGTCTGCTCCGACTGGCGCCGGCGGGAAGAGGCGTCGTGCGAGACCCTCCGTCTCTACGACGGGTCGGGACCGAAGCGGCCGCGGGTGACGCGCAAGGTGAGGCTGGCCGAGCTGGGGTCCGTCTGGCAGGCGGTCCACGAGCCGGACGCCGAGACCTACGTCGTCTGCCACGGCGGCCGATGGGACCGACTGCACCGCGTCTGCCGGGTGGACGCCGATGGGAAGCTGATGGCGGTCTACGGAAGGGAGCCGGGGTTCGGGAGGGAACAGCTGAACATCCCGGCCTCCATCTGCATCGATTCTCACGGCCAGGTACAAGGGTCTTCACACGACGGTCCATCATCATCATCATCATCATCATCATCATCATCATCATCATCATCATCATCATCATCATCATCATCATCATCATCATCATCATCATCATCATCATCATCATCATCATCATCATCATCATCATCATCATCCGTTGGGGAATAAACAGCCACTGCTCAATTAATTAAATTTTTAGATACAATTATTAATTATACATATTTAGATACAGTTATATATATATATATATATATATATATAAGTAGTTAGGAAATTAATTAATCGACGAATTAATTAGATATTCTTAGACGAAACGTTTTCACTGCTGCAATTTTCTCACACCATTAAACAAATGACCGTAGACCTTCGTTATAACGCAATCGGTTATAACGCGCACTCGATTATAACGCGCACCATAATTGTAATGTAAGTCCCGTATGATGCGCTACCGTATTGGTTGGTATTGGATATAACGTATCTAGAATCTAACGCACTAGATGATATTACAGACTCGCTGAGCACGTCATAACGAAGCGCTACCGTATATTTGAATAACAGATTCTCGTGGCCGATTACAGCAATTCGCGGGTTCATCTTCTCAATCCAGACCTCACCCTACAGCGTTACCTACTCAGCCAAGCGGATGGATTGGATAAGCCAAGACGCCTTTGTCTCGACCAAGAAAGAGGCCTGTTGCTTGTCGGACAGGAAAACGGCGACATCAGGATATTCACGATATCCGAACCAAAGATCTCACTCTGATGACGCCGTCACGTGATCCTGGTTAGTTTAAGTTCTATGCCCTATGCATAGAAATTAACGTCCACCGGAAGTGGACTATCCTTGGCAAGGACGGCGGAAGGAAAGTTGAGACAAATCTTCCGCCATCTTTGCTAAATTTAAGACAATGGTTACCATAGTTACCAAAGAGATTACCGCAAAGATTTTTATTCAGGCCCCGACTGTCTGTGAAAACTAATGACTCCATATCCGCGTCGTAACTATATATAGGCTGTGTTTTGGCAATTATGAAGACGAAAGGAAAATATGTACAAAGTGGCTGACAGTGTTCTTTTTGGTTTCCTTCAGTCAGTTCCCAGCATAAATACCTTTGTCTAGAATTGTGCGCACTATACTTGGTGACGCTGTCTTAAACAGGTAGACTGATCGTGACGTCATGGAAACGATCCAAATTGGAACTTCCGTTGTTCATCCTGTCGTTCAAGCGAGTCACGTGATCCGATGTCTCATTACATTCGATTCGGCGAAGAGATTTCGAGGAAAACGAAAGCGAAAGTTGTGCAATTTCCTGTTAATTAGTTAATTAATTATTATCGTTCATCAACTAATGTTCGAAAGAATAAAGTGTGTTTTGATCGTAGTTTTGCTGATCATTCGAAAGAGGGCGTAGGCCTAAACCTTTGTACGCCAGAGGTCAGGTCTAGCGCCTCCCAGCCCTCCCAGAACCCCTAATTGGTGCAATTCAGTGACTGTGAGATTCAAGGCCTAGATTTAATTATAATTATCCAACAATTTTCTTGAGTAATTTTTTTATCTCGGCTGCATTTCTCAAAGATCATATTAATGATTTGCTTAGGTTTTCCTGTAAAGTACGCGTGAATCATGATTAACAATATCTGTTATATAAATAAATAAATATATAAATATATAAAAATTATATTTATTAATATAATATAAATTAACATCTTGATTAGCAACTGATGCGATGATCCAATCGATCAGTGACGTCACTAAGTCATGTGAGTGACGGTGACGTCATCTGATATAACGTCATTAGACAAAGAGTTAAACAGTCAGAAACTCAGAATCGTCCACAAGTCCATATCTTGTCAATGTCTTTAACAGATTCGCGCGAGAACTTCAGTAGAAATTAAAGCCTTATATTGATAAGTACAGTAGAACTTCGTTATAGCGTACTTAGCGGGTCTGCAAAATTAAGCACGTTATCGCACTGGACGACCGTACATTGCGGTACTTTATTATTATCGAGTATGCGTTATTAACATAGACCGTTATAACGAAGTTCTACTGTAGGCTACAAGGTGCTATTAATGCATTTTACTTTGATAAATGCGATGTCTTATATTAAGCCGTGAAAGCAGCTGTCCTATAACTGCCTGAATGTCTACTATTCCGATCTCTGAGTTTTATTCAAAGCGCGGGGAAAAGATCCATTTGCCAGTTGTGAGGATGCGATTGGCGCTATCTGCTGCTCTGTTTGATTGACAGCTCTATGCCTCGGCAATCGTCTGACGTCATCAAAGCAGACGACACGACCAGGGGACGTCTTCTTCCGTTCGTTCGTCTGGTCGCTGTTATATAGATCGTCGTCAGACAGTAAATTGCATATGGTTGAATATCCAACGGAGACTGTTAACCCCTTAACCGTGTATTTAACTGTAACTCAATGTAAAATGAACGGATATATCCGGGATCCCCAGTTAAGGGGTTAACCGTTGCTCATTCAATTTCATCTTAAGCTTAATTAAGATTCGATCAACGAATAAAGAAATACACGTCACAAGGTTTTGGTCGCCAGGTGGCCAGTGGCGGCGATCTTCAAAGGATCGGTCGACTGTCATGATCGTTCTTTCCAGTTCAGGATAGGATCAGAATCCGACGAGAATCCCAGAAGGATCATTATTATCCCGCCTGAAATCCGCGAAAATGCTTATTCAGCGATTTAGCAAACCTGTCTTGGGGTGGCCAGAATAACTGACTGCCAAGTCCACAGACGAATAATTACGAATACAGCATAATTTCGTTATAACGCGCTTAGCAGGTCTGTACAATTTAGTCTGTTATGTCCGAGATACATTATATCCAATGCCATCCAATGCAGCAGCTCATCACAAGGGACCGTACACACTGAGGCATAGGCGGATTTTATGAAAGGCTAGGGTAGGCTTAAGCCTACCCAACTAATCCCACCAAAACAAAAAAATTGTTTTTTCCATCAACACCAGGTCTGTCGCGTGCTGGATGGCCCCCATGCTAGCCTACCCGAATATTAAACTCTAAATCCGCCTATGCACTGCGGTACGTTATAACCGAGTCCGTTATAACGAAGTTCCACTGTATTTCTTCTGATTAGACCTTAGAGTACAGTTTGTTTGACTGTTTCGACGGGAATTTCCCTTCCGACAGTCGTCAGAGACTCTTCGACTGTCAGTGCCATGTCGACGCTGTTCCGTTTTCCTTCCGGATGGCAGACGTTGTTCCGCAGACATTGGCAGACGGCCTGGCGGAACTGTTTGCGGAACGCCACGTAGACGAGAAAATTCGCCGACGAACTGAGCACTTCGAGCAACGTACTCAGCCTCACGAGGAAGAAGGGCGGCGTCGGGCAGCGCTGGGAATTGTACTGGAACACCATCTGGACGAGACGCGCCGGGGCGTTGCACCCAATGAAAACGACGACGACGACGATCATGACGAGGGTGATGTTCTGCTCGTGCCCGGCGTCCTTGCGACGGTTCAGTCTCATGGCGGTCCGTTTTTTTCCGATCGCCCTGTAGGCGACCGTCAGCCTCGTGTTGAGGCCGAGCAGGAGCAGCAGCGGCAACACGAAGCTGAATATGTAGTAGAGAATGTCGAAGTAAACCAGCGTATAGACGGCGTTTTCTCCCATCGCCGATCTGCACAGCTGGTAACCGGTCGCGTTTCTTCTCGTTACGGTTTTCAGCTCGGTTTCGAAAAACCTGGGGGCGTTGTAGAGGGCGGAAAACAGAAGCACCCCGGCCACCCCCCGTTTTGTGATCGGCAGGTTACAGTAGGCAGACGCCCTGTAGGGCAGGCAGACGGCGACGTATCTGCTGGCCGCGATCAGGACCGTCAGCCAGACGGTAGCCGTCTGCGCGACGAAAACGAGCGGATAGGAGTAGATCTGGAGATAATAGTAACTGACGTGGAAACCCCTTTCCCATCCGAAGTACGCAAATGCGTCCTTCAGCGACGAATGAACGAACCAGACAGACAGGAACAGGTTGTCGGCGAAGGCGAGGGACTTGAGGAGGAACGCCGCGACGGCGGAAGTGCTCTTGTCACGTGACAGGATGGCAAACGAAATGGCGTTTCCGGTGAATCCGAGGAGACAGACGATTCCGGCGCCGATCGAGTTAATGGCGAACGACACGGCCAGATCACAGCGCCTCTGCCGGACGAAGCTTCTCGAAGACGGCGCTAGATAAATCGCCGACGTGTTGCTGTCGTCGTCGTCGTCGTCGTCGTTGTCTGATGTCCACGTGACGTTGATCAGTTCTTGTTCCAAGTTCGCGTTATCCATGTGTTCTTCCTTCGTTCTCTTGTTCGAAGAACACGGCGCAAGAACGCTGTGACGTAATCGAACGATGCCCTAAGGATAAACGGACAAAGGTCTATAGTTAGCATGAATTTATGTAGCGCTTTTCTGAGAAGAGCAAAACAGATCAGTTGTTGCGAAAGACTTTTGAAAAAGTCTTTCCTAAGATGAATTTCGGTTTTTTTCCGGCTAAGAAACATGTTGCGAATATTTCGAAGCAGCTGACGTCACAGCCCTGCAGAAAATGCGCGGACAGGAAACGAGTCTGTATGATGATGATGATGATGATGATGATGATGATGATGATGATGATGATGATGATGATGATGATGATGATGATGATGATGATGATGATGATGATGGTGATGATGATGATGATGATGATGATGATGATGATGATGATGATGATGATGATGATGGTGATATGGCGACGGAAGAAAAGAAAGATGGGAATTGAATTTCGCCGACAGAGAGAGAGAGAGGCAGTTATTCTTGTTTGGAGCGCACAGAATAACTCCTTGGCGCAAGAACTTCATTAGGAAAAGTCTCAGAGACAGAAAAAGAAGGTAACAGGTCGATGAGAGAAATTCACTTTCAAATAATGGACTGATGAGATTGAATTTGAGGCGAAAGGCAACGGATGCGATTCTAAAATACAAATGATTCATATATTGAAGCTCAATTTTTAGTTCCAGTGAAAAACGTTAGCGCTTGTGTTAATGTCCGTTTCTTATTAAGAGCGTAATCTGTAACTGTAATTGGGCAGATCTGATAGGGTATAATTCGAGGTTTGGGATGGGATATGCAGTGGATTTCTGATCTGTACTAATGGATTGTATCCTTTAAAATCCTGTGGCGTTAAAGTGCATTAGACGAAGACGCATGCGCTGACAGAAACACTGGGATCGAATCTGACGCCAAACTCCAGGAAATATCGCATCTTGTCCACAAATTTCCTCTCATTCCATCAGTCCATCCGCTTCGAATTCTCAACCGGTTTCCATGCCGATGTAGCTGAAGGCATTGTCTCACAGTAATATGGCTACGGGTCTGTCTAAATGACACCTTTGCTGTCTCATTTCCTCTGCCCGCCTCAGGCCCTAACCACTGAAACTATCCGAACGTGTTATATACAGAATGTAAACTCTGCAGTGTAACAATCCATTGATGTATAGGAGACATGTTCCCTCAGACGTTACCCTTTTTTTCTGCTGTGTTATGTTCTGTGTATCGTATTTTATTTTGCTGGAGGAAAAGGCGTCGTTTTCTATCTCGAGTGAGGCTCTGGATGCTATCAATGTCAATGCATTTGCCTGTCTTACCGCTGTTGCCGCAACTATAATTATGTATATACGTCCATTAGGGATGGACTGATCGATTGAGCGCTATAAGAAATAGTTCTATTAGTCAAGAACAATATTCAGCTGCAGTGGTGTTGTGATGATGATGATGATGATGATGATGATGATGACGACGACGACGGCGATGATGATGATGATTATGATGATGATGATGATGATGATGATGATGATGATGATGATGATGATGATGGTAGTGGCCTTAATTTTAAAAACTGTTCAAAATCGTAATTATCATCTTCGTCGTCGTCTTCATCATCACGGTCCATAGGATGGGTCGAAATGGTTCGACCTTTCGGGTTCGTCATTTTTCCATTTGGCGGAGAAAATTTCTTTTAAAATGTTCGCCATATGAAGATTTTCTCATCTCCACGCCAAAACTTAGTCGGATAAATTGCTAGACTTCTATAGACCGTCGTTAGACACGAGAATGTATATAGCATATCGTGCTTTCTAGTTGTCTGGCGCTGAAATTCTAGCCCTTTATAACATCAAACAGGCGATAGTTGGTGAATCTGCCATCTGAAAATGCATTCGTATATAGGCTTCATGTCCGCGTGTGACCAGTACAATGTGTGTGCAAATCGAAGGAAAGTACAAAGCCACTGGAGACTTTGATGTTCTCGAGAGTCATGCAAACAGATAAATCAGATTTACTTACTTACCTATTGAAGATGGGCAATGAAGATCCGCCGCGTAATGTTAATCTCGACTATTAAACTCGATTACCAGCGTTCAGTTTGATTACAGTGTAATGTGTAATCATGAAGAATCACGCAGAAGAGCGCCAGAGAGAGAGAAGAGAGAGAGAGAGAGAGAGAGATGAGTTTTAAGTCAATGCGCTTGATCAGAGGAGTAACTATCACGTGATTCATTCTTAATTTGAGAGTTCTAGAAATAAATAATGGTCCACAATTTGCATTCTCCCCGCCCCCATTTAAACCCAATTTAATCAGTAGACATGGCTAACTCTCTCTCTCTCTCTCTCTCTCTCTCTCTCTCTCTCTGACAATTTTCTCACTAGGGGCGGAGGGAGAAGGTTTAGTATAGTATTCCTCTGTACTCTATCTGCGACAATGACGTCATCAAAAATGACGTCATCATGCCGCAATTACCTCTCGATCCAACAAGGCGTGTTCGAAGCCTAAATCATGCATGGACATCGCTTATAGATGAGCATTATTATATTAACCCTTATACTGCACCATGTTGGCTGGTTAACCCTAAATTCACCATGTTGCCTGCAGTTAACGTTGTTCAATATCGGATTAAGCCGCCGCGTGTAAAAAGCGTCGATCGAACCGTCCCCTGGAAACGCAGAAAGAGAATCCAGTCGGCCAGACGCTATCGTTGGCACATCGGAACGCGCGGACATCGGCAATTGCTTCTTAACGAGCGGAATTGCTGGGGCGGACAACTGCTACTGCTGCCGCATCCGTCGAGAGTAGACACGAGATGCTACGGGTAGCAATCTTCCCAGTTGTCCTCCACTTAGAAGCAAAGAGAATAAAGAGAACAGGAACAAAGAACGACCAACAGCTGCCTACTATTATACAGTAGAACTTCGTTATAACGGACTCGGCTATGCACGGTCTCGTGTAACGCGCTACCGTATTGGATGATATTTGATATAAAGCACCTCGGATATAGCGTAATAAATGTTAAAGACATGCTAAGTACGTTATAACGAAATTCTACTGTAATTACTTTGACCATAATCGTGTATCTGACTCCCTTACTAATCTACCGGATTTCCGGATAACTGCCTTAGATATTAACTTACTAAGCGACTGCCTTACTGTCTGATTTATTTCTGACTTATTTAGCTATTAACTTTCCGTTACGATTGTCAAACTGACTTCCCGAGAGCCCCACTGACTACGTGACTGACTGGCATACTTATCGACTTTCTTACTTACTAAAAATACTTGAGAAATCACCGACATGTCAGGCTCTTGCTGGTTGCCATGGAGACAAATCGTGAATGACAGATTGATAAAATGTCCATAAGCATGTTCGTAGGAATTTTGATATTTAATTTATTTGTCACGAAAGAAAGAAAGAAAGAAAGAAAGAAAGAAAGAAAGAACTTCTTGGTTGGTTGGTTGATTCGCAAAGGTGAAAATAACCCAACAGCGTTCCGAAGTAACTTCGTTTCATCTGAGAAATGTTGAAAATGTTAATCGACTAAAGAAATTGCTCGAAAAAACGGAAAACAGAACACGCGAAAAGCACGCACGTGGATTCAAAATGGCGTCTATTTGCGTCATCGATTCCTTTGAAAATTCTCTGCCTTGAAAACAGACTGCAAAGGTTCTAATTGGAATTTTTCCCGGTGTTTTGTCTGAATTGACCTCGTCAACTCCTGCATTCAAACAGACATCACGAGTGAAACCCAACGGACTTAATCCGTCGTCTTGACTGCTTCCCGGGGCGTCTTTGAGGTTTATTTGAATTTTTAAAACACATCTCAGTTGTCTTCGACGCAATTACAAACAAGTTTTCAAAATATTTGCTCAAAAATGCAATATGCGATGTTCATATGTCATGATATCATTATCGAAAGCATAAGCATAAGCAACAGCAACTACTACTACTACTACTACTACTGCTACTGCTACTACTACTACTACTACTACTACTACTACTACTACTACTACTACTACTACTACTACTACTACTACTACTACTACTACTACTACTACTGCTACCACTACTACTGCTGCTACTACTACTACTACTACTACTACTACTACTACTACTACTACTACTACTACTACTACTACTACTACTACTGATGTTGTTGCTGCTGCTGCTGCTGCTGCATTTAATCAATTTTTCCGTTTTAAACTTCGAACGATGCGGAATAACAAGTGACACGGTTACGGTTACCGTGGAAAATCCGCGGTAATTGTTATCGTGTCACTCTTTAATAGGTAACCAGTCTTTATTAGACGACCACCTCCTAGTAATACCAACTAATGGCTAATGCACAGCATTAGTACGGCGATCCTTTCGGTGAGAATCCATTTCTCCCTCCTTCTCCTCCTCTCTCCTCCTCCTCCTCCTTCTTCTCCCTTCGTGCACATCAAAGGGTGGCTCAACGGGAAACAAGTCGTCGTTATTTGCTTCCATCGCGTGACGTCACTGGTGGAACTGTCGATCACCCTGCGACGAGAAAATATTTAGCGCCATAATTTTCATTCGCCATCATGCGCTGATAATTCTGTCGTCTGCCGAGCGGATCATCTGAATGACACGTGACCTATCACGTGATTTGGTTTCTTGGAAAGCGAAATTGCGATTTCTGACTTATCAACTGTTCTCCAGCATTTGCCGCTGAACTATAATCTTAATTATCACAGATTATGGTCTTCAGATCTCAACGCATAATTATCAAATAATTATCTTCATTGCTTCTTCTGACGGCAAAAATATCACCTGACTCGGGTTTTAGCATGATCATTTCTTCTGTGTTTTCACAGAATTAGTAAATTTAGACGAGAGTTCAGAGTGGAAATTCAGTTTTTTTCAGTCGAATTAAATTGTTTCATTCGTAGACAAATGTTCTCTTTTCCATAGAAGACATCCATTGCGGTAGTGTTGATGCATTGGCATAGCCACGGGGGCGGCGACATAGGGGTCCGGCCTCTCCTATTCGGATCGGGATTGGTCGCCAGATTCATCCAAAACCAGTAAGTAGTGAGGGGGTATTAGATCGAGGACAACGCACCAGACAGCAGACTTTAAAGCGTTTGAGACGACGAATTTTTTGCTCGTACACCGCCATTCTGGAATCCTGGCTACGCCACTGTTTCGACGTGCATTGTGGGAGTCTGGGTTTATCTCGTAAATGTGCATTATGGGAGCTTCGGTTTATCACCTCGCAGTGCATTATGGGAGTGCGGGTTTGTCCCCTCGATGTGCATTATGGGAGTTTTGTTTATCACCCGCAGTGCATTATGGGAGCTTTGGTTCACTGCCTTCGACATCATTACATCATAGGACCTCTGTCAATTTGAATCTATCCTAGAGCATTAGTCCTACTTCATTACATCCAACGTATCTTTATATTAAGATATCAGTGGGATATCAACCAGCCGCCGTATGATATCTATCTCCTTTGACCGGCTCATAAGAGCCTTTGTATCTAAGGCTTTGAAGAAGCCTTCAGTCTTGCGTCCTTGCAAACAGTCTTTTTGTGGATGGTTATTTTATCGAACATTTATTATAAATGAAAATAAATGGCGAGGTTACCAACTACGAGCAAACAACCATCAAGGCGCTAGATAAAGTGATAAAACCAGACCACGAATACGTCTCGTAAAGCAATACGCCTTCAATATATATATATATATATATATATAAGTGAATATTACTTTGCCTCATATTATTGTCAGCGTGAAAATTAGTCTTCTGTTATGTTCGCAAAAGCGGTTACTTGCCCTCTGGAACAGATTAAGTAGCATTGTCATCGTTGCAAAGATTTGAATTGAATCACAAAAACTTGCACCCCCTCCCCCCCCAACCCCAAAGTGACTGAGGCTTCATTGAAAAATACGTCACGTTAAACAGAAGAGGAATCTGCGAAGATCAATTGCGGTTGCCGCCGTTTCATCAGTCAACAGATGTTTCTCTTGTCTCGGTCACGTTTGCAATCAAATGTCACTGCTGGCGGAATGGCGCGGCGCTCTGAAAACGTTGATCATGCGCCAAGCGCCTGGGAAAAAAGACCGACAAGGCCAACAAGGACACGTGACATCTGAAGGTCACAACAGACCAATCCAGTGGCGTAGCTAGGATTTTCGGAAGGGAGGTTGGTTTTTGGTTTTGACCGTGACCAACTTCGAAAAAATCTTGACAAGCAAAAGAGTTCGTAGCCTCTTACGCCGTGTTAAATTCTATAGCCAAATAGCCAAGGGAGGGGGTTGACCCCAAAATCGCGTCCCAAAATAAAAAATGCATAGAAACTCTTTAAAAAATTTTGTTTGCGGCAGCCAAGGGGGTGTTTTAACCCCACCCCCTCTTAGCTACGCCACTGGACCAATCACAATGTCTCTCGTTTCACAGATTCGCAAAATGGGGAAAGTTTTAAAAGCCTTGAACTGCCTTCGGAAACCTTCAATCAACGTCCAATTATTCAGACGCGCTGGAGTAGTGGCTAGGATTCTTGACACTCAACCAGATGGTAGCGGGTTCGAATCTGACCCTAGCCATTGCTAGCGACCTTGGACTAGTTGTTAACCCATGACCTGCTCAGAACCTACGATTCTTCAATTAGTATACGTCATAGCGCATCGTACAGTAGATACGACTATTTAATTCCATCGACCCAGATACGAACCCGGATTGTCAGGCAGACTGTGCTCCTGAGTAGAGTGCCCTGCAAGAGTGTGGTGGATATAGGGTAGGGGATGGCGAACAACGTTTACCCTTTTTTATTCAGAAGATGCATTTGGAACGCTATAGATTTTATAATAAAGTAAATGTCAGCGATTTAATAATGTCACGTGACGCAAACACATCGGTATCGACTTACCTATTTCTTTCGTCGCTGGTTGGTCCGGTCTCTTCCGTTCCAGAAGAGAAACTGTCTGCTATTTCAAGGTGGCTCGACAATTCGATATACGAGCGAAATCAAAGGTGAACACGGTTTGAAATATTTCGACCACCCTTCGAAATATGGGCCAGTGGGGCGTTACAAAATTTGTCACTCGTTAATACGACAAGATCATTCTATCAGAAGATTTCAAAGTGTCCGTGTTTGTGTGCGTTTGATATGTAGGGAAACTTAAATTTTTCCGACAGCGATGTCCAAAGACTTAGCGATTCTGGGTCGATTTTCCCCGGCGGCGGCCATTTTATCGTGCGCCTTTTTCTGCTAAAGACACAGAGTCAACGACCAAGGATGACGAGAGGCCGCACGCAGCGCCTCTAGCGGGCGACTGCGGCGAAAGTATCAGGAAAGACCATCGATGAAGAATTAATGGTAGGAGATGGCGAACAACATTTTCCTTTTATTCAGAAGCTTGACGATATAATAAAAGTAAATGTCAGGATTTAATAATGTGGGGCCCATCAGGATATCGACTTACGGGCCTTCCGTTCCAGAAGAGGCGCCTGGTATTTCAAGGTGGTCGACAATTCGGCTACGACGGCCTCGGTTTGAAATATTTCGGGCAGGTATGGGGGCGCAAATGTACGGGCTACGGGCCTTGTGGGGCGGCGCAAACAATATTTCTTTAATAAATTCAAGTTTATATTTGTTTAGTCTTGCCTTTTGTCCGTTTTCCTAACAGCAACAAAATATTAATGTTCTATTGACAATTATACAATTTTTACAACTCAAGCTGTAATAAAAATTTTAGCGAATTCTAAGAAAATAATTTTAAAAATATAATTTATGAAAATTATTTGATGCGCCTCGTTAAAACGAAATTGTATTTAATATCGAGTCAGCAGATTATACTTTTTATGAAATTAGGCCGACAGCGATGCAGCGCCCGTACTCGGGCGACTGCGGCGTAAAGTAGTCGGGAACGGGCCGGGCGGGCCTCAAAGCTCGGGCCTCGGGAAAAATTGGAAAAATTGGGCCCCACCCCAGACGATAGCCGTGCGTCTATGGTGTTCTCATGATCTCTTTCGACAAATCTGTTTTTGCCACGCGATATGAAAATCTACGACTAAAGTATTCGCGGGACGAAGTAAAAGCTCGGTACGTTTGTCCCCGAAGAGTAGTTGTATCCGCTATTATCGCCTCTTATACGAGCGATATTAACGGATTGTAAAGACTCCTATATGGTCTGGCTAAACTGAAATCGCGCTATATTAGTGCGCGTCTTTGTTCCGTTGCGTATCTAGGGTCTCCAAAAACTCGATGGCCTTCCTCTCCACTCGGCGTAGACGGAGAACTGCATCTGTAGTTTGTTAATTAAAGATTTGTCAACCTGCAAATTAAATCTATGACCCTAAAGTCATGGTCGCCGAATATCCTAGGCAGGGATATTTTTACACCCCCTAACACCCCAATAACCCCCAATTTGAGACCGACACCTCTAAACACCCCCATCTGAGCCTGTGATGACCTTTTTTGCTTCTCAGGCTTTTTCGGAAAAGACGGACCCCAAAATATACCGACACCACCCCCAACTCTATAATCCTAGAAATAACCTTGATCCTAGGTACGCCCCTGTCTTTCTTTTCTGTTTTTGACAATAGGTTTTGTGCCTCTCCTGGCCTCCTTAAGACGCGGTTCACCCCTCCATCGACATACCAACCATTCCACAAAGATATTCGGCAGGACTTTCATTTGTTGATGTCCCTCGTTCCCGTACAGTCATTGGCGTTAGTGTGTAGTATGAAATGGATGGGAGGTGTTCTATTTCGAGCGCTGTAGATCGAAAATGAGAATCCTATAACCGATTATTCTTGCAGGATTTGAAGTAAAGAAGATGGAACAAGAGGAAAATGTGGTTTTCATGGGAGAATGTGTTCAATTTATCTATGCACCTGCTGCTGTTCAATAGGCCTTCCATTGGCTTCTGTCATTCAGTGAATTTATAATAAATATTGTTTTTGTTGCACAATATGCTGTTATCTTATTGTTTTCAATATGAAATCAAACAACGTTTCCTAAAATCGCGAATTTTATCGATTTTTCTCATAAACGCAAATGTAATATATATATATATATATAAAATTATTATTATTATTATTATTATTATTATTATTATTATTATTATTATTATTATTATTATTATTATTATTATTATATACGATGCAAAAACCACTTAAACTGTAATACACCGTGAGACAAAAATAGCGTCCACGCTGTCATTATTGTTTTGTCTTCGGCGTTCTATTATTTTCGATCGCTCAAATAGATCAGCTTGCGAGCAACGTTTCCACTGACCGTCATGACCCTTGACGCATGACGTCGTCTTGACTTCACGTCACGAAACGACCCGAGTTCTCGCGGGCGTCGAAGTCATGACGCTGCGTCGAGAACGTGACGAAACGACACCTGACCGAGCAGGTATATTTATTCCACTAAGAAATTTTGGCGCTACAAAAACACAGGAGTTGAACGAGGAGTGACACGTGGTCACGTGCACTGGTTCCATCACCCAGAAACACTGCGTCGTGATCTGTGTTAAGCAATGACCGAGAAATTATCGCCTAGTTATTATTATCTGTGCACGACCAGAGATAATTTAGGATCATTTTTAAAGGCTTTTATTTCAAAGCATTGAGACAAGAAGAAGAAGAAGAAAAAGAAGAAGAAGAAAGCAGAAGAGAGAAGAAGAAGAAGAAGAAGAAGAAGATGATGATGAGAGAAGAGGAGGAGGAGGAGGAGGAGGAGGATGATGATGAGGAGGAGGAGGAGGAGGAGGAGGAGGACTAAGCCTACTGTAGCACTAGTCGTTTCTGTGTCCAATTTCAAACAGGGTATCAATTTTATAATATTTTTGTGGTCTATAAAACCTGTAATACAAGAAACCAGTTCTCTTAAGCGCCATCTTATCTCTCGATTGATTTTTTTAGACATTTGACAGAGAATAGATTTCTGAAAGACTTTGTATAGTGTCGTTTCAAATGGCTCATTATTTTTCGTGGCATTTCGAAAGCTCTAGAAAAAAATTGAGACAGAATATATTGACGATTCTAGTACGGTTTGACACAACAAAGATGGGGACACAAGAATATGTCAATATGTGGTTTTAATTCGTTTCATCACTCTTCTGAATTTTTGCATATCTATAGCCTAGTGTAAGAGGACGACATACAACAACATCAGGAATGGCTTTAGTTGACACTGCAAAGTAGGAGTTTAGAGTATTCGATGTACAGTGCAATGTACGGGGTTCGCGTTTTAATTAGTGTCGTCATAACGGTGCTTTACTGTAAGAACAGAAAATGAAGTACTCGAGGGAGATGGCCTACTCTCGATTTATATTTTCAGGGGCGGCTCTAGGTGTTGTTGCATGGGTGGGTCTAATGCAATCTACACAACCAGGACCCGGCTCAGACTACCCCTCCCCCTACAAAATCAAAATTTCTCTGCGGATTTGTACGATTTGCTCGGGTGTCCCTGTCCGAGGCTGGGTGGGTCCGGACCCGCGGACCCACCCCCTAGCGCCGCCTCTGCATATTTTATGATCGAAAATATCGTAAATTACTCGACGCGATGCGATCTGTTCGTTTCTTACTAGTGCGCCGGAGCCAAATGGCACTCGATGTAGACACTATGGATTGATTACGCGTGGAAAACAAAAGAGAGAGTTTCAGTTTTTATGACCTGTCGGCAAAAACCTTAGATCAAGTTCAAAGAGCCGACATTCAAAGGTAAACGGTCGGTTCCCTTTATTGGTCAATTTCCTTGAAGACGCGAGAAATGCCATCAACCTCGTGATTAATTTTGTCTTCAGGTCCACTTTTCCTACTGTCCGATTAGAAGGGCCCGGAATAGGTCAGCTGCCCCTCCCTCCCCTCCCCACAAATGTCCATGCCCACGTTTAGTTCCCTTCGTTTTAAAGTGATACCATTTTTTGAATACATAAACTATTCCATGTATCACGGACACGTAGTAGTAGTAGTAGTAGTAGTAGTAGTAGTAGTAGTAGTAGTAGTAGACTTCTTTAGCGCCATTGTAGTAGTACATCTGCACCAGTCGATGGTCAGACGCGTGGCTTTGGAAATTTGATCGAAAATTTAAAATGAGATCTTGGAATAGACACCTGTTAAGAAATTCCTAATACAGTAGAACTTCGCTATAACGTACTTAGCGTTTCTGTAAAATGTCTGAGTACGTTATGTCCTAGGTACGCTATATCCAATACCATCCAATACGGTAGCTCATCACACGGGACCGTACATTGCGGTACTTTATGACCGACTATACGCTGTAACCGAGTTCGCCATAACGAAGTTCTACTGTAGACTATATCATCCAGCATTCGGCGATTGATCACGTGACGTTGAAAGAGAGCACCCGTTGACCTCGAGGTGATTAATCTGTAAAAATGTCCGACGTATAACCGTCGTTTTGAGAATATCAATCATTTTCCTTTTTGCATAGAAGGTGGGTAGGGGAAGAATGGGAGGGGTTGAAATGACCTCCCCTCCCTGCGAGATCAAAGATTTTCGATTCAAACCCCGGGTTGTTGAGTTCGAAACTTTAGGCGTGAGAAGAAGATTGATTGGTGCCCGGGGGTCAATCCAGCCCCCAACATTTCAGGCCCCTCTATCCAGCGCGCTTCCTCTCTCGCTTTTTTCGCCCATTCAGTTGATCTTCATTCTCCGACGAGAGATTGGCGAATTATGTCCCCCGGCGGGGTGGGGCGAAAGTGGGGGCCTGACTCTCCCTTCGTCAGCTCATTCCCTCCCCCCCGTTGCCCGGAAGGACACCTGGGACCTGATGGGAAGTTGAATTTTCTAAATGCATCAAAGAGTAGCATTCTCTTTTGGAATGCTGCGACGCTCAAAGGCCGCGAAAATTCCATCAGCATGAGTTTAAAGACTTTGCGTGCATCGACCTAAATTGGTGCTAATCTCAAGAGAATCACGAAACAACATGACCATTTGCTTATAGCAGTCTCAAAGGAGTCTTCGGCGATCATTGTATCTAAAACGGTTTCAATTCTTATCTCTTGTGTTTATGTAGTGTGTACCTTAACTAGGTTATTGAATGCAGATGGTTACAACAGTGGTTTTCAACTTTTCACACAAGGCTTACTAATTAGCCTCCTAAACCACTTAAAATCACATTATTATTACTACAGTATTATTATTATTATTATTATTATTAATCTGTTTAATTCAAGAACAAATAATAAAAATTCCGCTAATAGGACTATTCACACACACACACACACACACACACTATAGTCTGCTAGGAAAACAAAATATTGAAGTAAATGATAAAGCTTTATTTCTAACATCTAGATTTCAAACAAAAACTGGACAATGCAACCAAAACAAACGACATGATTCTCTGACGTCAGTTAAATCCATGCGTTTTGGTGCATTGAAGAAACAAACGAACTCAATTATCAATTTAAGAGTTAAAACAAATATTGCATGAAAATGAAAACTAACAATACACTGAAATTGGCACAAGAAAAATACTATTGACTAGTAAGTAAGTAAGCAAGTAAGTAAGTAGTAAGTCCATGCTTCATGCATAATTAGACACTGTTGACAAATAGCAAACACAATATCTGAATACAATGATCACTATTTACAATTGTGATTCGATATAGAAGACACTAGGCATGTCATAACACAGAAAACAAAGATAACGGCAAATAACAAACATCAAGGTAATACATTTGTGCTATGACAAACCCCAAACATGTTTATCTACTGTCAAACTCGCCTTATGTTACATCCTATCGACGCATGTTTTCCCAACTGAGAATATGCATAGATCTGCCTATCCATATCCCACAACGTCGAATACATCCGATGCAACATCACAGGGGTTCCACCGCAATAATTCCACGCAAAGCAAAAAAAATCCTGTCGAAATTCAAAGAAATTCAAAGCAAAACGCACAACAAACGATTAAAATTTAATCACGCGGATTACAAACATTCACGCCAAAAAAAGTTCCGTTTCGGCATCACTGGACTCTTGCTTGATAACCACTCTTGGATAAGAGACACCATCCGAATCACTGATGGAAACCGAAATCACGTTACCAATGCCGATATCCTCTTCGTTCAGCTCCGATCCTACGAGCTTTGTGCCACTAATACCTGCCTTGACCACACTACATCCCTTGTAAAGTCCATCTTTCACTTCCGATCTGATATTATGTATTAATACTTTCAAGTCAGATTTCACGTCCGCATTCTTTTTCCTGCCGCGCTTCGATTCGGGGGGACCGCCCTGACCGGTACGCTGACCGAGAGCACGACTGCGCGTCTGCCGGGTCGAATCGGATCCTTGCTGGTCATGTGAAACGCCGAAGTCGTAGTCGTCCGTTGAAATGCTGTCTTCGCCTTTCGGGTCGTCGACCGTCTCGACCGCTTTGACGCCGGCATCCCCGTCACTCCGCTCGCCTGACAGCAGCTCCAGCCGACAGCGATGGCGTCGGATACTTGCCTTGCAGCGGAACGACACGCCGCATCGGTCGCACGTCAGTCTCGCTCCGGTGTGAATACCTTCGTGATACTGCAGCGAGTTGATGTACTTGAACGTCTTGCCGCATACGTTGCATTTGTAGCGCCGCTCGTCAGAGTGGATGCGCTCGTGCCGTTTGAGGTTCGAAACCTGGTTGAACCGCTGTCCACACGTTGCACAACGGAACGGCTTTGCAAACGTGTGCAAGACCTCGAAAGAAAAGACGGAAAAATTAAAAACCCTTGCGACATCAACTGGTATTCATAGCACAGAAATCTTCATTGCTACAAGCAATCTAGCTTAGAAAATCCGGTGTATAAAAGAACTTGAATTTATAATCCTGATTAGGGTCCATCCATACAATACATACACACTGAAGGAGGAGGAGGAGGATCGGATTTTGGAGAGTTTTCCTATGTACTCTATGTATATCTTGGTTTTTCTGGTGAAATTAATAATTGAACAATGTTTGCTTAGTGTTAATGCAACATAAGGGTTCATTCATATAGTACGTATGCAAATAAGGGCATATTTTGAACCTCCTTTCCCCCCGTCGCAAGATATACAAGCACAGCCGTCATAAGCAATCATCTTGCTATGCACAAAGTACATAATAAGTACCTGGTGATCGCTCAGGTACTTTTTTGTCGTAAACCACTTGCTACAGATCTTGCACTGGTACTGCTTAATGCCCGCGTGACCGCGTACATGATGGTCGAGGCTGCTCTTGCTGCGGAACGCCTTCGGACACGCGTCGCACTTCCACGGCAGTACGTTTCCGTGGGTTCGCTCGTGCTGTTTGAGATTCCAGCCCTGGGTGAACGACCTCCCGCACTGCTTACAGGAGTACTTCCGTTCTCCGGTGTGCGTTCGTTCGTGTCTGCGATAATCGGAAGACGTCTTGAACTGCTTGTTGCAGACGTGGCACAAGTACGGTTTCTCTCCTGAAATTATCAAAAGCAGCAGAACGTGTCTCTGCGATCAAACAATCTCGTGGAACTCCTCTTCCCGATGACGTCACCATGGCTGACACCGCTGGTCACTTACTTCATCAGGGGCTTAAAGACACATCTGTTTAGGTTGGGGTGTAGTTGTTGAGATGTAAAAGCGCTTTTGTTGTAGCCTTGTTAGTTAGCCTTGTTACAGCACTATAGACATTGTCCATGAATGAATGAATGAATGAATGAATGAATGAATGAATGAATGAATAAAATACAAAACTACACACACACCGTGTATAGATATTTATAATGCATTTATGAAAACAAAACACCCTTTTATGATACGATCCATTTATCTTCAAAGCACATTTAGAACAATAATGTAAAGAGTATAAAAAATTACAAGGCTGCTACTTTAGATTCAAACTGAACTCAATTGGGTTAGTAGACTGTAATTGTCTGTTACCGGTATGTTTTAGTACATGCAGCTTCAGACTGGACAGATCTCGATATCTGATGTCACAGGTGTTGCAGGCGTACGGCAGGGCACCAGTGTGAACCCTTCGATGTCGACTCAGATTGGCAGAGTTCGTGTAGATCTTGTCGCACTTGTCGCACTTAAAGAGTCGCTCCCCTAAAAATTCAGCAGTTCCTTCAGAAGCTACGATAAGAAATTCTGTCAACACCGGGGGCCATGAGAGAGAACTGTAAAATGCGCCTAAAAGATGTTCCCTGTAATGTCATTCTTCTATTAACCCTTAAGCCGCCAGAACCACCGAGGACACTCGGTTACATTGCACATAGTTACAAAGTATCTGGAGCCACCATATGGGTTAACTCGTGGAAACTTTCTGCAAAATGGCGATACGCGCTACGAAGACTAACTCGTGTGGACGACAGAATGTGCTCGGAGGGAGGCGAGGTCGACGAAACCCTTTCCACAAACAGGACATTCAAATGGACGGATGCCTGGAAAATATATAAGAAACCAACCACATACCATGTTACCACAAAGAGCTTGGAATTTACATTTCGCACAAAATCTTTACTATTTACGTATATATTGATTCTCCAAACGACAACATGTCAGAAGAATTTCAAAAACCTTTCCAATCAGCAATTTAACATTCATCTCCAGTAAGAATTCTAGACTCAGCCAATGAATAAAAATGGCAGAAAATAAAAGATGATGGCATAGTTTGATGCACTGTGAATTCAACACCACAGGTGTGTCCTGATCACCTTGATGCGCCCGGGTGTGACGTTGGAGGGAAGACGCAGCAGTGAAACACCTGTTGCATTTCTTGCACATGAATTTTCCGGTTCCAGTGTGAATGGAGGTGTGGTACTCAAGGTGAATGCGCTTATTTGTAGAATAGGGGCAGTCAGTGCACTGGAACCTTTTCACCTCCGCTAAAATAAAAAAAATCCATTTTATTTTCCTTTGATAAAAATTACCAGCGTTGCTACCTAACTAATGGCTAGTAGTGTTTCTAATGCAACACCAGTGTATGTATAAAATATTAACTAAATAACTATATATTAACTATCTAACTATATATATATATACATATACAGTACAACAGTGGGCAGATATATAACCCATATGATGGTTCAGTATAGGCACAAATATACTAAAGTAATGCTTAAAAATGAAATCTAAATGAAAAACATTATTAAATTATATTTACTTGGTAACCACCCCCTCCTCCTCTGACTTGTCTTTGTCTCCATTGGCAACGCAGCAATAACTAGCTGTTTATCATCATCTTTGTTCCACTCAACGTGGCAGCAACAACGTTCTTATCATCATCATCATCATCCTCATCATATTTGAAGCTATTTTTATCAGCAGAAATGCAATTTGTTGTCTGGCGATCTGTTTTGACGGTCCGCTCATTCGCCTTCGAGCCGTTCGGCAGAGAATTATTTGCGTCGATGAAGCTTGCTTCCGTGCTGTATTTAACTTCGGGTTTGTCCGCTTTTTCCGATTCTTTCGCAACGTTCTTCTGCTTTTTTTTATGGGTTGGCGAAAAGTAAGACCTTCTCCTTCGGCATTTGCGTTTCGTTTTCGACTGTTGTTTTCCGTTGACTGCGATCGACGAAACCAAAGAGTTCTTTCTGACGGAATATGCGACGTCATTTTCTTCGGCAGAAATTCTATCATCGTTTTTATCTCCGCGCACTTCCAAAATCGTCCACGAGGAATCGGTTGGTTCTTCTTTGATGACATCTTTAAAAAAACAGCATAAAGCTAAAACAACTTTCCAAATCAAAAATTATTGCATAGGGAGTAGTTGCTAATAACTTGCCATTTGCATGACCATTCATTTGCATGACATATCATTTGAATGACAAACTGGAAAAAAGCATCACTCGAGTGACAATGTTATGCATATACGGTATCATCTGACTTGAATGAAACACTGCCAGAGTGATAATTGCAATGAGTGACACAACATTTGGGTCAATTTATTGACAATAGAAAACAATACCATAGAAAATAATAGTATCACTTATTCATGTATTGCTTCATCCAGATGAATGAATGACTGAATGTCATGCAAATCAACTTTTTTCAGTTTGTCACTTGGCTGACAACTGGCTCAAGTAAGGCTAAAATAGAAGGTCCCAGTCTGCATAAATCGTACGAGGGAAGTGAATCTATAGACCCTACCATATGTATCTACCATCAGAACACAGCGTTATTTTGCAGATCCATCCTAGGCATTATGATAGTGGCACTATAGAAGTTGATTGACTGATTGCCTTGGATAAAAATTTTAAGTCCAAGTCGATGCTTCCAAACTCTAGCCCACAATGACGTGAAAAATGTTAATTGTCTAGAAACCTCAGCAGATTAGTCTAAGCAAATGAATGAACAAAACTGAAGCAAACTGACTGCAACTGGATAAATTATGTGAACCGTTCATGGTCTGTGAGATGTCTTGCCATGCGTTGCTCAAGTCTACTCCACCAGCGTCACACGGTACAAATCGCACCATAGAGACCCTAAACAACAGGCACGTAAAAACAAAATTCCGCTGAAATGCTGCAATAAAGTTAAACAGATATACAAAAATCCACCTAAATCTACCAGATCTTTGGTATATCATCTACTGAGACTGAAATATGATTTTGTAGGCTGCATTTCATCTCTTGGGAAAAAGGCATGAAAATTCTTTAAGGAATTTTCATGCCTTTTCCCAAGAGATGAAATGCAGCCTACAAAATCATATTTTCTTAAGAAATTCTTAAGGAATTTTAATTTTAAAATGCAACAGAGCGGTCTGCGGTATCACAGATAATCACATGACTTGCTGAATATTCGACATGTTTTGAACCGCATCACATGCATCACCACAACTAGAAAAGAACACATGCTCTCCGCTGTGCATACCGGCCGTTTGTCATTTTGCAAACAGTGCGGTTAATAAGATCTTGAAGCACCAGAAGTCCGTCCATTTCACACTCGGTGGGCAAGGTTGTCAAGAATCGACAAGACTAAGGTTGCCTAAAAACAGACAAAACAGATCGGAGCTTCATTCACCCTTAATCTAATCGTCTCAGACATAAAACCAGAGACAAGAACTTGCAGGTAATTTGAGGGTGACTACAATGTCACTGGACAAACATGTCACTACATCGTGCATTACACAATCAAAAGCATTGTTACCAATCCATTCAAGTACTATATAGGATTCAATTTATGCAACAAAGTGAACTTTTAAAATGCAGTCTTCTGTTATGTCCTAATCCCAAACCTTTTCTCTCAGATCTTCAATCAGAGGATTTGTTGCCTGTGACGAGTTCGACTCTGTCTTTACAGAATCCATGATTTCAATGCTCTGAGCAACTCAGCCAATCACTTCTATAAATAAAACAAGACCGACCTGACCTGACCTGATAAATCCCACCAACACAACAACAATAATCGATTCTCGCTCAAATTTTGAAGGCCTCAGAATTTTTCATTGGTATTATACTCTGCTAGATTGTGATAGGCTGCGGGGAAATAAGAGTGTCATAGCTAAACTAAACACTGCAGGCCAAAGCAATTTTTAAGGTTTAGACTTCAGAGCAATCCCTTCTTATTTAGTGTCTGGAAGGTTCACGGACCATCACACTATCAATACAGATTGATCTGGAGTACCACTGATTGATACCTTCACAGTATTATAACTGGTGCTATAAAATGCATTATTAATAGTGTTTTTCAGTTATTTACATATCATCGAAAGCCTTATTTGCCCTATTATGAGCGTGGGCGATATTATAAGAAACCCTTATCTTAACAGCTAGAAACTAATTATTGACAATAAGTAAATCACAAAAATAACATTTTTTCAACATTCTGACCTTTTCAATGTATATTTTTTTAGAAAAACGCCAAATGTCAAAATTCAATTAAATAAAAAGTTTATTCAACAAAATTACTGATAAATAAATAAACATAAACAGCCGCGGTTGCAGCCTACTGCCGCTGCACCTTTTGAAAGTAAAACAGAAGAAAGTTTTGTTAATTTTTATAACGCAAGTGTTTTCGCCTCAGAGTAGAGAATTCATATATTAATGCAGAATTCAAGTGCGCACAAGTTTGAAAGTGTCCAGTTAATGAGATGACTAATTTCTCGTTAATTTTGTTGTGTTGACAATCAGAGAAAAAGGTCATCCGGAATCCCGGTGGGTGGATGCATCTCCACTCATCAACATGGTGGAACCGCCACTGCTTTACTGGGGTCAAAGGTATTCCAGAGAATTGGGCTTATTGATTGAAAACTTCATTTATAGAATAAAAAGGTTCGTGCTTGGGGCACACGGAGAAAAACTTGAGTTGCAGGGTAAAGATTTCTTTGCCAATTTCGGAAATGAACGAAACTAGGCTACTCCAAGCTGGTTTCAACCAGTTTACTTTCACAATCCCCTTCGTATTCTCGAAGCATCGGTCTATCTCGGATTCTCAGCTGACTAACGCTTGCGACAAACTTGCTTATCGTGCTATACAAAGCGTGTACGATAGGCCTCTGTGACCGTATACAGGCTCTACCAGTATTTACGGACTACCAGTGGCGTAGCTAGAGTTAGGGTACATGAAAGAGAACCGTCGAGAAAGCATTTCAGGTAACGTTTCTGGAAGAATTTTCCTAAGACGGCAATTAGACAATTAATTGTAAGTGCAGTGGGCCACCGCGATACAATTTAATCAGTTTTTCTCGATCTCCGACCAGTCTCACGTGCCCCTCCCCCAGTAGCTACGCCCAATTTATCCACTTTGAGTTAGATTCGTCCTAGATGACCTCGCCAGTTCCCGACCCTGCGAAAGACGCTAAATGAAATTTAAAGCATTGTGATTGGTTGGTTCCATAGTCTATTAAATGTACGCGCAAACTGAACCCTTCGTTGAACCAAGCATTGTTTGCGTTCTTTTGTCTAGAACGCGTGGCGGAAGAGGTCGATTTCGAAGAGCATCTTCGAGGTTTGAATAATCTAGAATTTGTCGAAAATTCTAGATAATTAAGGTCGTGCTGTTGTAAGTTGGTGTTCTGACAGTTGCAAACTGTCACATGGCTAGTGCAGAGTTAGGGTTTAAGCACTTAATTTAGACTTAGTAATTTAGCTTGGTTATAGGTAGTCGGCAATTTTCAAAAGTCTGCATTTTATATAACATAATATTAATACTAATAATAATATTTAGATTAAGCAGTTAAGGCTTATCGCAGCTAGGTGTGAGCATTCTGGAGGTTGCCATATTCAGTAATACTAAGTGCCACGAGGCTGTCATTTAATATAGGTAGGGCCCCTAGTTCATTTAGTGGTAGGTGGGTAAGATGGGTCCCTATTGTGACATTCAGTGTAATGTTTTTGGGGAAGATTTGGCCCAGGACATATTCACGGATGGTGATTGCGAATGTCTATAACATGTCAAGTTAAATAGGCCTACATTGCGTCTGCGGCTCAAGTCCTTCAAAACCTGCAAAATCCTTCGAAGGTCTAAATCATACCTCACAAAGAGAGTTACACAATTTACAAGAAAAATTAAAGTGTCACAGATAAGCCTACAGACAGGCTTAAGTACAGAGTTTCCTGCTTCACAAAGAAAGTTACAAGAAAAATTAAAATGTTCCAGATAGGGACAGGCTTAGGTACAGAGTTTCAAGTACAATTAAAGTATTCAGAAGACATTTGCAAGAACCTCTTTGAATGTGTCCTAAATTTTATCTAGTTTCTGATTATTTCAGGGATATTAAAATGGTTAAACGCTGAATGTCATAATCTAATTTAATTAGGATATTGAAGTACATAGGTATTAATTAATGTAAGTAAGGCAGTCTCTTGGATAGTCTTATAATATTGTATGGTTAATTTAAGGTAATACTTGCATAGTCTATAATACTTGAATATGGCAATCTTTGAAATGCTCATACTAATGCTGCGATAAGTAGCATTAACTAGGTAGTGTAATTAAATATTATATAAATACATAATATATATTATATATATATATATATATATATATAAAACTTAATGCAGACTCTTGAATTTTGCTGAATAGCTAGCTAGCTAGATAGATAGATAGATAGATTCATTGATTGTTTCATTGATTGTTTCATTGATAGATTTGTTGATTGTTTCATTGATTGATTTGTTTTCATTTCTATATATATATATAGTTCTCATTGAAATTGTATTAGGGGCCTGCATGATTGTGCTGTTAATAGTTACCAGAACTGCAAAGACATCAAAGGATGATCATCATCGACTCCATCCCCAGCCTAAATGTTTAACCCAATATGTTATTTCATTTACTTATATATATATATATATATATATATATGTATATATATATACATCGTTTATCTTTTTCTCTCTGCAATGCATTATTAAATAATTCAATGACTTTCAAAGCATTATTATGTTTGAATGGTTTTCAGGTTTTGATTTCAGGTTATTTTCTGCTCTGCATGGGTGATGAGGTTTGGATGGTTTGTTTTCATTTTGATTGTGCTGCTTGCCAATTTTAATGATTTTGTAGTTTGCAGGTACCTCTTTACAGGATCATACGATTGGTCTCTATGTAAAGCGCTCTTGACTTTGTTCCCAGCTATGCCACCACGCTATATAAATTGTATTGTAGAATAGAATAGGTGCGTCAACTTCATGGAATCACAAAGAGCTTCGAGCGAACCTGCCATCCTTCCCCACCAACCCTACCTGCCTTCCCTCCTCCCCAACAACCCTGACCTTCCCTACCCCTATTCATTGGATGGCCAGTGATGTATGCTGGCAGATTTTGTTGTTGTTGTTGTTGTTGTTGTCGTTGTATTTGTTTTTTGCGAGCGTAGATTCGGCCTTTTTCCAGCTGGCATAGGTTTCGTTGCGGCGCTAAGTTTTTGCATTTTTCTCCGACGGCCGTATTTTTTGTTTCGGGTTTATTTGTCTCTATTCAATGTACCGAGTTTGTTTCTTGTGTTGTTAATTTGTTAATTCTGTACAGTTTTTCAAGGTGCACCCTTTTTTGTATTTTAATTAGTGATATTGTAGGTTTCAAGTACAGGTGCTTCATCTTCATGGAACAAAAGCAGAATCACAAAGAGCTTCGAATGGACCTGCCCTCCCCTCCTCACCAACCCTACCTGCCCTCCCATTCTCTAAAAACCCTGACCTTCCCTCCCCTTCCCCCAACAACCCTGACTTTAGCCTTACCCAGTCTACTGCATATTTATTGTGTGTTTTTTGTTTTAGACAGAAGTTGATCATTTTGTTTTGTTCTTGTGTGATTTTGCTTGATGCTATAGTTTGTATATTGTTTATGTTGTTTTAGGGTAGTTAAGTAGGCCCCTAGTAACACCCACCATGAGCATCACTGTTGTTATAATAGTTGCTTCTGCTTGTGTTTAAATTATATTAAGATATATTTATATTTATACTATTATATATCTGTATTTATATTGTGCATGCTGATGCTTATGGTGGATATTACAGTAGGTCCAGGAAGGGACACTTCTCTATTTTGGCCTGCACTAGGAAACTTTGGAAACTCCCTGCAACATAGTGTATTTTGATTTCGGTGGCATTACAATCTTTCTAAAAAATCAAGTATTTAATGAATTTTAGATCTGAAAAGAATCGTCTTCATCAACTCAAAGTCCCTTCAGGAACCGTTGAGACCAGCAGCTTGCCGAACGATCCTTTTCCAATTTTCCCCGTCTTGTGGCGCATGGATCGCCTCCTCAAGATTTAATCCCAACCAATCTCTGATTGGTTAGATTAGAACCATCTCTTGTCAAATTCTCTTTATACACCTCTTCAATCGGCCTATCTTAAGCTCCATTCCACAGAAACAGCTCTTCTTACTGTTCAGAATAGCATCATAACCGCTATGGATCAGGGTAAGGTTACTGATCTTGTCCTGAATCTCACTGCTGCATTTGACACCATGAACCACTCGATACTCATTCACCGGCTCGAAAACTGGTTTGGCTTTACCGGTGTTGCACTAACTTGGTTCAAGTCTTCTTCAACATCGTACACAATCAGTGTGTGTCAAGAGCTGCATGTCAGAATCTAGAAGCTTGATTGCAGTGTCCCACAAGGCTCTGTTTTAGGACCTCTTCTTTTTACACGCTACACTGCCCCTCTCAGTCACCTTCTCACCATGCAAAATGCTGCTTATCATTTGTACGCAGATGATACCCAAATTTTCCTGAGCTTCGACCAACCATCTACCTCACCATCCCTGGAACGTCTGTCGAGCATTCTGGCTTCTGTTCACACTTGGATGACTAAAAACAAACTCCTCCTAAATCCAGGAAAAACCCAATTTCTGCTAGTAGGAACACCACCTCAGCTTAAGAAGATCGATTTGTCATCAGCATGTCTTTCTTTTGGCAAGTCACTGATTCCTGTTTCATTTCAGGACGATTCATATCAGGACGATTCAGCGCGGACGATTCATATCAAGGACTGTTCACCTCAGGACGTCTCATCAGGAGGAATATTCACAACAGGTCTATTCGCAACAGGACTATTCATTTGTTAGATGGATCGTTCTGAGGTGACTAGCCTAAGATGAACAGTCCTCCTGATGAAACATCCTCAGATGAATCGTCCTTGATACGAATCGTCCGCGTTGAATCGTCCTAAGATGAATCGTCCTGAGATGAAACATCCTGAATTCGTTCAAGACAACCAGCACTTAACGAGGTCATTTGATGCTACTACTCTTTACATACCCTATAGCAAGACCACTACTGGAAAAGGTGCTCTTTCTGTTGCTGGACCCAGACTTTGGAATTCTCTGCCGGCACAGGTCCACCAAACTGAATGTCTTACTACCTTCAGGTCTAGACTTAAAACATCTATTCCTGACTGCATATCCGCCTTAGCCTGGAATCTGGAAGTACGGACTGACTTCTGGATTACAACCTCGATTCACCACGGACAATGATTCACGACTACGATTATTTACTGTAGCGATCATCGATCATCGACTGGTGCAGATGTACTACAACAATGGCGCCAAAGAAGTCTACTACTACTACTACTACTACTACTACTACTACTACTACTACTACTACTACTACTACTACTACTACTACTACTGATGCTGTCAGACCGTCGTCTTCTGGGCCTTCCATGAGGGTATGTTCCCTCCATTGTGCTCTCCACTGCAACGTTCAGAATTCTCTTCTCTTCCATGCAACTGATGTGACCAAACATCTGAAGCACGTTTTGTTTGATCATGGTATTCACATCGCTGTCAATCCTTATTCTGCTCTGTACTTCTTCATCGGTGATTTTCATACCCCACCATATCTTTGGAACTTGGAAGCCATCTGTATATCATCACATTAGTTTTAAAATTTTACTTGTCAAATTGTCCAGGGGGGCCCGTCCCTCTCATGCTCACAGCCTCATCGCAGCGAGAGGGTGAACAGCTAATCAGTTCTCTTGAGGCTGTCCTGTATAGGCCTATATTGGACAGTTTCAAAGAACTGATTAGCTGGCCAATGTGAGCCAAAATCTTTACTGTTTTACTGAGTTTTGACTTGTCTGAGTTTTGTCTTGTCTGAGTTTTGTCTATTATGTCTTTGTAGTGGTAAGGAAGCGAGGGGATTGTCTCGAGAGGTTGTACGAGGTATAATTCCAGGAAGAAGACCTTAAGGAAGGCCAATGATAACCTGGCTCAACAGCATCCAAACTTGGACGGGACTTTTAACATACCAAGCCATGAGGGCAACTAACAATAGACAGCAATGGAAAGGGATAATCCATGGTGTGACCAACCCTCGGAGCGAGGAAGATTAAAGAAGCCTACCCTAGCCTTTAATAAAATCCGCCTATGCAGACTACATAAAAGAAGATCTGAAAGAAAACAGCTGGCAATTGCTGTGAATTGCAGAAGGAAGAAAACTACGGTGCAACATCTGACAATAGGTCTGGAAATGTTTTCTTATGACTTGGCAGAATACAATGATGATGATGACGATGATGATGGATGATGATGATGATGATGACGATGACGACGAAGACGACGATGAGGTAGGCCTACGTTATAACGAAGCTCTCCTGTATCTGAACTAATGGTATAAACCACACATAATTGAATGTATATAAAGATCCGTTAAAATACTACAAATAAAATATCGGAATATTCATAAAATCAACAAATATCGTCTGCAATTAAAATTCCAGCGTCCGTATCCGGAGGCTGCAAGGCATCTCTCGAGTTCATGGACTGTCTACCAGATGGCGCATTTGTGAACGGGATTCATCGGCTGACCGGGCTTGCAGTCGAAGTGCTCACTGAATTCCCTGGAATTGGAAAGCGATCCTAGGACACGATCCCTGTCTGGACTGTGGTTGTCCGTCAGAATCTGATGTCCGATGTACTGTTGAGAAGGGTTCGTACACCAGGCCTATTAATATAATACAAATATATAAAAAAACCAGCATGTATATATATATATATATATATATATATATATATATATATATATATATATACAAACACAGGGCTGTCCATTAATTACGTCAACAAATTAGGGGAGGGGGTTTGAAAAAGTTTGACAGGGAGGAGGTGGGATCAAGAGAAGTTGACGTCAACAATTTCATTCTTTTACATGTGATAAAAATAGGAAATTAAAACGGAAAAACCTGACAAGCAAAAAGGTCATCACTACCACATTATGACGCTTGGTGAACAAACGAAAGGGGAAAAGGTCTCATCGCTGCAAAAATAATAACCTTGTAAAATTTTAGGGGACCCGTCACTGGTCTTAGGGGGGTCAAAAGTTGTTGACATAATTATAGGGGGGTTACTAAAAGTTGACAGTTGTTGACAAGGGAGGAGTCAAAAATCCCCAAAAATTGTTGACATAATTAATGGACAGCCACATATATATATATATATATATATATATATATATATATATATATATATATATATATATATATATATATAGGATTATCAATTTTGGGGATGTCGGAAAATTCTGGGAGTCCCCTGCCAAAAAGTATGATAAGCAGAAAAAGGTCATCCCATATCTGAGATTGTGGGAGGGTGTTGGGGGATGTCGGCCTCAAATTGGCGGACGTTGGGGGGGTAATAGGGGGGTGCAAAAATATCCCTGCCCAATACGTCTCTGATTCAGACGGCGCTCGTTCGTTGTTCAAAGGTGAGCGCCCTACCTGAGCAAACCCGACGAAGAACAGCTGTTCGTGGGTGAGGTTGAGTGCAGGTAGGAGAGACTCAGGTGGGTGGTCTCGCCTCCAGTTTAAATATGCGTTGAAGGCCGACTGGAGACCTCCGTTGTCTGCGATGTTTTCGCCGACCGTCTGATCACCTTTCACCTGTTCACCGCATCAGAAGACACAGCCACACGCAATGCAAGCCCAGGTGACGTTTCACTATTGTAATGTCTTTATATTTAGCAAAAATCGAAACAGACGACGAAACCAAATGCTCCGCACAAAGCAGTGGTTCTTAACCGCGAGGACATTTGTACCCCTTGGGGCGGGTGGGGGTGGGGGTACTTGAGGGACGTTGCGGGAGTACGCAGCAGAATGATCCGGAAATCGAGTATGTTCAAAGACTTTCACTTCAATGTACTGTACTTGGAACTGTAGACATTCTTGTATCACAGTGTAAATTAGAAATTGTAAAAGAAACATCCCACTTTCTGGCTTGTACACAATCTGTGACGGAAGTGCTGTATGTTGCAGAATTTATAATTTTTCTATATATTGCGGAGAAATAGGAGAAATACGGAGAAAATCTTGTGTCCTCATATAAGGTACGACATGTAGGGCTGTAGGGGGAACTTCGCTCTCTTATATACTTGTTTCAGGGGTACGCAATCACAAAAGGGTTAAGGACCACTGTCATAAAGGAAGCTGTCTATAATTATCATCTTCGCAGTGGAGTCAATATTCCGAAACTTAATATGACAGCGATCTCAACAGACCCTCTTGTTGGAAATCATTTCTGATGAGATCGCTTTAAGCCAATAATAGCTTCGGCCAGATGCTTCATCCACAGTCAGTGGCGCAGTCAAGGTTCCGGAATAAGGGGATGGGGGCGCATCGACACTATTCAGTACAAATTTTCTGCAAGCCAAAACCGTCGTCAAGAGGTCTCTTGGAACATCGACTCTGTTCCAATCGCCTCCCACCAACCGCCACCCCCGTCGAAAAATCCTCCACGACTGATCCCATCCAGGATAGGGGCCGGCCCCCATATGCTTCTCCTCGTCGCTAAGCCACTGTCTACATTAGAACAGCTATGAACTAATTATGGAAATCTCATGCCCTAGGAACCAAAACAATAAATTTATTATTATTATTGTTGTTGTTGTTGTTGTTGTTGTTATACCTTCACTCCGTTGTGGGAAAAGTTTGAATATTGCTTTATGAAACATTCTGTTAGGTTCTTGAACTTCTCCGATGACTCCTCACTCCACCAATCGCGAAGATTTCCGTTCTTATCAAAATGTCTTCCTGAAAAACAGTAAACACATCAAGTCTCTCTGTCTTTCTCACTCTCTGTCTGTCTGTCTCTCTCTGTCTCTGTCTCTCTGTGTCAGTCTGTCTCTCTTTCTCACTCTCTGTCTCTCTCAATCTCTGTGTGCCTTTCTCTGTCTGTCTGTCTGTCTCTCATGCGGGAGGCGTTTATTAATAGAAGCCCAGCAGTGATTGGATATGGTTTTTCTGTTTTGACTTTTAGCCATGAGACGAAATAGGAGACGTAGAGTAGAAAATACTAGAAATACGCGGCGTATACTTACCCATGGACTATGACTCACCGTCCGTGTCAAATCCGTGGGTCAGTTCGTGCCGATGATCATTCCCATGGCCCCAAAATTTAAGGATCTAAATTTCAAGCATACTGTTACTTAACTAGAATCGCAAAACACTGACTTCTTTAATATCGGAAGACTTAGGCGAAGCAGAATCACTGCTGCGATGAACGCTTCCAATGGATTAAGCAGATTTAATTAATTAACCCTTTAACTGGGGATCCCGGATATATCAGTCCATTTTACATTGAGTTACAGTTAAATACACGGTTAAGGGGTTAATAAAGATACAATCGAAATATTCTAAATTATAGGCCTACGTCTTAATACTGGGATTTTCAAAATCACCCTCTTCTGCTGCTCATCGCCTGCTCCACTCCACTGATCAGAAGAATGTTTATGTCCCCAGATCACGCACTGCTCTAACTCAACGTCGGGCTTTTGCAGTGACTGGACCCTCTCTCTGGAATGCCTTGAACCCATCCATTCGGGAATCACTTCTTACTCCCTCGCTCTGTTCAATGCGAAAGCTACTTTACCCTGCGACTCCCATGTCAGGAACGCCTCTGAGTAGAAATAGAAGAGGCGCTATACAAGTGCCACATTACATTACAATATGATCCTTTTTCAATAGTACAGTATATATATTCAACGAGTGAATTCACAGTAATGCAGTTTCTGTAAAAAGTACAGAAGAGCGTCGTTATGATGTACTTGGGGGCTCTGTAAATTTAGTGTTTTTTTATCCGAAGTACATTATACCCACAATACGGTGGCACATCACGCGAAATCGTACATTGCCATACGTTATAACCGGCTCTTCGTTATAACCACGTCCGTTATAACGAAGCTATACTGTAGATAGTAGAGAAAGACTACAATTAACGTAGCAGTCACTGTGGCTGCTGGTGATGCGGAAATGACTTACGCTGGAAAGTGATTGGTGAAGTAGGGAGCCTGAATGAATCCAGCCGGAACCATCAACCTGTTCAGAGTAACCAGGTATCCGGCGTTTACCTGCGTCAGCGAATAATCTCCAGTACTACAACAATTGCAACAGAGAACCAGTGCTGAAGTGCAGCGCCGCAACAGGGAACCACTACGGAAGTGCATTTGAAACATGCGAAACTTTCTGACTCACAGAACGGGTGCTCTCCTGCCCAGTGGCGAGCAGAGACTGGTGGGCAGGGTTATTTCTAGGATTATCAAGTTGGGGGTGTCGGTAAATTCTGGGGTCCCTTGCCAAAAAAGTCCGACAAGCAAAAAAAGGTCATCACATAGCTGAGGTTGAGGAGAGTGTCGGTCTCAAATTGGAGGGGTGTTGGGGAGTGTTAGGGAGTGTAAAAATATCCCTGCTGGTGGGCCCTCGGGGTCAAAGTCAGTTTTGACGGCCCCCATCATCTGAAAAAGGCCGCCTCTCTGGTGTGGGCCCGGGGCCACCGCCCCACCCATCCACCCATCCACCCCGCCCCTGTTCCTACCTGATAAAGTCTGGTAAGTCCGTAGTTCGCAGCATCATGAAGTTGGTGTGCAATTTGGACTTGATGATTGCCACGAGGTTGGCAAAGTAGGCGTCGGGCTTGATGTCAATCTGGTTTCAAAAGAAAACATCTCTGCGAATATTTATGGCGTTTCTGAATTCCAGTTCATCGGTGAAAAATTTAAAACCGCAAATTCAAACTTATGTAGCTCTAAATCAATCCTTTAAAAATCCAGCTGCAGTTCAGCGTTGCTTCTGAAGGAATTCCATTCCGTGGAATCCTTTTTTTGGAAGATGCTGTATCTAATTCTGACAACTCTTTCACTTTCCAAATCAATATCGTCTGCACTACAGGGTGGCGCAAAAAACCCGGACCGATCACATTTAGGTTTGCATTTAACATAGTCCGGTTTTGCGCCACCCTGTAGATTTGATCTTACATCTAGAGAATTCGTTTAAACTTCCCGCCCTTCTGTTTTGCTGCTTAGTAACTCGATCCCGGCAGACGACTGTCAGAGCGAATTAATAATAATTATTACTGGAATGATTAGTTATAAATATTTTCAAAAATTAGCCATTCCTTGTTTGTTATAAGTTATAACTTAGTGGACGGATATCAAGTATTTTACGTACATCGCGATAGACTCTGTTCATGTAAGTCTTGTTCTTAATATAGCCTGGATATGCAATAATGTCCTCGCAAGCGTTCACCTACAACAGACAAATTACCAGTGAGTCCTTCAAATAAAACGCACCAACATTAAATTAACAATGCACTAACACATACCCAGAAATGTACACTCTTATTCTGCGATTTACAAATGTTTAGAGAGAGAAGAAGAAGAAACTGACAAAACTTATGCCTACGTTGACCAATTTAGCAACATCTATTTTCTATATTAGGTTAATGTAATACGCTATTTCTGGCGAGCAGTCAACCTTTTCTATCGCCCCTTCTAGCGTCTTTGCGTCGATCCAGGACAGCTTTGGAACATTCTGTTTGAAAGCCGTTGTTATGTATTTCACCATCGATTCCACCTACATTCACAAGATCAGAGACACGGGTTCATCTAACCCGCTTAGTTTATATAATTATATTTATATAAAATTCCCTCAGGTTATGTGGGCCACCCCAACAAATATCGGCATTCAATAAGACTCATTCCAGATTGTCTGTACAGGTTGAATGACGAGATGTCCTTCAAAGGGGATAGAAATTTTCTCCCAAAGGACGATTGATCAGGTCATAAACTAGGCCTACACTTTGTTCTGTTTGTTCAAAGATAATAATAATGAATGCAGACTGAATATTTGGTGTCATCGGAAAGACGATTTCGAATGAACAGAGCCCCAGTCGCCAAAGGAAGCCGCTTGTCAGTATCTTCAGCACATTTAAGTGCCTTGGCAACGTCTGGTTACAACAACAACAACAACAATAACAACAATAACAGCAATAATAATAATAATATCATCATCATCGTCGTCGTCATCATCCTAAAACGACGACCATCATTGTCATTGTCGTCGTCGTCAATGTTACAGAAGTCCAATAAAAGAATCCCTTTAGAGAAAATATTTAGAAAACTAGTGCTAGATTTGCATTAAGCCAACCTACAGTATAGCCTATATTGCTTATGCTATTTGTATTATTCCGATTCAGTCATCCTCAACTTCTATAGCGTCACCTCCTTTCTTTACTCTCTTACTCTGCATATTGTGGTAGGCCTATCGCGTCGTCATAGCGACAAGGCTAACCGTTGCTGCCGAAGACGTTCTCATAGGCTCTCCTGAAGTCCTTCGATAGGTAACTGATGTGATGGTGAACAAGATGCCACAACATGTAGTTCTGAAGAACTCTTCGAAACAGAATCAATACAACGCAAAGTGTTAATACCACTGCACTCGCCAGATGGCAGCACCATTAATTAACTACTCGCATAGGCCTATTTATTATTCGTCATAAGGGTATGAGAACTCCAACAACAGCCTACTTCTTAGGTTAATGGTAACCGTTAACTGGCCACTGGCCACTTCAGATCCCACTATCTTTATAATGCCCCTTAGATTTATGCTCTTAGAATAGAAGTTATGCTATACCATATACCATAATAATAATAATAATTTTAATAATAATAATAATAAGAATAATAATAATAATAATAATAATAATAATAATAATAATAATAATAATAATAATAATAATAGCGATAAGCCGATAATAACAATGTCTCTTTATTTACATCAGTCTTGACAAAACGCAAGGTCGAACAATACAAGTATTATGCGATGTCATTGCCTGTTATGTCTTCTTAGACTTACTCCAGTCCGTCTTTGGAATCGAGCATCGGTTTGACCAGTTGAGAAAGTTCTCTGAAATATCTCCTCTGTAGCAGAGTGATCATTTCGGAATCGGTGACGCTGTACCCGGTGCCGTTTAGACGCTGGTTCACGTATCTCTTCCAATCCATCTTCAAGAAGAGTCAAACGACAACGCGTACAGAGCGGTCGCAGCGATGGCCATCGTCTGCAATACGACGACCGACCGAAAGGTTTTTTTGGTGCTACCTGTTTGAATATCTGGCGGAGAATATGGCGAGATTTGATTTTCTGGGCCCAGGGTTATTTCTAAGATTATCAATTTGGAGGGTGTCGGTGGGTGTTAGGGTGGAATCTCAGGCTCGGATTGGGAAAAATTTGGAGGGTGTTGGGGAGTTTTAGGGGGTGTAAAAATATCCCTGTCGGGGGCTAAATAAGAATTTCTAAGTTCAATAAATAGGTGATCTGCAGAATATCTAACACGGCGCGAAGTACCAATACCCATCGGCTGAGTTTTCGAAAAACACATGTCGATCCACGTCCAAAGTTTCGGACTTTGAGTGGGGGTAGGGGGTGGGCAGTTCAGGACAAAATTATCTATATCCTATTTCTTATTTCTTGTTTGTTCTCTGCTGGTATTGTCGTAAGAGAGAGGCCACTTACAAATGGCGATAGCTCCTGCAGTTCTGCAATTGTAACAAAGGCTTCGGGGACTGTAACATGCGGCTTCGTTATCTAAAGAAATTCAAAACAATTTCTTTTTGGTTTAATTTACACGTAACTCCATTGCCCTGCAATCTGTTCATCGCTAAAAAGCATATTAAGAATTTGAAGCTCATATTCCCATAATAAGTCGAAAATTCGTTAGAATAATAGATTACAGTTATCGAACTAATAGACGCTTAATAATGTAGAATCAGAAATTTGGAGGGGAACGAAACTTTGACCCACGAGATTTCACCCATAACATATTCAGGATCGTTAGGGGACAATTAATGGGGGCTGTGAAAATTAATATTTAACGGACCAAAGGGTCGAGGCGCCAGACATTAGTAAAGTCATCAATTTGGGGGGGGAGGGCAGTCACAGGAGTCTATATCCAGAGGATATTTTTGTATTTGCGGCTACATCCGCCACATCCTCCGTCTTTGGAGGCCCCAATATTTATTCCATTGGGGGCCCAGCGCCATGATTTTCACTCACATTTGCCAGTTTCTTTTCAAATTCTAGGACTTTTGTCATCGCTCTTCTCGTCTGTTCGTCGTTCTGGGCTCCGAGCAAAACGCTCACGTCTGCCATGTACTCAGTCAGATGCAAAATGACCTAAAATTTCAACAAAAATACGATTTACTGAATATTTGTTCAGCTGTTATCAGTCTCTCTCTCTCTCCTCTCCCTCTCCCCTCTCTCTCCCCGACATTTCAAAACAAGAAAGATAAACCAATCGCTGGCTAATTGGTATTATTGGCAAGCGAATACTAGGAATACGTGTAACATTTGCTGGTACAGGCATTGATAAAGCCAAAGTCCGAAACTTCTCCTCTTCCAGGGGGGGGGGAGGGGAGGAGGAGGCAAGTTCCTACCAGTTGATGGAGTAGTGAATAGAGTGGAGTGGCGAAGGCGGTGGGCGAGTGGAAGGGAAGGCTCTTTCTCCATAGTAATGGTAGCAGAAGAAGACCGAATTTGAAGAGCATATCTTGTTCACTTTTCTGGTTTTAAATACATTTCAATGATATTATTGAGCTTTGGGCAATTCTTAAGACGTCTGTACGCCATCTGTCGGGGAAAACGTTCATCAGTCGATGCCACGAAGCATTAGATTTGATGACCTGACGTGAACAACTTATAGTTCGGTCAAATATGCAAAGCATCAACAGGGGCGGTTCCACGTTGGGGGATGACTGGGGATGCATACCTCCGCCGACGTTTTTTGCTTGTCAGCGTTTTCAGGGTCTACCCAGAGGCCAGAACCGATACATGTCGCCGGGTGCCGAGACCCTGTTGAAATTCCTGTTTCTTGTCAGCCTTTTCCCGGATTTATACTAGGGTTTACCGGGTCCGGGCCCCCCTCAGGTCGCCATCTTTCTAGAAATGCATTGCATCCCATCACCAGCATTCCTTGGAACCGCCACTGTACATGAAAATAATTTTGCAAATGCTATTTTGTATTTTGTACCAACATCGTCAGTTGCATATTCGTCTGCGTAGTAAACAGACTCTTTCAGCATAAGTCCACTTGGCTCCATCTGGAAAGAAGAACATTTAAGAAACCGTGATTCTTTAATTCTGAAATATATACATACATACATATATGTATATATTCAATATATATATACATATTACATATTGAGAAGTATGTGTATATATATATGTGTGTGTGTGTTATTATAGTAGTATACTATTGACAAATATGCTGCTCTTTTATAATGAAAGTCTTTACCCAAAGTCCATTCTGAGGGACGTTTTTGATGTCGGCGGCGTTTTTCATGACACCGATTTCTAAGTACGGGGCGTCCTCTTCAAAGTGCGCGTGTACTTTCGCAAGAGCATCCTGGAAGCTCCAGGACGTCGTGACGTCTGGAAGCGACGCGTCCGTTGTCCTGTTCTTGATCAGCCTCCAGCCACCGACGGAGGCGATGAGATCGAGGATTGCCTTCCCTCCCAGTTTCTCCACGGCGTCCGCTGCATCCATACAAGAGGTGAAGAAGGTCCGCGCCTTATCCTCCGCTTCGCTTGGATCAACGGCCATTTCCTTCGACTCTGTTACGATGGGCAAACATCATAATTATTATTATAGAAAGCTCTTCAGAAAGCCATGCTATTATCATTTCAACAACTACAACAACAACAACAACAACAACTACTACTACTACTACTACTACTACTACTACTACTACTACTACTACTACTACTACTATTACTTATTATTATTATACTATTACTTATTATTATTCAGGGCGTAGCCAGGAATTTGATTTGGGGGATATAATGTGATTGGGGGGATATAAATCTTTAAAAACTTTGAAAATCTTAAAAAACACGTTAACAATTTTAATGTACACCGTAGTCTGATTTTTCCTCGCGCTGGGGTACAACTGCGTAGAGGCGCGTCCCCCGGGTGGCGGATGGGGATTGGGAAACCTCCTGGGATTGGAATAATAATACGGAATAAGGTGCCGTGGACCAACTGTACCAGAAGACAACGGCAGGGATGGTGGATGTATTCAACTGAAGAGCATGGAAGAACAGCATCACTGGCGGAAGATCTTCGTTCGCTGTCGTGCCAGCAGAGGGCGCGTGTCCAACTACTGTATTATTGCGGCCAGCTCGATATACCGAGAAATCATGACCAGTGCTCGGCGAAAACAGGGTCATACGGAAACATGAGGCGGATCAACATTCTGTGTCTCGCTATTGCCGCTGAAGAGCTGGCAGAGGGCAGGATGGTGACGATGCCTCTTGAAATGTCTTGTGCCCAGCTATTGCCACCAATGGGTTGGCAGAAAGCAATGATGATGATGATGATGATGATGTAGTCTGATTTTGGGGTATATATACATCGATATACCCCCGTCGCTACGCCCCTGTTATTATTATTATTAATTTATTAAAATCTGAGTACAGGAGAACTTCGTTATAACGTACTTAGCGTGTCTGTATAAATTTCATGCGTTATAGCCGAGGTACGTCATATCCAATACCATCCGATACGGTAGCAACATCACACGGGACCGTACATTGCGGTGCGTTATAACCGAGTCCGTTATAACGAAGTTCTACTGTAGATTAGGTATTAGCAAGTTCAATTGCATGAGTTAACTTCTGAAGTTTGCATTTGTTAGAACCAGTGGCGGCTCTAGGATTTGGCAAGTGGGGGGCGTTGGGGGGACAACTTCTAATCATGGGGGGCAACCATTTGTTGTTTAATGAATGTAGCATTAAGTATAGGGTCCCAACTGGGGGAGCCACTGGGGGGCCAGGCAGTCATTAGGGGGGGCACGGGCCTCCCCTGCCCCCCCCCGGTGGAGCCGCCACTGGTTAGAGAACTCGCCGAGCGCCTTCATCAGATGCGCCATGTTTTTCTTCGGAATGTCGTAGAGGGCTCCGTGGATCTGCTCTCCGGGCAGAAGGAGGTTCTCCTGGATCCAACCTCCGCAGGCGAATCGATAGAAGTCCTGGCACGGCTCCACCGATCGGTCCATGGCCTTGGACACCGAAGACGATGCGCTGACGCACGCCTCCGACAGACAGACATCGTCCGGCTTCACTGGAAAAATATCAACGCATACATCTCATTAGCGCAGCAACAACTGAATTAGGCGACGATGCAGAAGTTCGGGTGCATTGTTAATTAAAGGACTAACTTATTAATTTACGTGTTAAATAATGTGGTCCGCGAGCTAAGCAGGGAGCAAAGTAGGGGTCCGCAATCCAAAAAGTTTGGGGGCCTCTGGACTAAAGGCCTTTTGCGTCTCTGCATCTGGCCGTCCAGCATGTTTTATTTCGAAGGACCAAAACGACGGGCGCTAAGTCAGGGCTATATATGGAGGATGTTGTAACGAATTAGGCCTAATAATAATATTGTTCCTCGCATGGCGCATTTGAAGGCAACGTCGCCATATTCAAGGCTTACGGATGACGTCACTGCGGAGGGTGTTCAAAATTTCCAAATAAAATGTTCTTCAAAACTTATATTTCGGATTAGTTTCACTGCAAAAACTAGCTAAACTGCATCGTTTTGTAGCTTATTTATATTGGAACGACCCCGCGTATATGATGCGTGAATTATTATGTGGTAATAAAGTATCGCTCATTCTCCGCGTTCAAACTAAATTACACTTCACAGTGATCATGGCCGCTCGGCGCTGGGAAATTAACAAATAGAAACGACGTTTAGCATCTCGTCGCCGACGAATTAACAGCAGCGTCTGCTCCTCCTCCTCCTCCTCCTCCTCCTCCTCCGTCGTCAGAGGCAGACGACGCAGACACACATTTCTAATTATCTGATGATCGTCTGGTCGAAGGTCGGCCACATTAGCGCCACACCCTGTCTGTCTGCCTGTCTTTGTCCGTCTGTCTTGTCTGTCTGTCAGGCAGGCAGACAAGACAGACAGACAGATTAACAAATCAGTAAGTCTGTCTGTCTGAATGTTACAGTCTGTTGGCAGTCTCTCTCTCTCTCTCTCTCTCTCTCTCTCTCTCTCTCTCTCTCTCTCTCTCTCTCTCTCTCTCTCTCTCTCTCTCTCTCTCTCTCTCTTTCGCTGGCCTCATTTAATCTGGGGCAGCGGTTCTCGAACTTGTTAGGGTTCATGCGTTGTGGTCCCTTAGAAATTTTTGTGATGACTCGCGGACTTTATAAAATTGGAATTTTAAAATGACTGTAATCGGGGCTTTCTGGAAAAAAACATCTTCCGGGTCGCAATAGTTGGCAGGAAGTTGTCAAGAAGACGCAGCGACTGTACAATATATTATTCAAATTGTTTTCGACCATCGATAAGGAAACTGAAAAAGAGACGGCAAATTGTCACAGAGTTCAAACGCTCTATTTTTAAACTTAATGTTGCAATTTAAAAAAATTAAACCAGTCTTCGGATTTTCCGGAACGCCGTTCCGCCTCGTTCCCGTTCCGACACAAACCAGCCCTGGGTCTGTAATTAACACACGGGCTACTTGCTTTGTTAATCAGGTATTTAATCAGCAAATTGCAAATCCTAGCCATCGCATTTAAATTAAAATGGAATCAGCAAGCACTCAGTGTTCCGAGGTGTTGGTGAGACATTCTGAGAAGGTAATCCCTTTACGGTCCCCCTGAAATCGTTTGGCGGTTCCCTATGGACCGCGCGGACCCCAGTTTGAGGACCACTTATCTAGGGACGTCTGCGGAGCTGTTATCCTGTTTGAAGCTAATATTATCAACAGTTGGTTGGACTCTTTAAAGGTCTGAAGATAATTACTATTAAAAAAGAGCACGAATTAACTTCAATTAAGCGTTCTAAGTGAACAGGAATCTGATAAGAACGAACGAAAGCTGAGGTTTCAGTGGCAAACCAAATCTTTCTTTATTGATTTGTTTAATTAAACTATTGTTGAACAATGAAAACCAAGAGACCCGTGGCTTTGTTGCTAAGATTTTGAGACAGAAGATTTCAGATTCGTATTGATATATGTATGCAGTGGCAATACCTGCTTTGGGAGAAGTGGTTAGTGTTCCCAGGAGAATGGCTAATATGAAGACGGTTACCAACAGAAGTCCTACGATGAAGATCAGGATCCTTTCCAGTTTTGTTCTTCCCCTGAAACGATTTCTCAGTTTGTAATAATTATCTTTTTTCTGCGCAGAAAAATAAAAAAGGATAAGAAAACAAAAATAATAAAGCTACGCGAGACGGGTTTAAGTTAACCCCTTTACTGGGAACCCCGGATATATCCGTCCATTTTACATTGAGTTACAGTTAAATACACGGTTAAGGGGTTAACGAGACCTGGAAAAGAATAGGGAAAGGCAGAGGGAAAAGAGGAGAACGGGAAGACGAAATAAGCGGTGGATTTTAAAAACACCACGGAAGAAAGACCTAGAACAAGAACAAACCAAAGAAGTGAAACCAAGATTCGACCGTACGTATCATACGCATTGTATGTTCAATCATGAAATACGCATAAATACGCGTACGGTAACAGTTCCGTGCTTTGCAGCTCGACGCCACTGCCTATGCGTATTATTGCGTTTAATATAAACGCGTATAATATATTTGGACATAATATTATACGTATGATACCGTGCGTATAAATCCAGCGGTCGAATCTCGAGTGAAACATTGGAATTATTTTGTCTCATCGCGTTATCACTCCACACTTATCACTCCACACTTATCACTCCACACTTATCACTCCACACTTATCACTCCACACTTATCACTCCACACTTATCACTCCACACTTATCACTCCACACGGCATTTTTATGGTAATTGCTGCAAACAATTAACTGAGACAGGCAGGAGTGGTCGTCTAGTGTTTCAAGTTTTCAGCCTATGGGTAGAGTATCGTGTTACCGTTCAGATCAGGGGCGTAGCGACAGAGGGTATGGTATATCGGTATATATATACCCACCCCATGGAGGGCGCCACAAGCCAAATATTGGGTGGGCCAACATGGCCTGTTTGAAATTGGACAATGCAAGGACTAGTGCTACAGTTGGCTATAGATATGCAAAAATTCAGAAGAGTGATGAAACGAATTAAAATCACATTTTCTTGTGTCCCCCTCTTTGTTGTGTCAAACCGTACTAGAATTGTCCCTCGTATTCTATCTCAATTTTTTTCTAGAGCTTTCGAAATGCCACAAAAAATAATGAGCCATTTGAAACGACACTATACAAAGTCTTTCAGAAATCTATTCTCTGTCAAATGTCTAGTGCTACAGTAGGCTATAGATATGCAAAAATTCAGAAGAGTGATGGAACGAATTAAAACCATGGAGGGAGCCACAGGCCAAATATTGGGTGGGCTAACATGGCCAATATTTCAGAGTCAAGACAGCGCAGCGAGAAATTCTTGCTGTTACGATCAATCGATCATTGAAAAAACACAGTTGCATGGTTATATAATATAGTTTTTATGTGATTTATAAGTGGTTATATGTGGTTATATGTAGTTTATATGGTTTATAGTTAGGGTTTATACCTCCAAATATTTATACCTTCCCAAATCAAATTCCTGGCTACGCCCCTGGTTCAGATCCGTTCCGAAGCTAAAATAATTTGTTGACTTGACTTTTTTCTGAAACGACCCCGATGTTACTCGGCTTCTCAGCCGTGACCTTTGAACCTTGCGTCTTCATGACCCGGATCTTCTCCGTCGTTCCCAACTGGATAACACACAGGGCAATTAAGACCTTCAAAGCTTTCATCTTATACCGCAGTGTTTCTTAATGACAAATTTCACCATTTCTGGAAGCTTTCCAACAGCTACGACAATTAATTAATTAACTAATCGATCGTCTTATTTACAATTTCATTAACTTCGAATATTTGCAGCATCCATCTTCGAAATTAACGATGTCTTCCACAGGCGGCGCTACACTAGAAAGTGCTGTTTTGGATTAACGTTGGTTCCAGTGCAAAAATCCCAGCATCAACTTTCGTAAATACAAAACGCACCGGTTCCAAGAACACGTGAAACTCGCCACAACAGCACCAAACAGATTCAGCGACTTTCTATCGTTAAAATGCCTGCTATGGCCAGCGTTGTTCGCTAAGAATATGTTACAATGTTTCTGTACGAGTTTTTAAAAAAAAAGTGCACAGCTATGACGGAAAACCCAGAGAAAAGTTGACTTACATTTGAATGCTGACTCGACTTCGTAGTGTTCACAAAGAGATCGGAATAGCTGCAGAGGAAGGAGGCTGCGTTGCACAATCGACGAGTATGTTTTCGTACAAATTACGTCGGCTGACAAAAATCAAGGGTAGAAACAGAAATACACGGCGAACCGAAAAAACCGAACCCACTCAGTTCGTCTGTATACAGGGAGCGTTTTCACTCTGAGATCTATCTCTTCGACGTATCGTATACAGTGAATATCTCGACACAGCCAGTCACATACATTGTCACATATCACATATATCTTGTCACATACAGTCTGCCAATATTTAGAAATACAGTATTATAATGATGTACTGTATAGTATCGTTGGTTTTACATTACAGTTCTCTATCTTCGGATTCTGTTCAATAACAGGGATTGAACGACCCTAATCTAAAAATGTCAATAATCGGTAAGCAAAAACTAAGTCGGAATTATTTCCACCCTATTGGGATAATCTCGGCCAGGGATTGTCCTACATCCCCGGTTTGTGACAGACACCCATCATATTTTTGACTTGTATTTTCTGTTTTCCGGGGGGCCAAGCATCGAACCCCCAACCCGCCAAATCCCCCGCCCAATTTTATTCACCCTGGGTCCAAAGAGTCTAGAACTCTAGATGAAACGCTGGACGTTGACACCCCCTGCAAATATGGGACACACCCGAACTCGAATTCCTGGGGAAATGCCTCATTTCGACCGTCAATTTCCAGGCCCATCATTTTATATATATATATATATACGTCTATTTATTTATTTGTATAAAACAGTGGCTTATTTTTTTGGATCACGGCGTATCCGTCAGACGCATAATATTTTGCAGTGTAGAGATCCTGTTAGGCCGAGTATTAATTCTCCGCTCACAGCTGAGACTGCTCTAAGACTGCCGCCGCCGCCGTATACGCTTCCAGCCGTACTCATATTTCGTTCACCGGAAGTCCTCGTATTTACAGCAGAAGCAAAGTCTAAACGGTGTCGTCTTTCCAGGCCATAAAATGGCCAAACGCCAGAATTATTTATAACGAAATTGTATCGCTGTTGCAATTTGGAAGGTCATGCGTAACGATCATGGAGGCATTATCCCAGGAGACGGCATTATGTCAATTTTAGCCCAGGCTGCGTGAAGCCAGTAGCGCGTAGGCTAAATATAGTACCTCCATGGTTAGCGGCCATCTTAGTAGACCCAAATCATGTGTTAGCGGCCATCTTGGTAGACCCAAACTGTGGCTGCCGTCCGGGAATTTCCCAGCTAGTCGGCTTCACCAAAATGACGTAATGCCGTCTCCAGGGATAATGCCTCTATGGTAACGATAAACAGTCGACGACCTGTGCTGTAATATAGCTACAGATTTTCGGTCGATATGGTATTTTTAAAGTACATCTATCGTATTACCGTTTTTTAATCCTGATCTGTTACTTTTGAGTATTTGTTTAGCGCGCTTTGCTGAGCGTTTTAATGATTTTTGTAGCGCCTGAGTATCTTTTCAATTTTCGCCTTTGCATGGCGGTCCTCAGAACCAGAAATCCCGGGTCATTGCGTTCGGGAAAATCAGAAACACGCGCAATCTCTCAATATAATCTTAAGAACTTAGTCCGTTCAGGTATTCTGTATAGTTTGCTGTTTGTGATTACAAATTACCATCGGCGTAACCACGGGGGGGTGCGGCACGGGGGAGGCCCGACCCCCCTATACGGGTCGGGACCGGTCGTGAGATTTGTCCAAAACCAGTGAGTAGTTGGGGGTTGGGGGGTTGGGGGTAGTATTAGATCGAGTGAAAATGCACCAGATGGCAGACTTTAAAGCGTTCGAGACGACGATCTTCTTTGCTTGTGAAGACCCTTGGACCGAAATATGTCGAAGTGCCCCCCTACTCTGGAATCCTGGCTACGCCATTGCAAATTAGACGTAACGACCCATCGTAATTTGCATGATTTAATATTTAATTGTGCATTTGAACGGACATGAACTGAACTTAATTTTTACTTTTATATATCGACTGAAGTGCAGAGAGATCGAAAAGAGTAATTAAAAATTATTATCAGTACAGATTTTATCAATCCATTATGTAGATTTATCTGAGTGATTGGAGCAGGGATATTTTTACACCCCCTAAAAAACCAACACCCCCGCCAATTTGAGGTCGACACACCTCCCCAAAATTTGGTAATGTGACAATGGTATGCATACAAAATGCATACTAATTAGCTCCGCCCCCCCAAATTCACAATCCTAGAAATATCCATGGATTGGAGATGTTGAACTAGTGATCAAAATAAACGAATTAACATGTCTGCTTTTGTTTGCATTTTGTACCAACTTTTATATAAAGCAGATAAAACAATAAAACATGATCATTGTTGAGTAGGGTCTGTCAAACAGAAAGACAGTAAACTCCCGCTAAATAGGTCACCTGATTTAATTATTGTACAAATCAAATTTATATTGGGATGGCAGCTCAACAAGTGTCCGCGATACTGCTTTTAAAAATAAATCAAATTAAAGCAGAATCATTATAATTAGTCTACAAAGGCGACAAAGATCACAATTCAACCAGAGAATCGACCAGAGAGAGAGAGAGAGAGAGAGAGAGAGAGAGAGAGAGAGAGAGAGAGAGAGAGAGAGAGAGAGAGAGACGAATCCATCCATATTCAATCTAATATTCTGCATGTTCACATCTATTTGTCTTACGTCTCACTGAGAGTTGACTTTCCCTGCAAGAAACGCGTAGCAGTATAGTCAGAGAGAATAGGAATACCAGTATGAGGGTCTCAGATACTATGTGATGTCATACGGCAGCAGCAGCAGCAGCAGCAGCAGCAGCAGCAGCAGCAGCCGTATCATCTCTGGTCTATCGAAAACAACGTACGGCGACTGTCAAACGCGGCGAGTGAGGAAAATTCCGGAGGCGCCTGTGGATTCGAAATTAATGAAAGTCCGGGGGTCAGCATCAGATGCCGAAGACGAAGAATTTCAATTTCCGGACGCTTGGACAAGGGGGTGGGTGGGGTGGGGGGATCCAAAGGAGAGGGGAGGAGGGGGGAGTAGAAGAATGTGGAGCGACGTGTGTCGGGCTCAACGGAGAATGCGGCGTGACGGAGATGATATTCCGGATCGGCTTCTGGAGGGGGGAAGAGTCCCGTCATATCCGCTTCCGTTTGAAGCGCGGAATTTGCGGGGAATTTGTCCCCGTCGACAACGCCGGACGAAAGATGTCCAGAAGAGCGATTCCCCCCCCCCCCAATAAACTGGAAACAGGAAGCAGTGATTTTTGCGCATGCGCATCGATGATCTATGAGGGAAAAGTCCGATGGAAGAAATTTCTGAATGCCTTTTCTTTTCTGTAAAATTCAGATTAAAAGGTTTTGAATAAACGATGGAATAAGGTGCTTTTGCCTCAGGGTCACGTGATGAGACTTATTGTAACAGTAGAAACAAATAATTTGAAATTTACTCTGAAATTACAGATTTACAATTACAATTGCCATTACAAATGACGGTTTTATAGGTCAAGTTAGTAAATAGCAGAGACGAAACTAAACCGTTTAACCAGATCAACAATTTCGAAAATTATGTTTAATGCGCATGCGCAGAATTAATTTTCTCGGTCTCATACCGTTCTAAAATAAAACGTGGGCCGCCATTCCTTAATCGCAAGGTAAAGAGGGAAGATGTTGATGTTGATGACGACGACGACGACTATGATGATGATGATGATGATGATGATGATGATGATGATGATGGTTTTTCGGTAAACGATAGTACGATCTCATTCTGGGAACTGAAAACGTGGGCGTATCTCGATGAATCCACTGCCATCTGTCAAAACCGTAGGCCCCCACTTCCCTACCCCCTTCCCCATCGCCACCCGCACCGGACTAGATTCGGGATTGATCGATCCGTCTGCAGGATCACTCGATGCGTGTAGATCGAGTCCTTCCGGTTTCCGCTTTCTCTCACTTCCGGTGTGGTGACACTCAAAACCAATCGATCAAACACGGTTCGTCATTCCTCCGTATACTGGAAATGACGTCAACGCATGACGACGCGTTTATCGCGCGTCATGACGTCAACGAAATCGTCCTGGATCTGAAGATGACGTCACAGAGACATCGTCATGGTGACGTCATGTGTGATCCGACTCGCTCTGTCGTGACGTTCCAGATAATAGACTTCGAAAATAAAGTTTCTTTTAAAAAGTGTAGTGGAAAACCGTTGCGGGGTTCGAACCCACGACCCTGTCGCCCCTTTCGTCCTTATCCGACACCTATTTTTGTGAAATTTTTTAAAAGGGGAATAAAAATTTTTGGGGTGGAGCTGGGAACTAATTTTATATACCTATTCTTCTTCAGTTTTTCTCTCTGCCCATCGGGAAAATATTTCGCCATATTTTCACAAGCCTTAACATTTATCTCCTATATTCAAATAGTTTGCATGGGGAGAGGGTGGGGGGGAGTGAGGTGGAGGAATGACGTCAGCTGTGATAAACGTTCAATCTTTTAAGGAAAGATGACGAAGAAGTATGGCTGTGTCCGGATGGGTGGAGGCAGGGGTGGGATGGGGTGAAGGTGAGGGTGAGGGTGGGGAGGCAATCTGGTTGCGACACTTACGTTCAGTCATTCATCATCTCTCACACTCATAACGTCTCAACTTCCTCCAAGACCTCGGCAGTAGAAAGGGTGTAAGCCAGTCGAAGTCATGCCCCCGCCCCACACCCCGACCCCCGATATGAAATATGGGTCGTCTTGTCCCGGGCTCTCTTCGTCCCCCCAAACAAAATTTTTTTGAGACTTGAGGGCCATTTGATGTATCGGTTGTTGTACTTCCGAACTTTCTCTCGGGATTTTTGATCGAAGCAGAGATCCAATTAGACTGATTACCAACGTTTCTCGTTTCCTAAATTCCCGACCTCTTTGTCTCCGTTTCGTCGCATTTCATTTCCGGGTCATTGATTTTTCCAGTTGACTGACGGCGCCTTTGTGCCAAAAGGAAAATGACTCTAGACAATTCGGAAAGAGTCTACTGACATTTGATGTTAACGACAATATTTTCTGAATTAAATTGGTGGCGTAAGGAGGGCAGGGTTTAATCTAGGACGTTTCAGGGGGAGGGGGTTAAAAGGGCAATTTCCCTCCGGAAATTTCAAATTCTCCCCGGAAATGTTGGCATAATACATCAACTAACAGCAGCCCTCTAGCTGACTTTCCCCGGCTTTGTCAGTTCCCCCCACGAAGCCCAGAGTCTAGATTAAACACTGGGGGAGGGGAAGATAAATGGTGAGCGCCAACTTATATTAGACCTCTATGTTCTAGCCGCCCCCCACTTTTTCAGAGGCCACCATAAGGAAGGGGAAGGCACATGGTTCGACCACACGTTTTCGTCCAAGTTCACGCCAATGGATGTGACTTGGAAAAGATGATCGTAATGTCTACTGACGGACCATAATTATTATCGGCGAGATGAAAACGAAACCGAAACCGACGTAAAATTCCCGCAAGAGGCAGCGAAGAATTCCCATAAATCCCAATCTCGCCGCTCGCTCCGTTGTGATCGCATCAGACAGAGAGAGAGAGAGAGAGAGAGAGAGAGAGAGAGAGAGAGAGAGAGAGAGAGAGAGAGAGAGAGAGAGAGAGAGAGAGAGAGAGAGAGAGAGAGACAGAGAGAGAGAGAGAGAGAGAGAGCAGTCCATGCTGTCTAATATCACACGATGCGGCCGTTCAAAGGACGAGGCCGCCTTTGCTCTCGCCGCCGCCGCATCTGTCTGCAGTGATGGCGCTAAATAATTCAAGCGTAGGTACGGCATGCAGACGCGATGGGGGCGGGGGCGGGGCGGGGTAGGTGTATTAATGCGTCAGAGAAAATTGTCTTCGACTCTTTTTCGCTGTTTGTACGGTCTACCGGATGTTGAGGCGCTACATCATTTATGCTTACGTCGATCACGTGACCGTAGCCTCGTGTACTGGTTCCCCGAGGTCCGGGCGCTTCGGCCTTCACTATAGTTTGCCCTGTTGCGGCGAAAGAGCACCATCTGTCTGTCTGTCTGTCTGTCAGACTGTCTGTCTGTCTGTGTGTGTCCGTGTGTTGGGTCATCTGGATGTGACCTAATTGGGCAGATCCTGGTCATTCCGCAGGGAAATGTGGATGTCATGTGTGGAAACGAGTATATCCGGTGCTCAAGGTCGTTGCTGTGACGACCGCCGCCAGATAAGCGGAAAACTGCACGCCGTCCGGTAAGCAGAGGTTCCGCCGAAAACAGTCACACAGCTCAGACAACAGTTTGGTTTTGTTATTTAAAAGTCAGAAGTTCTACTCAGAAAAGCGATTCCCATCAAATTAGACTTACCTCTAACCAGTGGCGGCTCCAGGATTTGACAAGTGGGGTGCGCTGGGGGCGGGGGCAACTTCTAAGCATGGGGCCAACTATTTTCCATAAACCTGGACTACGGGTATTTTAGTTGCTTATAATGAGTGCGCTAAAGTATGGGGGTTACTGAGGGGAACTCAATGGGGACACGGGTCCCCAGGTCCCATTGTGGAACCGCCTCTGCCTCGAACATTGAGGAAACCCTCTATGAGATGGTATACCCACTCAAGTCATTTTACCCCAGGGTCGCTATAACCTCTTTTTCAACTACCCGGAGCATCTGATGTCATTACATGTATTAGAGACGCCTATCTTCTTAGCATTGCTTATTTCCCAATAGAATAATACCGAACTCTGCAGACAGGAACTCTCGGGTGAAAAGTAAAGATGTATTGGACGGAGTTTTATAACGGCGTCCGTTTCATTGAAATTTATTTCGGCGAAATGATTTCCAAGAACCGGGTCTGTACTCTGTAGGGGTCTGGTGCTGTCTCGACGATTTGGGAATTTCTAAGAGTCTAAACTCTTTAAAACTTCTGTATAAAAGAGGGTCTGTACCAATGAATGGATTTTGTCTCGACGATTTGGGAATTTCTGAATTTGCAAATATTAGTTTCAATTGTGTTTTGCTGAGAGACCAAAGAATCCACTCGAAATAGTTTTTGGTAGACTGCAAGTATTTTGAATCCGCTCATTTTATTTTCAATATGCAGTCACGTGACCCTCCTCGGCCTGTAAAATCGAAACAATGCTTCATTCTTCCACACACATATACAGACTTCTGCTGGGACTTTTCGAATAGAAAAGAAACCAGGTCATCGTACTGGGTGATCATCTGACATCTGACCTTACGACCCGACCCAGATTAACCTCCCTCATTAGCGTTACACCGTCATTCGTTGTTGCTGCATGCCTGTCGGGTCATGTATTCCGGACTGACGTCTGATGTAACTTGTTCGCTCTGACACAGCCAGGGCTTAACTGATTTCTTCTTCCGGTGGGGTGGAGCGGGAACGGGGTGGGTGCGGGCAGGGTGGGGTGGGGTGGGTGGCCTCCCAGGGAGCCATCATTTATTAATAGCGTCGTTGTAGCACCCGAGAAAAGCACGAACAGACGTCAGCAGCGAACAGGTTACGTTAATCTATACCCCACCCACCCTCTTCCACCCCTCCTCTGTCATCATCACTCAAAGTCAGATCTCTCAACCGCTCCCCCGAGAAAAAAAGAGAATCTCTTCCGAATCCGGGGAGGGGAATTCCGCCGACGTCCCGCTGTGACCCGGGACGACCCGCCCGCCCGCCCACCGCCGATGGATCGAAGAAGCCCTCTACCTGATTTACATCTGCGATCCGGTGGCGCCATCTGTAATTCGGGACCGAGACTATCGGAGTAAGCGAGATTGATGGTCGTCATGGCGACGACGATGCGGATAGCCTCGTCGCCCGCCGTTCGCCGCGATCTCGTAATATAGCCTCGACGCTTCTCTGAATTATTGATATTATAAACCGGGTAGCGTTAAACACGCCTCCACCCATCCTCCCACCCCACCCCACCCCGAAACGCTAAGAACTGCAGTGGGCGGGGGAAGGGGGAGGGTGCGGTGACACGGGCCCTCTTTATGGAATATGTCTGGAGATGGGGGTGAGGTGGGGTTCTTAGAGTTTGGAGAATATTTCTAATCTACCTAATTGAGTTTCGACATTGGTCAAACCCAACACCACAGGAAGAAATTCTTCTACAGAATTTTTATCCTGACCAGGTTGAAGAAGAGTAGAATGAGACACTGTGGGGCGGGGGTGGGGGGGTGACCGAGAAAAAGGGGTGCTGTCGTTGCCATATCCCCACAAAGCCCCACTGGGTCACAAAGTATTCAACAATATCTCCCAACTGCGCATTCCTAGAACCATAGATATAGGCGAACTGACAGAACTAACTAGAACCATAGAGTTGAAAATCGTACTGCTGCTACGTAATGGATGTAATGTAGCGTAACTGGATTTCTTTACGTTTGAGTAATTCCGATGTATTTTCTGTTCTTACGCAAGGCATTAAGTTTGAACCGGACTGGGCATACTGCTGGGACGAAACGCATACATTTCCTATGCATTATTTAAGAAGAGGAAGAAAGAAGCAATGTATTACGATATATGTAGGGTAGGTCTTGAAAAGTGTCCCCACTGTAGATCCAGAAGCGCTCTTTAGTATGCCCCAGGCGCCGGGTAAGACGAATATACTGTATAAACGGGAACGCGAAGATCGCATCATGCCGGTACTGGAACAATGATTACGATGGGAAGTCATCTTCGGCTCAAGATACGTCAAAATCTCCTTCAATTTCTTCATCTTCCAATTTTTCTCCCGCTTTTGCCTCCCTCCCTCCTTTCTTCTCCGTCACCGACTCCATCTTCGTTTCTTCTCATCGTCATCCGACATCATCATCATCATCATCGCCATCTTCATCATCACCATCACCATCATCATCATCGTCATCATCATTCATCATCATCATCATCATCATCATCATCATCATCATCATCATCATCATCATCATCATCATCATAAACAACAACATCATAAACAACAACATCATCATCTTCTTCTTCTTCTTTTTCTTCTTTTTTTCATCGTCATCTAACCTCATCATCCAAATGTTCCAAATGTTGTGTGGAGCTGGAGGTATTTTAAAACGTTATATGAAAAAATTTCATATAATTATACATGATTCATGAACATGTGCGACATAGATATGTATGATGTACAGTGCATCTATACCGTGTGTATGTGTGTGTGCGTGTTTGTGTCTGTAATCGCGGTTTTGCACGGAGCTTTTCATGATTGATGATGCTCTCGAAGTCATAAGCCTAAACAGGTCTCTCTCTGATTTGTCAATTCCAAGTGACCACATAGAGTTATACATCTAAATGACTAGAATTACACTCCGCTTAATTGATATTCGCGGTGGCGCTCTGGCAATTTCTCGTCTTTTTTAAAACGGTTTCAGCGAATGGTTTTTGCAGCGAAGTTAGTTTAGCGAACGCCCGCTAGGTTCGCTGGCGATTCGCTGCCGGTAACAGCAAAAATACAGTAGAGTTTCGTTATAGCGGACTCGGTTACAGCGTATACTCATCATAACGAAGTTCTACTGTAATAAGATCAGCGGATGTAATATGGATAAACGACAATTTTTAAAAATCACGTTTCAACGTGGAAAACTTTGAAATGGTAATACAGTCTTTTACTGGGTTCCATTTAGGCCGTTGACCTTTAGGCCTTTGGACTAATTAGCCGAACGAACGCCGGACATCGCATCGGTCATATTCGGCGATTGCCGGCTTTTTCGTCGGTCGATTCCCGCCGATCTAATGGATATCTCGTCTCCAAATGCGGCCACGCGGTGCGATTTTCCGGTTGCTTCGAATCCGTCTTCGTCTCCGACAACGACGAGGTTCGTCTGCATCGGGTGCGGCGCGAAGGGGATCGACGAAGAGCAGACGACAGTTTCCAACTGGAGCGCTAATTATGAGCTCAAGAAGGGGCGTGCCAAACACCTGTCAGTCATTCTCTAGCGTCTCTGGCGCCATCTGGCGCTTAGTACAGACGATTAATCAAGCGCGAGAAACACGGGAGACGTATCGAAGACAAAAATAGACTACTCTCACTATAAACTACAAAAAAAACTGCCACAATTTTAAAATCGCGATGTGTCATTAAGAAGTCAACCCCCAGAATTTTGTGATTTTCGGTCGGTAGCACGCAAGACGTAGGATAGATCCTGAAAATATTTACTGTTGGCAAAAAAGTGGCGACCAACACATTTTCCCAAAACATCGCCCCCCCCCCCACCACCCATAAGATAAATCCTAAATACTTTCACCATGCGGTTAAAATAATAACGGGTACCCAAAATACTGGACTGAGTCCACTTTTACCAGAAGATTTCCGGACTCGGATATGAAATTCATATCAAATATATATATATATATATTTATATATATATATGTTGATAGACAGCAAACCGTCGAATCAATAGCGGCAACACTCATTCGCCAAAATTCGGAGCAACTCGGACCGCGAAAAACCAAAGACTCCATATACAGTATTAACAAGATAACAGGCGCACGTCTGTCCGATCGGCGGGTCGTTCGAAATCCGGAAAAATCCCTCAGCAATTCCCCCGGAACCCACAGAGCCTCTCTTTCGCAGGTCCGGATCCTGGAATCACGACCGATGGATGGATGGATGGATTGGATAGATGGATGGCTTGGCGGCGCCTACAAACAGCAGCGCTGGGGGGAGTAGTGGTGGGGGGGGAGTCGGTCTGCGCATGCGCCCCAAGGGACGACACTTCCGTCGTCGTAATCTGCTTCTCGGCCAGGGTCAAACTCAGAAGTAGCGAACGAGAAGTAAGTAAGTAAGCACGTTGGTTCTTTTCATCGTTCGCTAAAACTATAAACGTAGACTCGGCGCTTTAATCCCGGCTTATGAGAGTGCGGTGAACGAGCAGGGCGAGGGCGGCCCCACCCCCACCCCCACCCCAAATCTCACCCCAACCCTCGCACCCCCCTCCTCCTCCGTACCCTGTCTGGCCAGGCGTTGAGCAGTAGTCGTCGTCGAGATTTTGAGGAAAATATAAAAAGAGGAGAAAGAAGAACGAATAAAGGATTAAGCCTACGTCATTCCGAATGACGTCACGCCGGAAAGAATAAGAACGAGTCAGAGCCTCTGCAGGGTTTGTCCTCGGGATGAATGGGTCAGTAAAGTATCTCCATTGACATCCACGCACGATGACCATTATACGAAGTCATCGCCATGACGGAGGCGGCGGTGATGATGAAGATGACGACGACGCAGATCTGTTGACGTAGACGATGACGTAATTAAAATGCGGGCTTCGTTCAGTGACGTCACTAAAAGAATTGTAACAGAAACGGATATTTAGCAATCAATGTGTGTCCATTGCATTGAAATTTCCAGTAAAATTTACAATAACAGGAGTAATTCATTTATGGAGAAAAACCTATCATCAGTTAAAACCAATTATCTGCTAAAATATGGACAAGTAATTAATTTCATCTTTTCTAATCTGACGTCACTAGGAAGCGCTTTTATTACGTCATTTATGCGTATTTGGGTAATTTATATCTATGAATTCTAAAATTAGAAATTCTTTGCCATAAAATAAGGTAATTATATCATAGCGCGACTTTACGATGATTAAAAATGCGCTACGGAATTATCTGTTTCCGCTGAAAGCACGCAGACATTATTAACCATAGATACACGACATGGCCACACAGAGATCTGCGATTTTGCGCATCTATGCGATTACAGGATTAACCGACCAAATACCCTGAGATTTTGGGGGGATTAGGAATTAACTTGGGTCAGGGAAGGAAAGATTCAGACATCAGCTAGTTTCTTCTGACTTCCTTAAGAGGCGCCGAGGGAGAGAAAGATGCGGAGAGAGAGACAGACAGACAGACAAAGAGGGGGGAGTTGATAGAGCGACTTTGTCGACGCGGCCGACTTCACTCGCCAGTCGCTAGACGGCGCCCTGAGCGCTCGACGAGGCGTTGCGCTGAGCTGCGCATCCCCTAATCACAAAGTCGCCGAACGAGAATGTCGAAGACAGTTCTTCCGGTGATGTGGCATAACTGGAACGGGAGATGGAAAATGACCGGAAGTGGGTTCGTCTGGATGAATGGATTGATGGATGTACGTACAGTGAACCCGTTAAATGCCCCAAAGGAGAGATTACATCGAAATAGTCGAATATAGTAAGTCGATCACTATTACGAATAGCTAATGCTTCATTAATTAACAAAAGGCAGAATATGATTTTAGGCGAATTTAACTGTATTGGAAATTCTTTGTTTTTGAAATTATTGGTCTTTGATACGAATATCAAAAATCCTGGACAGTTGGAGAAGTTTTCCGCTTATGATTAACCTTGTCTTAATTAAACGACGTCTTTTTGTGTTTTATAAAGACGAAATTTCCCTGATCTATCAGAATTTCATGTTTAAATTGGTAGTTTTTAGTAAATGTCACTGTCCATACCATTTGTGATACAGATTTGCGCCAAATCTAAACAGATATCTTTGCAATATTAACCCGAAATTCTTTGTCTACGTCAAATTACTATTAAAATAAGAAAGAAGACGGTAAAAATTCAAAAATATAAAGAATTAGAAAAGCGCTTTGATTACGTCAGCACTGACTGACCTTCGTTTGAACCCTTTGCATGGCGGTGACCTTTGAACTTTGCCACTGACGTAAGCGGGTTTACGCTGACGTTCTCAATTGGATTATAATAACCGAGCATCGCTGAAGCTGTGCGGAATTATCACAAAAGGTAAGTAAGATCTGAAATTAATAATGAGATACTTGTGCAAAAAGCAAGACTTGATTCAATGAAATATGAAATTGATACACAGTCTTTTAGAAGGAAAGTCACTGAGAGAGAGAGAGAGAAGGAGAGGTTCCCTTGTGGATCTGGCGAATTTTTCATGTAAACATGAAGGCCACCATTATTTCTTAGATTCTGGCTACGCCGCCAATTAGTACATACGTGTTAGAAATCTTAGAGATTCGAATTTCAGTTTCACATACTGCTCGATCATTTAAAAATGCAGTGGTGGGGTGGAACCGCCCCAATCCCAAAATTTTCTACCCCTAGTGGAAATTAGAACATCATAGACCAGAACGTGGGCCTTGATTCGACGCATCTCAGACATACCATCGTATTTTCTCTCATCTCAGAATTCTTCCCAAACGATCCATTTTTCAAGAGACAGAACTCGTCATTGGCTAATTATATGCACCACGGAGAACAGAGAGCATCACGGGAGATTTTTTGCCATACTCTGACGATCGCCATGGCAACGGCGCTTCCCATCAAACGATGACGTAAAGCAGAACGAATGAATTATTGAAAGTCATATTCTGCGGAATTCTTCTTCTTTAGCTAAGGCGCCAAATTTGATGCCAATAAGGATCTTGTCAGAAGCCACTTGTTGGCTCAAGACCCGTGGATTTTGGGCGGGAATAATATTGTCCGCTATCGGATGCTTCTTCGTCTGCGATTCCAAATTTTTGTCTAGATTTGGCCTTTCAAATCGTTAGAAAGGAAAAACAACTCACTTTCTGGTTTATGCTAGCAGTGGCGTAGCGAGGGGGCAGAGGGGGCGAAGCGCCCCAGGCGGCACTTGCTCTAGGGGCGGCACTTTCGAGATTTCTTAGATTTTTTGCTTGCCAGAGACTTTTTTGGAGAGTTGATAACGTTTTTTGCTTGTCAGACTTTCTCGGAGAATTGAGGGTGGCACTTTTTTCTCGCCCGGGGGCATTTTGCCTCGCTACGCCACTGGGAAGAGCCGCGTATTAAGATATCTGGTTCATTATAGGCCTACATCAAGTTTTATAGACATCATAAACAAGTTTCATAATAATTATTCGCTGTGTGAGAGAAGCATATTGAAGGCCTGTTGAATAGAAGGCATATGGGCCCTAGATATGTAAAAATCTAATGGATTTGAAGAAATTCTCCGACAAAACCCACATTTTCCTCTTGTTCCTTCTTCATTGCTTTAATTTTTGCAAGAATAATCAATAAAATCTTTTTCCATTTCGATCTACAGCATTCGAAATAGAACACTTCAAGCTATTTGGAGAGTTTATAACGTTTTTTTGCTTATCAGACTTTTTCGGAGAATTGAGGGCGGCACTTTGCCTCGCTACGCCACTGTATGCTAGGACAGCTGTCATGTCCTTCTCGTATGTCAATATTAAGTACACCAGGAAAAGGTTTTTTCCAGTCAGAGTGGCGCACTCAACTGAACCCGAAGAATTATGCGACAGCGCCTGTGATACAGCGGCTACAGAGGACATGCAAGTCTTGACGATAAGCAGAGGTCGAGAAAAGAGAAAATATCGAAGGCGCGATGGATATAGTATCACTAATATCATTACTTATTGAGAATAATTCTTTCCCTCTGACTGATCTCTGGAATGACCTGGTCTTTTGCGGATGGATTTCATGTGACATCGATTGGTATTAGAACTGATGCTATTGAAGCATTATTATTATTATTATTATTATTATTATTATTATTATTATTATTATTATTATTATTATTATTATTATTATTATTATTATTATTATTATTATTATTATATTATTATTTATTTATTATTATTATTCTGAGAGCGCCATAAGACAGAGTGTGTTCAAAGTAGGCCCTAATATTCGCTTTGTATGTCCGAGATACGCTATCTTCGTTGTTTCCGGCGATCGAACCCGGGAGGGAGCCCGACATACTCTCTGCCGAGTGAGCTGTTGAAAGTAGACTCGCTGCTTTGTCATTTCACGCAACTAAAAGTGACAACATCCGATTGGAAAATCTGTAGCGGCAGCACAGGCAGCACAGTTCGCTAAGCTCGTTTGATTGATTACCGCAAAATGTCGTTCGTGTTCACGTGTTCACCGTTCGGGTGAACGGCTAATGGGCGGCAAAATTCTTCTGTGTTGGGGGGGGGGGTGGGGTGGGGGAGTTTTGTGTTTTCGCATGTCATTTATCTTCGTCGCGACATTTCTAATTTTCGATGCCGCAAATAATTAATGTGCCATTTGGGAAACGCGCGGTTTTTGTCACGTGATGCAGCCTATACGGCACTCTATAACCGGGCGGGACTGGGGTGGGGGCGATGGAGCAGTGGTAGGAGGGTAGCGAGTTCGAATCTGACCCTAATAACTGCGTTGCAATCTCAGGTAAGTTTTTCACCCATGACTTACGATTTATCACTTTGTGAATGTCTCAGCGTTCGTTAACAACCATGTGTAACAACAACAACAACAATAATAATAATAATAATAATAATAATAATAATAATAATAATAATAATAATAATAATCCGATTATTTCTGATTCAATCTGAATATAGATTTTCAGACGGCAGAAGAATGTCACGTGATGTAAAAAAGATTCCCTATCTGGATATAATTTTGTGAATGTCTTTGGGAAAATGGGGAAATGTATTTTTTTGTGTTTGTTCCGATTGAAAAGCATTTCACAGCGACACAGTTTCCAGCGCGCGACACAATTACCCAGAATTCTTCGCGGGACTTCCGGAGCAACGGGGAAACATCTATTTTGGCCATCTTAATTCCGCTCAGATATCGTTCCGTTTCGTTGGCGTCCCACCCCAGAAGTCTCTCTCCGCCCAACGTACTCTGATTGACTGGACGGCGGGGAGGGCAGAGAGGGGTGGGCGCTCCGTCAATCCGGCGTCTGTGAGTCCCTCCCCTCCCCAACATTGCCCCCACTGGCCGCGGGAATGAGGCACCATGAATTGTGGGGGTGTTGGGTTGGGTGACATATCCGACCGACATGCCGTAAAAATTCTCGATCCCTGACTTGGTCACCCATCCATACACCCCTCCCCCCTCAAAGTTGTTGTTGTTGCTGCTGCTGCTGCTGCTGTTGCTGTTGAGAGTGGCTTAGTTGAGTGGGCGTAGTTAATACCAGAAGCCGATAAAAGCAGAGATTTGCGCGCAGCGAAGGAATTTTGCAAGCGCCGAGAGCCAAGAGCTGAACACTGCTTTCTGATCTCACTCTCCTAATCCCGAATTTATGGGGCGCCACTGTTTATTCGTTCGTTCACATATCGACGTCTGTTCGATCTGTTATTGGTGAAATTTCCAAGACGTCTATTAGTGCTCCATACAGTAGTAGTAGTAGTAGTAGTAGTAGTAATAGTAGTAGTAGTAGTAGTAGTAGTAGTAATAATAGTAATAGTGATAGTAGTAGTAGTAGTAATAGTAATAGTAGTAGTAGTAGTAGTAGTAGTAGTAGTAGTAGTAGTAGTAGTAGTAGTAGTAGTAGTAGTAGTAGTAGTAGTAGTAGTAGTAGTAGTAGTAGTAGTAGTAGTAGATGTTGTTGTTGTTGTTGTTATCATTGGCTTTTATCTCTTACATTTTTCGTTTGCCAGTGAGTCAATGAGTCGTGTCTTAAGCTCAAGGTCCATAAGATTCGAGTAAGAGGAGGAGGAGAAGAAGAAGAAGAAGAAGAAGGAGGAGGAGGAGGAGGGGTAGATGAGGGTTCGTGGATTCTCTCTCTACGGCGGACTTTTTTCACCGGAATTCATCATCTTACGAAGGGTCCTCCAGTGGCATCATTATGTCCCGTAGAAACATGCTCTCTATTCTCCGTCTTTGTCCGAATGTCCTGACCCCAATTATCTCACAAAACAGCGTCTAATTCTCCGACAAAACACATTTTACCCCTCCCGCATTTTCTCTCTCCACCACCCCCCTAACCCCCAGCAACTGTCAGCATTTTTTATATCTTGCTGTCAATTCTGTTAAACGCGTAAATAAACAGTCCATAGCGCTGTGTTGAATTCGATAGAACGCCGCTGCTTCGAACCGTCCTCCACAGAGTTATATATACTGACATCGGCGACCTCTGTTTTATTGAGACCGTATACAGCAAGCGCCGGTCGCTCTATTACGCCGCATGTCTGGGGTATTAGCGTATGCCGGTCGCCGCCGCTGCCCCACGACGTGTCCTCTGGTCAGCGGGCGACGGAGGCGAAACCGAGACGCATGTTAACTAGACCGATCGCTTATTGATTCACGTGACAGGGTGCCTATAGAATATAATTCATAACGGATAAAGTTTGCGATAAAGCTCTGTTTTAATACAGAACATTGAGCATTTGAAAAAGACCGTGTTATAATCTGCCACTGCGAAGGCTAACGGCCGAAAGACTTTTATAAGAATTCCAGCCCGGCTTCTATAGCGCCTTGTGACAGGTCTCATTGAAACCATGTTAGGTCTATGGCAACGGAAGAGGTTAACAAGATGATGGTTAACCAGATGCAGTTATCAATTAGTGCATTTGCTGCTTTGCGATTATTTGCGCTATAAAATGTTCGTAATAATAATAATAATAATAATAATAATAATAATAATTTCATTCTAATAAATTATTATTTTCGCATTATTATGATCTGCGGTTAAGAAAACCGAACCCTATAACAGAGCAATATAATTGAGACAATAACAATGCTTCTGACGCCATCTTGAATTCTCTTTCTTATCCAAATATAACAAGCAGTCGAAACATCGAAGCGAAATTCTACCACGATCTACGCGGATTTTCTCCACGGTCTGTGGTCTTATTTTACCGGATCTCCCGTAGACCTCCCTGAAAAACCGGGAGAAAATCGAGTGTCTGTTTCGGCGAGGTCACTATGTGACTTGCCAGTATTATTGGTAGGAGAGAGTATGGTGCCTAATTGGTCGAACCCTTCGCCCTCCCTCCTCACCCCGGGGTCCCATAGGTCCTCCTCCCCCCCGCCCCGGCATTGACCGGAAGTATTTCGGGCGCTGTCGTCTGCGTTGTGTTTCCTCGGCGGGCGGTCGTCTGCTCCGAGCGCGGGAAGAGGAGGAGGAGGAGGAGGAGGAGGAAGAGAGGAGGAGGAGGAGGAGGAGGAGGAGATGGAGGAGGAGGAAAGAGGAGGAGGAGGAGAAGGAGGAGGAGGAGGGACGCGTAACGACGGGCGACGAGGAGGCTTCTGACTCTCGGGGTCCGAGACCTGAGTGTTATGAATGGCCCGGCGTGTGTGTGTGTGTGTTTGTGTGTGTGTGTGTGTGTGTGTGGACCCCAGCAGCCGGGGTCTTTCCGGAACGCGGACTCTCAATACGGCGGCGACGGAGTCCGTCGAGAGAACGTCATTGAGACGTCTTCGTCGCTCCTGAATGCGACTCTCTGCTCCGGGATCTCCGGACAGTGACCGCCGCCGACAGTTTATTATTCAACCCCTCAGGATTCCGGAATGACCAACGCACATGCAGCGACCAGGACTTCAATGGACGAAATAAAATTGTGGGGGCGGGGGTGGGTGGGGATGGGGTGGGGGCGGGGCGTTCAGAGTATTTGTTGAATGGCGGGTGTTTTTACTTCTGTGAAATGCCCGTTTTTTGGAATTGCATCTCAAATATTCAACTAACAAAGTGGGATTACCTTTCAAACTAATGAGAAAATGTCAGCCTACAGACTGATTAAATATTCGAAATACAGTAGAACTTCGTTATAACGTACTTGTCGGGTCTCTAACATTTAGTACGTTTATATCCAAGAAACGTTATATCAAAGACCAATCAATGTATACGGTAGCTCATAACACGGGACCGTACATTTCGGTGCGTTATAACCGAATACGCCATATAGCCGAGTCCGTTCTATCGAAGTTCTACTGTATTTGATTAATGGATATTTTCTCTCGTCTCATTTGCAAGTACAGATGACAAAAAATCCGCCGATTAACTTTGCTTTACTCGCAATGTTCAAATTTTTCATCTCATGGCGAGAAACAGACAGAGAGCCCGACAGACAGGCAGGCAGGCAGGCAGGCAGACGGACAGAGACGAACAAAGACATTTCAACACAAACGGTATTTACTGGGGATGGGATGGGTTGGGGTGTCGGGTTAAGGGCCCCCTTTCTTCTTTTATAGCGCTCTTCTTGTGTGGCGTTCCGTTACGCGTATCATATTGCTCGTCTCTTGCATAAACCAATTGATCAGAGGTGGTGCCACCTAGCGACAGACTGCATCTGTTCTGCCAGCGACCTCTATAATGTTACCGCTGATCCTGGTTCTAATGGATTCCTGTGACGGAATCTCGGAGTGATTAGAGTCCGGTCTCCGGATTTTATCCCGGATAATCCCCCCCCCCCCCGGCCGTCGGCAGAGTATAGGGATAAGCAGGTTGTCGGTTTGGATGGAATTGGTTGCAGGTTGTTTAACGGCGCTTAGTTGATCGTCAGCGGATATATCGCTAAGTGAGAGCTTTTCTTTTCCATTTTTCGGAAATAATAATAATAATAAATAATAATAATAATAATAATAATAATAATAATAATAATAATAATAATAATAATAATAATAATAATAATAATAATAATAATAATAATGGCGTACTGTTTATGACGATCAGGTTTTAGTTTTGAGATCAAAGAATTGGAACCAATTGAGGTTTATTTTGATCGAGATCAGGAGTCCTATTCTCAACTTCATCGATCCATCGATCCATCCATCCATCCTTCCGGTTTTTCATCCATCCATCCGTCCATCCATCCATTCATCCATCCATCCTTACATCCATCAGCATACCGCCCCAGATATCCACTCATTCGCAGTCTCTCCTTTTCCCCACCTCACCTCACCCCAACCCTACTCATCCACGGACCATCAATTTCCCGGTCCAGCCTTTCCTCCCCTCCCCCTTCCCCTCCCCTCAGGCGTCTCTGTTAATTCTTCGCAAGGAACCAAAGAACTTACAGCGCAAAGACCAACCATTGCGCCAAGAGCTCTTCGGCGGTGACGCAACGTAATACGTCACTGCGTCGTCGACAAAGAACAATATTGAGCGCCATCTATCGAGAGCGGGTTAATTATCTGAACGGGACAGACGATTTATGTAGCGCCCTTGCGCTCGACTAGTTTCTCTCTCCCTCCCTCCCTCCCTCTCTCTCCCCCCTCTCTCCCACACACACACACACACACACATCGATCGTAAATCAGATTGAGAACGTCGAGAAAAGTTAATCGCAAATCAGAAGAACTCCACTCTACAGTAAAAACCATTTGATGCGAAGTCGATCAACGCGCGCTTTGTTCGGCTCCTGAATTTCGCATCAACGGGATCACACTGTACATGTACGAGCGTTTCAAGTGGCAGGATTATTATCCCATTAGACTTGGCGCGCAGTTAGGATAGCATTCTTAATTTAGCATAAAAAACTTTAGGCTTTTATTGAAAAATATATCCTGAAATGACGTGCTTTCATTGTAACCTCTCTTAAACGGGCAAGATATTTTAGTAATAAATTTACGTTCGGGGAATATTTGGCATTTTAGACATTTGGGACAGGTAAAAGAGCACCTTGATAAAAATGTCCATTTTAAGCAAAAGAGAATACTACAGGAAAAATTTTGCCAAGAACTTTTGAATACAAGAATTTTTAAAAATCTTCATTACTAAATCCTCTTAACTTGCCTGTCAAAAGTGCTAGCCATTCACACATCTGCCAATACCATTCTCAGTAGTTTTAAAATGTCCAATTTATGCAATAGAGAATAAATGTCCACGAAAAAACACGAAATAAAATGACCACAGGCAAACGTCTGAAATCCAAACACTTTTGATATACAAGAGATAGTACCATAATTTTTGAAAAATCTTGATTATTAGGTTCTCTTCAGTTGCCTGTCAAAGTCCTACTCATTCACACGTCTGCCAATGCCATTCTCGATAGGTAAAAAATGTCCACTTTAAGCATTATAGAATACCACAGGCAATATTCTGAATGCCAAGAACTTTTGATATACAAGAGATAGTACCCTAATTTTATAAAAAATCTTGATTACTAGGTCCTCTTCACTTGCATGTCAAAAGTGCTAGCCATTCACACATCTGCCAATACCATTCTCGGTAGGTTAATGTATAAAAGTAAGGGCAAATCGCAAACCAGTGAATATATTCTTATGAAATTTTGCACTTATGACACAGATTGGTGTATGTTTATGTCTGTAAAATTTCGTTTGGATCCATAAAGGCTAAGCCATTGGCTAGGGTTAGGGTTAGGTGTAATATTGTAATAACGTCGTTTCGCCTCAAAAATATATAATCTAACGCTTTTGGTACGTCATTTTCACAATTATTCTAACGCCAAAGAGGTTAATTAAACGATTTTAGAATATCTGGAATGGAGTCCTCCAGACATGGACAATGGTCCAGTTTTTAAAACCTAACCCGACCCTTTACGATTCAGACCCAACCCGACCCACTATAGTATATTACACTTTCTGAAACCATGACTTACTTTTCTTACCCATAGACATGGAAATTTCTCACCCAACCAACCCAACCCATGTCAACCCTTGCCCTGTGTAAAGTCCTCCACCCAACACCTCCCTCTTCTCTCCCCTTTCCCATCTTCCTAAATTTTCATTTCCATTTCGCGGTTCCCAAGTCTGCTATCTGCTGATATCACACAATGCAGACAAGTCTGCGAAAAGAAGAGGAAGAAGAAGCAGACGCAGAAAAAGAGAAGGAAGAAGAAGAACAAAAGAAGTAGAACAAAAGAACAAGAACAAGAAGAACACGAAGGACAAGAGCAAGAAAAATAAAAAAAGAAGAACAATAAAAAGAACAAAAAGACGAAAAGAAAAAAAGATGAAAAAGAAAAACGAGAAGAAGAAGAAGAAGAAGAAGAAGAAGAAGAAAAAGAAGAAGAAGAACGGAGAAGAAGACGCTAATCTGATGAAACGCTTAAAGATTGTTCTTGCGGTGTCTGTCTGCGCAGCGCCATCTGCCGTCGCAGGAAATTGAGATCACCGACAGAGGAGGTCTACATCAATGGCCGACCATTGATCGAAATCGTCTGCCGATCATCCAGTACGAAGCGAAAGAAGAAGGAACAAGAACATCGCCGATAATAATTTTTCTCAGAAATTTCTGGCGAACCCAATTTATTCTAATGATAAATTCGACTCGCGGATGAATCGTATGCGCGATGTGACACCGCACCCCTCCCCCCACTCCGAACTCCCCTCCCCCCACTCCGAACCCCCTCCCTCCACTCCGAACCTCCCCTCCCCCACTAGAAGGCTGTGGTCTTATCGTTCTGCTTTAATTTCTTACCGCTGGCGTATCACGTGATATCCGTCACGCAGGGACGAATTTTATAGCACCAGACTTGTTCCTGTTCTTGCCTTCCTGTCTGCCGAACCCTAAACCTGACCAGAATGGTTCAGATAAAGAGTTCGATCCTATTATCTAAGACATTGAATATTAGTTTATTTTGTGGAATTGTTGCACGCTAACTTTATTCATCAATCAATCAATCAATCAATCAATCAATCATAAAACTTCTTTAGCGCCATTATAATAAATCTCTGGTTACTGCAGAGTGAGAATCACAGTTTTAAAATCATGTCCATCTTCTTGTTCTTACTTCTTACTTGAAAGTTCAGCTGTCATGGCAGTCAGTAGGGAGTGGGGGGGGGGTTAGACCCTCAATCCTTTCAGCGGAAATATGAAAATTGCGTCAATGGCAGAATGCTTTACTGATAATATACTGAAGAAGAAATTGTCTTTCGAATTATTTTATGTTTCGGGATTGAGGGTCGAACCCCAAATATAGAAACCCTGGCGCCTTACAAAACAATCGATTTTCTGTGGAAAAGGCTTTCCATAGGCATAGTCTCTGTCAGATTATTTGGGAAATAAACATAGGAAATTATTTCAATTTAATCTCCTTTTCTCTCTTCCTCTTTCATTTCCTTCCATTCAATTGTATTGCCACGTCGATGTGCCGCCATTTTGTTTGCCCTTCTTGTTCGTGTTCTTACTCTATTCTTTTGTCGATCATCTTCTTCCTTCCGGTTCTCTGCTCGTGGTTTGAAGAGCATTCCTCCAACACGGCGCTAGATAAATTAATAGCAAAGGTCGAATCGCAGTAGATGCAGTAGTCTTATTATGAGAAATATTGAAAAGCCAATGGATGGGGAGCCGGAGTGGTCGGATTGAGAACTTTAGGAACGGGAGGAGGAGAGGGAGAGGAAGGGGAGGGGAGAATAGAGGAAGATCACGAACGAAATGATGGAGATGACCTACTTCAGACGGTCAAGGTCAGCGATGAGTGAAAATTCAGAATGAGGCTGATTAACCGAAGACGTCGTTGGATTTGCAACTGCATGGCGCAATGCATCAGAAGTACAGTATATAGGCAATCAGTTTCACCGTTATCAGAATTAATATGATCAAGAAAGAAAGACAACGAGATTAAATGGAAGAGAGAGAGACAGAGAGAGAGAGAGAGAGAGAGAGAGACAGAGAGAGACAGAGAGAGAGAGAGAGGGAGGATATTAACACTATGGCTAACTAAATGAAACATGCTCTTACTTATAAGGGACGGAAGTCAAGGATAATGGCTATATTATTCAGTGTTAGTTATAGTCTTTGCCATCTCTCTTTAAAAATAACATTATACGAGTTTGACTGTAGTAGGCAATTTAGTCTGTTTCCAATGCAGCTGCTGTAATCGTTGTTTAGATAAACATCCTGACGATCTAAAGACAATTGTGATCGATAGTCTATCGCCATTGTCAACTGTCGCCATGACAACGTATTGCTAGGCACCAAAGGAAGAGGTCACCATGACGACCGGAATGCGTGTGTAAAACAATGATGACGTTACGCGATGAATTACCGTCATGGCAATCGATTGTTTTGCGTAACAATTGATCACCATGGCAACGCTTTGTCTACATTTTCTCGTCGTCGTCGTCGTCATCGTGAAAGTCGTCGCCACGCATCCAGGTAACAAATGTCATTCACCTGTCGTTTGACCCAATAAAACAGTTTCGTTATCTAATTTAATATAATCTAGCCTTAAACTTCTATAGCGCCAATTTACAATGCACAGAAGCATCAGCCGATGGCACGCCAAATCAAAATAATTCAAGATCCAAATCCAGGACATGGATCACCCAAGACAACGCCTAAAATTTAAATGCTTTGGGAGGTCTGTAAAATTGAGTACGTTATATCCAATACAGTAGCGCGTCACTCGGGACCTACATTGCGGTACGTTTTAATCGAGGATTCGCTATATAACTGAGACCGTTATAACGAAGTTCAACTGTAGACATTTGTCGCGGGTTTCGCAAATATTTCCGTAACTTCTGATTAGCGATTGTGATTTTGGCGGCGCTCGGCCTATGAGCACACCGCGGTTAGATCTGCAAATGAATTTATTTCCGGGGAGATTTTCCGACGGTTTTAGAGGCGACGGAGTAGGACATTAGGCTTCCAAAGAACCCGAAGAAAATGTCTTTCTCTTCCGAGTCAGTCCACAAGGAGTGGCGGAACCAGGGATGACCATCTCTCCTCGTTTGTCGCTGAGCCAAAGTGTCAGTTGCTGTAACTGCCGCTACTACTCGCGTCTGTCTGTTTGTCTGTCTGTTTGTCTGTCTGTCTGTCTGTCGGTTTGTCTTTCTTTCTGTCTGCAATTAGTCGTTGGCTTTAAAGTTTCTTGCAATGGTGTTTGTTCAGATTGGAGCAACTGCACACACGGGTTCACTACATTCATTCGCACTAATCTCGTTCACGACGGATCAAGCAAGACAGCGGCGGAACCAGGAGAAGGATGAGGGAGGAAGAGGGGGATGCGGAGAAGGACGAGGAGGGAGAAGAGACAAGAAGAGATGAAAATGAGCTTTGAATATGCGTTTTAAAAGCGGTCTTGTTTTACTTTTCGAGAAGATGCACTGCTTACGATCCTGACAATGGAACGTTTGTTCGGCCACTTCGTCGTCTCTATCTTTGGCGGTCACGTGACACGCCAAGGAACCGCCTCGCAGACGACCGACCGACCGACCGACCGACCGACCGACCGACCGACCGACCGACCGACCGACCGACCGACCGACCGACCGACTGTCCGGGTGATTGTAAATCTCAGGACATTTTTGATTCAACGTGCTGTGACTTCGACGCACCAACCGCAAGGACCCGCTCTGTATGTGTTCTCGACGGAATCCCCCCAGCCCCCCCCCAGCCCCCAATGGGCGTGAATATTCCCCCTCGCAATTTCTAGGACCTGTGACTAATGAGGCGGGGCCTTACGTAGACGCCCCCTTTCTCCGCCCCGTGCACACTCATGACGCAATAAATGACGCAGCTCGCGTAGGCAACCAACGAGCTCCGAATCCAAGATGGCAACCTTCTCAAGTGTGTAATGACAAAGATATTGCGCCAATATTTCTCCACCATGCATCACTGTTATAAGATGTTTAGGCATCTATTTAGGCAGCGAAGATTTGGTCAGCAAAATGGATGTTAAGGCTTTAGAACTTAATAACTGGACCTTTAACCATTTCAATACCAATTATTTATTTAAGCAAAAATTCCAGAAAACTGAACTCTAAGGATGACGATGACGACGACGACGACGATGATGATGTAGAACAGCTTTTATAGACAAAAAACACAATTTATAATTAATTGGCTGTTTGATATTAGCCAATGGAAGGCCCATTAACTGTGGTTGATCTTTGATCTTTGATGAAAACTTTGATCGAATTGAACAAATTCCCCGAGACAATAGCCACAATTTCCTCTTGTTCCATCTCCGTTGCTTCAAATCTTGCAAGAATAATCAATATTGGCCTTCTCAATTTCGATCTACAGCGCTCGAAATAGAGCATCTCCCATCCGTTTCATACTACACACTAACGCCAATGACTGTGCGAGAACGAGGGACATCAACAGAATAGAAGTTTATCGCACTCCGCTCATCGCAGTGAGTTTTTAGGGATGATAGGAAACAGAAATGTTAATTTGCAATTTGCACTGTGAGTGGTTCAACAATTTGAAGTTTTTATTCATGGTTCCATTTTGGTGCCAATGAGACTTTGGGACTCAATATAAAGAATAAAGCTAAGGCAGGATTCATAAAAATCAAAGTTCATAACATTTTTTTCAAACTGTTGATGTCTTGCTTCTAATTCTGCTAAAATAAACACTCTAACTTGGATAAAAAAAAGTAACAGGGGCAACCCCTTTAGACCCCCTTCCCTATTGGCCTATCAGAAGTGTGTGTGTGGGGGAGAGGGGGCTCAAATCTAGGGGCCTAATAGAAGTTTACGCCTACGATATTGTTGCGGAAATTGAGAGTAGGCTTAGCGAGGCCGGGAAGCGATGAAACTGCTAATCGTCTCATTGGCCGGCGAAGTGATTTAGATATGTTAGACCGAAAAAAAACAGACACACGAGATAAGTGTCATGAGAAAAAACATAGAAACCAGGAGATCAGAACGAAATAGGGGCAGCGGATCACACAGGAGAAGAATGAAGAGAGAGAGAGAGAGAGAGAGAGAGAGAGAGAGACAGAGAGACAGAGAGACAGAGAGACAGAGAGACAGAGAGAGAGAGAGACAGACAGAGAGACAGACAGAGAGAGAGAGGGAATAAAGGAGAGCATATGTGAGGGGTGGAGTGAAGCGGATGAAGGGAGGGAGGGAGAGAGGGAGGAAAGGGAAGGGAAAGGAGGGGAGAGGGAGAGAGTAAGGGAGGGGGAGGGAGGGGAAACCACCAAATCGCCAAATAAAAATTTCCATAATGCAAGTACATTGTGCGGCGTGTGTTGCCACGCCATCCAATTTCCCTTTTGGCCTCCCCATATGCATGCCCCCACCGCCGCCGCCGCCGCCGTCGTCGACGTCGAAGCCTTACCGTAACATCAGAGAAGCCGACATAACAGAGGGAGGAGGAGGATGGGATGGAGGTGGACGAGTAGAGAGGAGGAGGAGGCGGAGGAAGGGGAGGAAGGATGTCGGTCGATATCGGATGAAAACGTCTCCAGTTCCTTTTCTTTCTCGCTCCCTCTGTCTCTGGTTTCGCGTCTCGATTAAAGATTATACCATTAAAAGGACCTTCAGCTCTTTTTTCTTTCTCTTTATCCAAAAATCTTTGGCTTTTAGAAATTCGGGGGATCCGCAAAGAGCAAAACTCGCTGTCCGGCGATCAAACGTATGGACGAGACGAGCATTAAGGGTTGGTGGTCAACACGGGTGGTGTGACTTTACGGAAGTCGACTCATTTTCGACGTTAACGTGCCCCGTGACCCCCCCCCCAGATAACTGCAAGAAGAATACAGTTTAGCATTTCAGAATGGCTTCTATCTTCTGTTCTAGCGCATTTTCTTCCCTCTGTCCATCCATCTGCCTCTGAATAGAAGTAGAAAATACGCTATACAAATGTTATTGCTGCGTTCATCTGAGCAGCCGTCCATCTGTACGTCCAACTATATGTGTCTGTTTGTCTGCTTCCCATTCTCTCTCTCTCTCTCTCTCTCTCTCTTCTCTTTTCCTAATCCGATTTCTAAGTTCCTTTTTTGCACTACTTTTACGGCGGAGTGATTTCTCTTCGGCGGTGACAGCGTCACCGACCGTTAAGCATAGTGTAGTACTCCGCCGCTGCTTAATGGCGGCGGGAGGAAATTGGATTCGACCGAACTATTAGCCTCATTAGACAAACGATTTCGACAAGTCAACCGAAGCGCTACATAATCCCGTCTCCTGCGAACGGCCATCTGGCGACGGACTTATTCGCGTCTGCGACGCGTAAGCGCGCATGACAGAGACGGCTTCTGGAACATTGCAAGCCTCTTTGTCTAGGAGGGTTGCCAAGCGTCGCGTCTGGATTGGAAGCGAACGCTGTGTCATCGGAATGAAAATCCTCCAAATCAGGATTTATTATTATGACGAAGGTGGCCAAAGACTGATTGAATCAACCTATTTTTCGTCTGTCGCTATGACGACCTATCAACCGAATAGGCGCTTAGATTCTTATTTGCCAGATTCAGCGACTGAATTAACAATAGAAGGTGAACGAATTGATGGCATACCAATACCCGTAAAAGCCTTTATTATAGCGGAAAATAAATTGGAACCTAAAGATGGGGGGGGGGTGCAACGTTCGCCCATACTCCTTCTCCTACTCCTACTCCTCCTGTTTCTCTTCCTCATTTTAATATCTGACGTCCGTAACATTAATAGCAAAGATGACGAGGAAAGCGCTGATAATATACAGGGGGCGTAAAAAAACCGGACTATATTAAATGCCAGATCTAATGTGATTAGTTCGGTTTTATTGCGCCACCCTGTAGTTATTATCTTGGGGCGTTGCACGAGAGATTAAAATTTCGGGGTTCTGAAATTTTGAGGAAAAAGTTTCAGTTTATGTCTCTGATCTGCGAAAAGTAAACAGAAGATCCAGTTCCCCAAATGACGTCCGTTCTTTTGAATTTAGAATTTCTATTCTGCGTGGTTCTCACACAGGGCAGTCCCTACTGAACCACTTTAAACCTTGTTATATTATATTATATTATTATTATTATGACTGTTTGAGATGTTTTGTTGTTTTACAGCCCATGAGAATTGCATCGCGTTCGAAAGCTCCTACCATGTTGACAAATGTAAATATTATATTAATTATCTGTCTGCCTTTTTGTTTCCCCCTCTCTCTCTCTCTGCTTCTATTTCTGTGTCTTTGCCATTCTGTCTATCTTTTTCTCTATTCAGAGGCGGTTCCACAGGGGGCCCGTGCCTCCTTTTGAATGCTTGCCCCTCCAGTGCCCCCCTCCAATACTTTAGTGCACTCATTCTAAGCAACTAGACTAATTCAAGTTTGTGAAAAATAGTTAGTCCTCCGTGCTTAGATGTTGCCACCCCAACGCCTCCACCCCCATTTGCCAACTACTAGAGCCGCCACTGTCTCTGTCCCATTATTCTTGTTTTGAACCTGCTTCTGCTATTATTACCCGATTGTGGCGTTAACTTTAAAAACTTGGCAGCGTGCCAGTGCCTCGTTTTCGAAAGCAGCGGTCGTTCGCACGGCACCTTCAACTCGGCCAACTACCCCCGCCCATACCCCACCGACCTCACCTGCATCCTCTACACCTTCGTCGGTGACCTGGACGAAATCGTCGAGATGACCTTCACCGAATTTGACCTTCAAGTGCCCTTGACAAACAGGTAAAATCGCATGTCTTGTGATCATGGAATGTTTTTAATTAATTATTTTTTACTTTTATTTAACGCAGAGTGTACGGGTTAAATCTGACAGATTTTAATAAATATAGGGCGGCGCACAAAACCGGACTAGTCGCATTTAGGTTTGCATTTAATATAATCCGGTTTTTTGCGCCACCCTGTACATTTGAATTTATGCTGATATTTACTAAAATAAACACAGACCGGACTTAAAATCTTTTAACTGATAAATTACAATTCTTGACCTCTTAACTGGGCAACTATTTGTAACTCAATGTAAAGTGGACGAGCGTTACTCGGGGCACCCAGTTAAGGGGTTAATTTCCAATTCGTATATATAGTAGAACTTCATTATAACAGACTTGGTTATAAAGTACCGCAATGTACAATCCCGTGTGATGCGCTACCGTATTTGGTGGCATTGGATATAAAGTACTCAATTTTACAGACCCGCTATGTACGTGATAACGAAGTTCTACTGTAATTTTGAGGATATTCTTTGCTGCTTCACATGTCACATCAACACACTGTATTAGCAGTGTCAGTGCAACTCTTATAATTATCAATATAAATCTCACCTGTTCCAGGTGTGTCGACGTCGTGCGGCTTTACCTGGACGTCGAGCGACCGGAAATGAGTGACCACTTACCTGCCAACTACGAGCTGTGCGGAAACGGATCGGCGCAAACCGGAAGAAGGTTTTACTCTTCGAAACGAAGCATGATCGTCGAGTTCCGGTCTGATTCGATCCAGACGAACAACACCGGATTCAGATCCGCCTACCGCTTCCTCGACAAAGGTTCGGATCCGGAAATGGGATTAAGACCATCGGAAAATCACTCGGGCACTTATGCTGATTGGAAAAAACTGACCAATCCTGACAATATCCTAAGAGGCGTCTCTGCTTCAAGAATATCTATATATCCTTTCAATCGATGCGACAGTCTACACCAACAGAAACACACACAACACACTCACAGACACACACACAGATGTCCATGGGTCCATTTGTTAGAACCCAACCCAGCCCATCAAATCTCCAACCCAACCGATGCCGGCAATAGGGCTACTTGACCCAACCCAACGTAATACATTGCAATTTCTTTTAAACCATGACTTATTGTCTGGCCTAATAATCCAACCCACGATAAATATAGCAAAGTTTGACCCAACCCAACCCATGGGTAACCCAACCCATGGCCATCTCTGCACATACACATACACATACACATACACCAACGGTCACACACATATACCCACGGGGCATACACCCACACTCACACCCACGGACACACACACACACACACACACGAACGGGTGTCTTTGATGTCCCGGGTGTGACAAAATAACGAAATTGACGAAAAATTCGAGATCTGCAAAGACGAAGACGAAGAAATAAATACGATTTGTATTCGAAGACGAAGTTGACACTGGGGGTCACGACCTACGCGTCACGTGCGACATCTTGCGACGGAAATATCTGCGATTGGATGACGGACGGGTTGCCATAGATACGAGGAAGGAGGAAGCGTCCGAGGAGATTGGCACGCAGTCATTCTATATATATATATATATATATATATATATATATATATATATATATATATATGAGATGTGTTTTTCTATATTTTTGGCGAATATTTCGAATATTGTTTTTAATTCAGGTCAATTCGAAATGACGAGCGCCAGCAAACGGTGGGGGGCGCAGTGCGCCTACGACTTCTACAGCAATAGGAACTCGAAGAGAGGGGCGTTCTTCTCGCCCCGCTATCCACAGGCCTACCCCACCCACTGCCACTGTCAGTACGCCTTCCACGGACTGACGGACGAACGGGTACGACTGACGTTCGTCAGCGTCCAGCTGTCGGTCAAAGTCAAGGACGCGAAGAGGTACACGTCACTCAGAATGACACCCCCACCACCACCACCACCACCACCTACCCATGCACTCCACGGGTCAGGAGAATTTTAATATCCGCTGCGTGTATTTTCAAATCTGCGAAATTCGCGAAAATTGGCTGGCGAAGTGACGTCATTAGCATAGAGTTTGTACGAAAAATGCATTGCAGATATGTATGCGTCAATCGGCGTGATTGATTCTCCAGAAGAGGCGCTATGCAAATATTTTGTTACATTACATACATCCATTGTATATTTATCAATTATATATATATATATTATATTATATATATATACATATATATATATATAATGGTCTGTGCTGTCCAGTTGTACTCCAGATGGCGATGGTGTCCTCGTGTACGACGGACCGGACGGCACTGGTCACGTGATGGCTCAGTACTGCGGTACTCGTCGTCACGGTCTGGTGATTTCGACGAAGGAGCAGGCGAGCGTTGAGTTCCGTAGCGGCGACCAACAGCGGGGAGAGGACCAGGGATTCGCCGCCACCTTCGAATTCCTCCCGAAGACGGAACTTCCCCCCTCCCGATTCCACTCCGATTCCGGTAGGACGGACGGAGTAGCTCCCAGAGTGCACCGGAAGCGAATTTACTTACTTGCTTACTTGCTCTATCGTATTATTATTGACTGCCATTTAAAATGCATAAGACATCTTGAGATCTTACTCACTTCTGCCTGGTTGGTTTTGTTTGACGGTTGGGACGTGGTAATTTAAAAAAAAGAAAAGTGGTAGCTTAGAACGCGATCTTAACTTACTTACTCACTCACTTACTTATCACTTACTTACTTTCCGACTTACTTACTTTCCTACTTACTTACTTAGCCAATTTCTTGCTTTCTTAACCCCTTAACCGTGTATTTAACTGTAACTCAATGTAAAATGGACGGATATATCCGGGATCCCCAGTTAAGGGGTTAACTTATACGCTAATTCGCTTACTTACTTACTTGACTGCTTTCTTATTCGCTTGCTTGCTTACTTGTTTACTGGTTCTGGCGTTCTGTTATATTGTTACTGCGTTTCTCGCGTTGGTTCTGAATTTCTCGAGATATTACACGAACGCGGAATATTGCTTAACCGTCGTCTGTCTTTTCTTTTCAAAACGATCGATTCCGACGTGCGTGCGTGCGTTCTGCTTCTCTCTTCTGACGGCCAATTGCAATTACAACGCAGGGCTTCGAGACTCACCCTTTGCCGCGTTCGCCGATCTACCGCCATCACCCGACCCTCCTCGTCCTTCAGTTGCTGCTGCTGCTGCTGCTGCTGCTGCGGCCACCACAGCTGCTGATGCTGCTGCTGCGTCTAATTCAGGTCAGTGGGGTCCCAATGACCCTCCCTCCCTTCCCGACCATCTATCACGTGATGCGTTCAATATCCATATCATGGGATTCCTGTCGGAACTATTTCGTTCTGCGGTGTCTCCTCGTGATGATGATGATGATGATGATGATGATGATGATGATGATGATCCTTAGCAGACGGGAAATTGCGATTGGAATCTCCTGTTTTGCTTCTGACTGCCTTTGGCGTCAATTGAAAATACTACAGTTGGAACCCGTTAGCGCGGTTTTCACGGGGGCAGAAATGGCGGCCGTGTTAATTAAGAGACGGTCCGCTTTCAGTGTTTATTCTAACCACCTAGACATTGGGGGGGAGGGGGTTAAAATTTGTTGGGGAACAGACATTGAGGAGGTCATACTACTTGCAAAATGTCAAAATGGGGGAGATTTCAAAATTTGGTGGGGGTGGGGGAATACCCCCAGAGAAGACCTAGAATAAACACTGGTCCGCTTTTTATCACTGCCGTTGGGTTTGGGGCGACCAGAGGGGGCCTTGGAGTCCCAGGAACCCTCCGATCCAAAAATATCACGTGTTTCCAATGTCAATCACGCAGTTGTCACGTCGTCATCCAGTGTTATTGTCGCTCAAGGATCAAGCACCATGCATGGGGGATTGAACAGAGTTCTGTATTTGTGTTTTTGTGGGGTTTGGGGGGTAATAGCCCACCACTGTGATCAGGAATTCAGCAGCCATCTTAGACGCAACGGGACTTTCCATTCGCCCGGGCCGTCGCTCGCTTACTCGGGGCGTGGCGCCGTCTGCCGCTTCGTCTTCCGCGGCCGAGGAGGAAGCAGGGAGAGGTCCCTCATCATCTTCACGGAGTTCGACCTCGGATATCCCATCGGGAATCCAAGGGAACCGCACACGTGAGTCACGGAAACCACGCGGTGAACTCTGACCTCTGAGTTTTGACCTCAACGGGGGCGGAACGGGTCTCAGTCGCGGCGGTGGGTGTAAGCAAGTAAGTAAGTAAGTAAAATCTCGTAAATTTATATAGCGTTTTGGAAAGTAGTACAGTAGTAGCTGCTTATTCTTATGCGCTTAATCTTGGGAGTCGAAGTCTGGGTCCGGATAACCAATTAATTTGCCTCTTATTATATTATATTAGCGAATTTATAAGTTGTTTAATTAAGTATTTATCGTATTCGCTAAAAGACATTAATTTTATTATGCGCTGCATTTGGTTTCCGTATTCCGAACTAACGGAGCATTGCACCTTTATTTTTAAAAAGTTGTGTTTGAAAATCCGTTTGCTTTTAAAGTCTGAACCGAGAACACAATATTTGCCCGCGACTCGAAATGGCGAAGATTTTCAAGGGGCCAGGACCCACTTTGCCATCCCCCACCGTCTTCGCTGGAAATTAGTGAAAGAAATTAGTTTGAAATGTCAGCCTAAATTCTGCAGCACTTACTTAATTCAGCCGACACATCGATTGCGAGTAGCCATCAAAGTCCAGCAGATGATTTATGGATAATTTCTGGTATTTCAAATGACTACAGCTGCGTACAAAAGTCTGGAGTCACGCTACAAACTTGCGGTCTTTCGACTATCACGGTTTTTTCCTGAACTCAATCCCTTGAGATAATGTACTCAACTGCGGTTATAATATTATGCTTCGATCTTCTCCCCTTTCCGTCATTCATCTCATTACGGAATAAGGAATAAAAGAAAGACAAAAGTCGACAGGTGATCCAGAGTTTTACACACCACTGTAGACTGCACGATAGCTTAGAAATTATATCAGAAAATGTCGACACTACATCTCCGACGTCACAACGCGCAGAGATTCAATAATTGAATAAAGAAAAATGCGAAATTGCTGCTTTTCCCAGAAGAAGTGATCGTAAAGAAAACCGAGATTCCTGTAGGTCTCTAACACGCAAACAGCGGAACTCGGCCGACGACGCAAGTCATAAACAGGCACAACGAGGCGTATAAGTCAAAGAAGAGGTCACGTGACCCATTGGGGTTAAAACACACGTGGGTCCCTCTTGCCAGCAGACGTTATATATCCACAGTGTGGGTGCCGGTGGCGGTACCTTTATGGGAAATGCCGCCAATATGGCATGCTTAAAATTTTTCTCTTGTAAGCACTTCTCATTTGCACGAGGTATCATTAGCCACGTGCAGCATAATACAGTAGAAGTTCGTTATAACGTACCGCACTGTACAGTCCCGTGTGACACGCTACCATATTGGTTGATGTCATATGGATATAGCGTTAGCGTACTTCGGATATAGCGAACTCAATTTTACAGACTCGCTAAGTACGTTATAATGAAGTCCTACTGTACATTGTTACGAAGAACCTTGTATTCTTCATAAAATGTTTCCGTTATAATCGAGCGCGTATAGACGGGATCTTACTGTATAATGACGAACCTATTTCATGTAATCCACAGATGCGATGACGTCGACAATATCGTCGTCAGTGTCGTCATATCCGGCGGTCAGCGCCGGAACTACAGCGCCTTTTGCGGAAGTAAGCGACCGCCGATGCTCATGAGCAGCGGAAGTCGACTTGACGTCATTTTCACTTCCGGTTCGCCGTCCAACGCCGAGGGATTCAAGGCCGACTACTACTTCGTCTCAAGTACGTCAGTACCTTAGCGTGGAGGGTCAATTAACTCCCCCCCCCACCGCCCAACCCGCTCCAGTGATCATCTTTCGAGATCCCACGTATTTGATTTTATATTTTACCATGGACCCACCCCACCCCCGTTCCTTTCTTCGGCCCTGCTCGAGTTTTGAAAGTTTCTCCTCGAAACGTGGCGACTTCTAGTGGGGTGGGGGCGAGGTGGGATGACGGGTTGCGATGACGTAATTGTTGGTCGATGACGTCACCAAACGCGCGGTCTTTACGTTTGACGACATCTAGCGTCGCTCCGACGCACACATCCTTCATCCATGAGAAAAACACAAGAACAAAGAAGGGAGAAAGAGAGAGAGAGAGGAGAGAGAGAGAGAGAGAGAGAGAGAGAGAGAGAGAGAGGGAGAGAGAGAGTAGCGGAGGAGGGAGAGGTAATCGATTGAATTGTCACCGACGACTGATGGCTTTACCCTCTGAGGTCATGACCTCTGTCTTATCCCGATGGCTCGCAGCTTTTGTCGGTATCATGCGTTGGACTTCCGGTGGTCTTCTGTTTTGCCGAGAGAGAGAGAGAGAGAGAGAGAGAGAGAGAGAGAGAGAAAGACTCTTTTTGGATTATTTTCGGCTCGGCGGTTTATTCAACAAGACATCGGTTCTGTTAGTGTTAGAAATCTGAAATAATATTTGCTTCAGGCCCTTGCTATGCTATTTTAAACCAGTTTCGTCACGTGATCGATATTTGAAACCTGAATAAAAATCTCTCGGTTCGATTAATTCGGTTCGATTAATTATCGATTAGCTTCCGACAAAAATTCGCTGGAAGTCGATCGGTTGAAATACAGTAGAAATTCGTTATAACGTGCAGTACTTTTATCAACTCTGTAAACTTTAGTACGTTATTTATATTCGAGATACGTTATATGTAATATCATCCAATACGGTAGCGCATCACACGGGACTGTACATAGCCGAGTCCGTTATAACGAAGTTCTACTGTCAAATTAAACATGCAGAATTTCTCAAAAGTAAACCGCCCAAAAAATATCTTTTGGATTTCAGATTTTGGAATAACGACTGGAGAGCAGGACACTCAAGCGAGTATGGACTTATCGAATTAACTCATTATTATTATTATTATTATTATTATTATTATTATTATTATTATTATTATTATTATTATTATTATTATTATTATTATTATTATTATTATTATTATTATTATTATTATTATTATTATTATTATTATTATTATTATTATTATTATTATTATTATTATTATTATTATTATTATTATTATTATTATTATTATTATTATTATTATTATTATTATTATTATTATTATTATTATTATTATTATTATTATTATTATTATTTATTATTATTATTATTATTATTATTATTATTATAAGTAGAACTACTCTATCTGTCTTTAACCCTATATTGAACAATGCTAACTGCAGGCGACATAGCGAACATAAGGTTAACCAGGTAACATGGTTCAATATATAGGGTTAATAGTGATTTTATACCGCATATATGCAAAAGTCTGTCCCAAGCTTTGCGGCATACTTGCTTACTTACTTTTGCAATGCTAGATTTGAATTTGTGAATAATTTGTCTCACTGCTGAGTTGAGTTTAAATGTCTTTTCGCTAATTATTTTTTAAAATCTGTGTTTTATTATTTCTGTAGCATGTCGGTTCATTTACCGAAGTGTAAGGGCATCGAATGGGTCGTTCACCTCCCCAAATTTTCCCGGTCTCTACCCCCGCAGCACAGACTGTCATTACGTCTTCCACGGACGGGAGACAGAGCGGGTTCTCATCCGTTTCCAGTATTTCGATGTCGACGGAGTACCTCCCAGGTACTATCTCAACTTATAACGGTATAAGTACTCGTTGATGCTGTATACTAGGAACTGCTTTGTTCTTCAAGCAGTGGCGTAGCCAGAGGGGGTTGGGGTTAACCCCCCATGGCTGCCGAACACAAGATATTTTTAATGAGTTTCTATGCATTTTTAATTCTTTGACGCCACTTTGGGGGTCAAAACGCCCTCTTGGCTATAGAATGAAATGGTTTAAGAGGTGAGTACCTTTTTTGCTCGTGAGGGAAAATAGAGAATATATATCCTTTTTTGCATGTCAAGATTTTTCTCCTAAGTTGGTCACGGTCAAAGACCAAAAACCAAAAAGCCCCTTCCGGAAATCCTGGCTACGCCACTGTCTTCAAGTATGGCCATTAGTCATAACACGTAACACGAAGTACAGTAGAACTTCGTTATAACGGACACGGTTATGACGTTTACTCGGTTGTAAGCGTAACTGTACAAATGTCTATTCAATCGATTGCATCGTTTGGCTTTGAACTCAACTTAAATGAACTCGGTGACCTCTGACGACGGCGTTGTTTCCATGGTTTTCCGTTTTGTCCAGTTGCCTTGACAACACGGCCAGCGATTACGTCGAAATGTCCAACGTCGACGTCACCGGAAGCGACGAACGCGCGAGTCGGGTGTGCGGCCGGAAGAACTATCACTTCTGGCGACCGGATGTGACGTCAGACGGAAACTTCTTCCGGGTCACTTTCCGTTCCAACGATGTCCACGACGCAACCGGGTTCCAGGCGTCTTACCATTTCACCAGAATCGAAGGTAGGAGGGGGAGGGGAGGAGGGGAGGCGATGGCAGGTGAGAATTTTTAATTGATCCATTATGCCAAATAGGTTAGTTAGCTAAGTCAGTGACAGAATTAAACTTAAAATATCATCATCATCATTTATTATTTCCAAAGAAAGTTCAATAATAACCACTCTAGAAGAACTTAATAATAACATTTGTATAAGAACTTTATTATAAGTATAATTATTACAATAATAATTATATTGTTATTATTATAATATAATAGTATTTGAAACTTCCCCCTAACTATTTATAGAGTGGGGAAGTCAGTAAACAGTGACTATCATTCCCCCTACCTCACCTCTACCAATACCACACTGGTTTTATATTTAGACCCAGTCATAAGATGTACCTCTTTGGCTTGACCTATCCCCCTTATATTGGTGCGCAATCAACCGATGCCCTAGTAGGCAGTATGACAGTGGCGCCATAGAAGTTTATTCATTGATTGATTGATTGATGTGAGGTTAACGCAATATTAGATTTGTCGGGGTCGGGGTGTTTCCCCTCTCCCCATGCCATACCACCAGCACTGGTTTTGGGTCAACCCTTCAGTGAAGGTCGACCATTTTGGAATTCCGCTGTGCAACAGACTCTGTGGCAGTAGCCGCGAAGACACGTTTGTATACTAATCGATACCTGGTTCTATTTCAGATACTTATGTGGCTGGAAAACGAGTACTCGGATCGGTTTCGACGCCAAACGTTTTCAGTCGAAGAACATTGCTACAGCTTTTGCTAGACTTAATACTGACCGTTGCAGCTTCTTCAGTTTTGTTATAGCGCTATAACATTATGCCCCGTATATATATAATATATATATATATATATATACAAGCATAATAATATACACTTGTATCTCTGCCGAAATATGTCGAGAATACGTTGAATCAATTGCATTGTCCAGACTACTGCAACAATCTAGCATTAAGGTCATAAATGCATAGATATGGTTCCAGCCGCGATCTTCTTGATAGTTAATAAGTATGAATATAAAAATAATTTCGTTGATTTTCTTTAAAATGATGAGAATTATTACACGTTGCTTCGATGCATTTTTGCACGCTCTCCTAAATATATCAACAATTTTTTGTGTGTTTTGGGTAAAAATAAATGTCTTTAATTACATCGTCTATATTTGTCTCTCACGGCATAAACGTCAATGCACTATAGAAACTATTTAATCGGCTTTGGCTGGGACATTTTCCCGAACTGTGAAGCTCTTAAAACTATCTGGAAACCTTGAAACATTTTCCGATCTATATGCTGAGACATCATAAAATCAAAATCAAAATAACACAAAACCGACTTTTATAACAATTGAATATTCTAACAGGATTCTTCCTAAATACACGCAACAAGGTCGGCGTACCTTTCAAAATGCCCGAAATACGCCGGGGCTTCTGTCGTCCAGGTACTCCGACGCGCTCACCTGGATCGGGTCCTTTCCAGGTGGACACGTCATGACGTAATGGTCGGCAGTCGCCGAGTACAAACGGCGCACCGTGGCTACGTTTGCTCCTCCGTAATACCTTCGGTGGTCGTAGGCGAACTGGTTGGCGAGCAGGATGTTGAGGGCCGATTGGTCGAACCGGTGACAATCGGCGTACACCTCCGGCGACTTGTAGGGGTCATGGCAGATTACCCTGTTCGTCGGGGCGATGCAGAGGGGGTCGAGGGCGCACAGCACCCACCACCAGACGACGTTCACGAGGGCGAAGCGAGTCCGGTACACGAGAACGCAGTTTGCCTCGTGCTGGATGCTCCGGACCATGCCTCGCATCGACGTCGGCAGGTAGGCGTACATCTGGCGATGCGTGACGGCGAAGTTGGAGTGTCCGGCGGACGTCAGCGCAACCGCTCCGCCGCTGAGAACGGCATTCGAAAGGATGACGGTGAAGTTGCTGCTGAAGAAACGAATAGACGAATCGATCCACAGAACCCCCGTAAACTCCTTTAACATCTCCTGTAATCGCATTCAGATTCACGTACCATGGATATATATATATATATATATACTGTATATATATATATGTTTATACCGGATGGCGCAAAAAACCGGACTAGTCACGTTTTAGTCTGCAGTTAATATGAAACAGGCTATCAATTATATAATATTTTTGTTTTCTATAGAACTTGTCTTACAAGAAACCAACTCTCTTAAACCCCTTCTTATCTCTCGTTCGATTTTTAGACATTTGACAGAGAACAGATTTCTGAAAGTCTTTGTATAGTGTCCTTTCAAATGGCTCACCATTTTTCGGGGCATTTAGAATGCTCTAGAATAAAATTGAGGCAGAATATATTGACAATTCTAGTACGGTTTGACTCAGCTAAGCTGGGGACACACGAAAATGTGGTTTTAATTTGTTTCATCATTCTTCTGAATTTTGTTTATCTATAGCCTACTGAAGCAATAATTCTTGCATTGTTCAATGTCAAACAGGCACTAGCGTCGCCACGGGGGGGGCAAATGGGGGCAAGTGCTCCCCCAACCTGCCCCAGACCACCTACCAGATTCGCGCAAATCCGGTGAGAAAATTTTCTGTGGAGGGCGGCAGGGGTGGGTAAGGAATCTGACACGCTAGCCCCTTTTGCCCCCCCTCAACCAAAAATTCCTGGGGACGCCACTGTTAATATAATCCGGTTTTTTTGCGCCACCCTGTATATATATATACACACAAGGGACCGTACATTGGAATGTACGGTCCCTTGTGATTCCCATTGGAAGTGGTTACTTTATAACCGAGTATACGCTGTAACCGAGTCCGTTATAGCGAAGTTCTACTACATATATATATATATATATATATATATATATATATATATATATATACTGTATATATATTATATATATATACTGTAGATATATGTACACTGTAAATATGTGTATGTATATATATATTGAGTATAACTTACGTATATAATAATCGGTTTCCATGCATATAGCTGTAGTTTGGCGACATGTTCTGGATAGAGACTGAAGTTAAACTGGCGATAGTTGACTCCGCACAAATTGGACATCTACAAAATTAATAGCGCTTCAATCGTTCAGCGCTTTCTAAAGCACAGCCAAAGGGACCTATACAGCTGCCAAATCGCTAAGTCAGCGCTCTGTCTCCGATGACCCGTCAACTCGGGTTCGATTTCGGACATCCAATTGTCCATTTTAACATACTATATTATTATTGTTATCATATATCATCATCATCATCATCATCATCATCATCATCATCATCATCATCATCATCATCATCATCATCATCATCATCATCATCATCATCATCATCATCATCATCATCATCATCATCATCATCATCATCATCATCATCATCATCATCATCATCATCATCATCATCATCATCATCATCATCATCATCGTCGTCGTCGTCATCATCATCATCATCATCATCATTATCATTATTATCATTATCATTACATTACTATTATTATTATTATTATTATTATTATTATTATTATTATTATTATTATTGGCATCCAAATCCCACCCTTCCCATCTCTCCAGAGCCATCGTAAGATGGGTCCATTTCTAAAAACCCAACCCCCCACGATTCAGACCCAACCCCGCCCACCTCAGAACACCAGAATTTCTTAAACCACGACTCTCTTATTTCCTTACCCAACCCATGCACAGTAAAAACTGTAAATCTCTGACCCAACCCCCAACCCATGTCCCATGTCCCATGTCCCCATGTCCCATGTCCCATGTCCCATGTCCCATGTCCCATGTCCCATGTCTTAGTATACCCGATCGCGCATGGCCAAGTAGTGAGGTTGACTTGACATTTCGAGATCGTAGAAGAAGATTTTCCTGTCCGGAAAGAGCTTCTGCACGGTGTCAATGGTGGCCAGGGCCCCGTAGTAGAACGGTCTGCTGGCCGCCGTTACGAAGACGAAGTCGCCGGCCAGTTCGTCCGTCATCCGATCGATCAGAAGACCGCGAGAAAACATCTGCGAGAGACCTTCGAACATCCGCGTCCAGTACTGCGGATCTATCTCCATCCTCTTGCCCACCTCGTTCACGTCTGCCTGGGACGGAGGTCGGTACTGCAAAGGTCAACGCGATACTTGTGTGCGATGGCCAGGAAGTATCATCGACATTGAAGAAAGTACCAGAAGTACCCTCGACATTTAGAAAAGTACCAGAAGCATTATCGAAGCGAAGTATTGACTCTACTTCTGCGGGTTTAATGGCGGCTGATTTCAGGCATTTCAGTTGGTGGCATTGATATAATGTTACCCGGGGGCCCAAAATCCCCCCCCCCCCAATGGCTCAATTGGGCCCCTTACAGCCCTGCACTTACTGTAAGATCAGGAGTTTGACAATTGAGAGAGAAAATACAAGTGGAACATTTAGCAGACCCCTAGCCGGGATTTGGGTTCAAATGACCTGACCCTATTTGTGATCTTTATTTTGCGGTCAGGGCGGAAGGGCATTTCGCACTAGCACGTTATTTACGCTAGGGAGTAAATATAGGTTTGTCTTGGTGTTAAAATGTAAAGGCTCTAAATAAATGTCCTCTCTATTTCGCACGAAATTACATTTCGGCGTCTCAGATGATGCCTTAAATGCATTAATTCTAATGATATTCGAACTCCTTGTTTGATGTATATGCAAATTAGTACAGTAGAATCTTTATTTTTACATTTCTCAGCGACTCTTCGTCTAGCTGTTCCTTGCTGAACGCGTATTGATACACAGCCCAGGAAAGTAGTCCCATTACGATAAGAGTTATCCGGAATCGTTTTGATCGTAGGACAAAATGGCCGATGCGCCTGGAACAACAACTGAAGAAACACCAAAGTGACTGGCTATCATCATTCCAGACTGTAATCACCCAAACGCAGGGCCGGGGCAGTGCTCCGACCAAATTGGCGGGACATTTCCACCTGCTGAGACTTACGTTCGATTGATACACAGGTGGGGAATGCTGAATGCAAAGGAATTTCTACATCAGATTTGAATTATCATGGCAGTTATTTCGGAACACCTGCTCACAGTCAAATCAATGCGATAAGCGAAGAACAACAATTGATCGAATAACTGAATAGTAGAATATGCAGATGTCGAGGACAGTGGGACATCAGATTGAAGTAAAATATGACATTTTAAATAAAATACAGAGATCAGTCACGTGACTCCATGAATTACTCATAGAACACTAGAACGTTGCATATGACCCGACCCATAAAAGTCTGACCCCCCCGACCCACAACAGTACACTTATTAGTGGTTTATGGGATTGATTTAAATTCCGTTTGCTGTTTTGAGAAGCTCCTAAAGACACACTTATCTAACATATCTTATAAGTGACTCCTTTGTAAAGCGCTCTTGACTTTAGCTCCAGTTATGTTACTGCGCTATATAAATTGTCGTGAATAATAATAATAATAAATAAATGATGATGATGATGATGATGATGATGATAATAATAATAATAATAATAATGATAATAATAATAATAATAATAATAATAATAATAATAATAATAATAATAATAATAATAATAATAACCTACATCAACTCAACCATCTTTACAGTTGACTGACTATGCATGCAGTTACAGTTTCTATTTTTTAAATTTTCCGTTTTAATTAACTCCAGAAATGTTAGAGTCGTGTTAATATAGGTGTATATAATTATATATATATATATATATATATATATATATATATATATATATATAATATATATATTCTGTACCGAGAATCGTATAGAGTCGTTCGCTGTGCACAATCAATGTAATCGATTGCTATCTTTTATAATTAATTATTCTCTCTACGCTTTGTTATTGCAGCATCTTGAGAGCCTTCAAGACGTGACAGAGTTCATCGCCCTCTTCTTCTCCACCAAACTCAAACCACTCTCATGTATGCACTCGATCTCTAAACCACTGCTGTTATTTATGGCTGGCGATCGCTTCAACTTTAATTACAACGCCGATTAGATAACTATTTCACGTTGATATATATATATATATATATATATATATATATATATATATATATATATATATATATATATATATAGTCCGTTGAGTCTTAAAGTCATGAAGGTCACTTGGTTAATATCAGGCAATTCTACTGCAGATAAAATTTCTGACCGACTACGACGACTTTTGGGTCAAGCAGGCGAAACTTGAAACAATTGACTTCCAAATTTTAAAACATTTTTGGGGCTGTCCATTAATTATGTCAATAAATTTTGGGGCAATTTTTGACCCCCTCCCCTTGTCAACAACTGTCAACTTTCAGTGACCCCACTATAATTATATAAAAAACTTGTGACCCCCACCTAAGATCAGTGAGGGGTCCTCCTAAAAAGTTTTGAAGGCTATTTATTTTTTGTGCGACGATGATCTTGCCCCATTTTTTGCTCATCAAGTGTCAAAATTACTTTTTTTGCTTGTCAGGCTTTTTCTTCGTTGTAATAAACAGTATTCTATGAAATTTCCTGTTTTTTATTATTTGTAAAAAGTGAAAGTGAAATTGCTGACGTCAACTTCTCTTGACCCCTTCCACCTGTGAACAACTGTCGACTTTTTCAACCGCCTATTTTGTTGACGTAATTATTAACGGACAGCCCCTTTAGGGATTTGAAGAAAGTTACATATTTGATATTCTGATATATATTTGATATTCTGTCAACGGGCATATATATATATATATATTGATATTTAACTGCATCGTACCTTTTTAAAAACGCCACACCATTTGCGAGAGAGAGAGAGAGAGAAAGAGAGAAAGAGAGAGAGAGAGAGAGAGAGAGAGAGAGAGAAAGAGAGAAAGAGAGATATTGAACCTGCCTCACAATCAGTGATATTAACTCATCTGAATATCAGTCTATCACACACACACACACACACACACACACACACACACACTCCCTCTACTTGAAACCTAACAGACGTACATAGTCCCATAGGTTGATTGCCTTTAGCCTGCGTTTCATTGGTCGTTCAAATAATATAGGTCACGAACTGTCATTCTGTCATGCGCGGATTTTCACAAAAGCAAGTCAGCGGCGTAGCCAGGTTTTAGCAGCAGGGGGATCGGCCGCTCCCCCGGCACCCTCTGGCTACGCCACTGCAGTCAGTGAGTAAGTAGGTACGTGAGTAAGGAACTGAATTGGGCAATATTCTAAGCGGCTAAAGATTATCATTTGACGAATATTAAAATGTGTTTACTTGTTGGAAATGCTTATGGAGACTTAAGACATAAAATTAATGGTTGGTTATCTTTTTTGCAAGTCAAATTTTGTGAACAAGGACTGAGCAATATTGGACGATGCAGAAGTTTAGTTCAAAATGCTGTTTTTAGAGTCAAATGAAACGATTAACACACAGTATTAATAAATAAATGGAACAGAGCATCTCTGTACGATAGAAAATACACATCACAGTATTAGATCACAATAATCGATGGTTCGAATACCTGCCAGGGTTATTTCTAGGATTGTGAATTTGGGGGGTGTCGGTAAAATTTGGGGGTCTCTGCCAAATCTCAACTAAAAAAATTCTGACAAGCAAAAAAAGGTCATCAAGAAAAATAAAGTTGGAGAGGTGTTACTTCTCGAATTGGCGGGAGGGGTGCTTGAAGGTTATTTGGGGTACATACCACATACATACCATTGTTAGATTAGCAAATGTGAGGGTGTCGACCTCATATTGAAGGGGTTGTTGGGGGTGTTGGGGAGTGTAAAAAATATCCCTGATACCCTCAATTTCTGTTGCAAACGGTGAAGAATTTCCCTCTCTTTTGCGACGCATAACGTCGAGAGTTAGAACTGCTCAGGAAAGTAATCGGAGATTTTGGCGACAGAGGACGCCTTCGGTTTCGAACCGCAGACACCGACATTTCCCGACGATACACTGCCACGCCGCACTTCGGACACTCGATGGGAGCTCGACGCGAAGTATCTCGTCGAGTCGAACGCAAAGTAGTTGGCCAGCAGGATGTTGAGGGCCGACTGGTCGAACCGGTGACATCGGGCCCAGGTGTTGCGCGACCTGTACGGCTTCACGCAGTGAAGGCGCGTGGTGGGTGCTATGCAGCGAGGATCGAGGGCACACAGTCGCCACCACCACAGCACGTTCTCGACGGCCGGTCGCGTCCGGTAGACGAGGACGCAGTTGGCCTCGTGCTGGTCGACGGCGACCATTTGGTCGATAGAGGTCGGCAGGTAGTCGTACGTCTGCGGATGGGTGACGGCGTAGTTGGAGTGACCGGTGGAGGTGAGTGCCAGCATGCCGTCACTGCGGACCGCTTGGGCGAAGATGCCACGGAAGTTGCTGGACATGAGACGGATAGAGGAATCGATCCAGAAGACACCCGGATACTCGTACAACAGATCCTGCTCAACAACATCGTCGTCATCATCATCATCATCATCATAATCATCATCATCACCATCATCAGCATCTTCTACTACTATTACTACTACTACTACTACTGCTGCTACTACTACTTCACCTCTGTTGCCATCAAAAAAGCAAAATGCAGAAACTGTGCAGGGTGGGGGCTATGCAGCACGCAAACATGGCGCTATAGAAATTGTAACACTCCATTACATTACAGCGTATTCGTCGGAATATCATTGAATACTATTCGCTCAGAGTGTCAACTGCGCGTATTAGACATCTGAGAACATTAATTTGAACGTGCTAATCGATCGACTTCTATGGCGCCACTAAATAGGGTACTTGCAGTGATGATCAGTGGCTTCCATGCATAATTCGCCAGCGTCTTCGTATGTTCTGGATATTGAGAAAAGTTGAATTGTCGATAAGTCACTCCACAGACGTTATTGAACTGTCATAATTATGCAAAACGAAAACCGGCTTTTAAGCCTAATACTAGCAAGTGCAAAGTACCTCAAAAACAACAGACGACTGTACTTGCCAAAGACCTCTTAATCTCCAGTTGCATCATTTAATAGACGCTATGGTGTTACAAATTCAATGGACCCAAGTTCGTGGACCGGAGCATGGCTGACGTCAGTCCTTACTTTAAGAGGTCTATGGTTCATAGGAATAAGGAGCTACTTCGGTGCTTCTTTTGAAAGCGCTATAGAAATTAACGAATTTTACTTACTTACTTTTTGCTATGAGTTTTTTTTTGTATTTTAGAATTGCACGTACTAATAGACGAAGTGATTATTATTATTATTATTATTATTATTATTATTATTATTATTATTATTATTATTATTATTATTATTATCATCATCATCATCATCATCATCGAATGCTGAATGATGTCAGCCATTTGATCGCAACGTTATCAGCTGTATCCAGTCTTTGTAGTCCACCGTCCTCTAGCCTGGTTATTGGGCAAGAGTCAACTAGGTGCGCAGAGGCACTGGTTCGAGTCAGTTAGTCCCTCAATGGGGGGGGGGGGGGGGGGGGTGTTCTGCCCTAGACAATTTACTGAAACGCATAATTTCAAGAGAACTGACGACCTTTTCGGCAACAACAGCATCCACCGTAAGTTCCAGGTCGTAGACTATTATCCGACGATTCGGTAGGTGGCGCTGCACGGTTTCCATGGCGCTCAGAGCGTAGGGGTAGAAAATGGCACTGGCGGCCGTCGCTATGACGAAATTCTGCGCAGACTGTGACGTCATAGTGACGTAGCTTCTGCTGATCCATTTCGGAACGTGATCGCCGAATTCGAATCTTTTTCCGAGAACCTCTGATTCCTGATTGGACGGGGGGATGATAGCGCATCCAGCGATCTCCCCCCAAGTCGTCAGCACCTGACGCTTCTATCTGCAGAGAAGCAGCAAAGATAAGAGCGCGATAATCACAGCTACCTGAGTCTTTAAAAAACCAGAAGGATTACAGGAGCGTGCAAAAGTCTGAATCACACTCTCTTAATTTTTCCAATATCGTTTCCTTCGCAATTACCTTCATTCGCTGCGTTGATCCGAGATAGAGATGAAATGGAATAGACAGATATAAATAGAAAAAGAAAATAGATGGAAATTGATTAGAAGAAAAGAAATTTCAAAAAAAGAAAACGATTCTAGACTTTTCACACCACTGTGTGCCTGATTTTTCGTAATCACTTCTGTAAATTGTCAGTAACCCTCCACCTCCTGGACAAATCGAACACTCCCACTTGGAAACAACTCGTGGAACATGGGTACCCACACATTGGGGCAAGAGTATGCGCATGTCCCCTCTCTCCCCGGGTAAATGCAAATCTTTTTTGTAACTAACTATATTCTGACTTTTAACCAATATTTTCACACTAAAACACTACTTAGCTAAAGTATAAATACAGCGCCTGACTTTGTTTGTATTTCAACTGCATCGCATCTGGCAATCTTTTAAAATTGTCAAATTTTGCATTTGAAAGCATTGCCAATATATTAGCTGCCACCATTGTGCGTGTTTCGCCCCCTCCCCGAGAATAATTCCCATTGCCGCCCACATCGTAGAATAAACCTGCCCGTTGTGGTTGGACGACTGGATGACCGATCAATCAGTCAATCAATCAACCAATCATGTTTTATTATTTCCAAAACAAATGATAGTGCATTGCAAAAAGTGCTTAACTAGTAATAACAGACAATAGAGTTTCATTAATCACACATTGGAAATAACAAGATACCAAAGAGAACCCATTTCCCGCAGAACAGTACCTTAGGAAAAAATTAATAGTAGTTTAAATGTTTAATAATAATATATTAATCATATAGAAAAGAGAAGAAAACAGACTTTGATGTCTTGATGATGACTTCGAAGTGTTTTCTCCCTTCTGCGTTCTCTTGTAAAAGAAAGGTAGATTATGAGAACGGTGCCAAGAACGCCTACAAACATCAGGATTAACCCAATGTTTCGACGTCTGCTAAAGATCCGAGACTTCATCTCCTCTGAAACTTAAAAGAAAACGAAAATATACTAATTATAATTAATTATAACAACAATAGTTAGAAAATTAGTATGATTATCAAAAAGCTAGAAGAGCCAAACCCCACTGTTTCGATTTATTCGTTAATGTCAGCCCGTGTGACCGTTTTAAAATGTATTTTGCTCTAAATAACAAACGAGCGTTACCTGAAATTCAGAATTAAATCGAATTTTTCACGCAAATAAAACCAAGAAATCGCGTTTTCAAATAGACTAAAACGCCTTTAACCGAAAATTATGTGACGTCACTGATACTGGTTTGTGTGACGTCACTGATACTGGTTTGAAGCCAAAATTTTTATATTCTGCCATCGATCTAAATATTGTGAGATTAGACAAATGCAAATCAAAGCTTACCGTTGGAATGGAAATAGGTGCGGATTTTAACTTCTACGGCGCCATTTTCGTCTACGGTATTGAGGCTGGTAGCCAGTTTTTTTAAAATATGCTTGTACTGTACTTTCGAGAATAGACACGCCAACTGAATCGATTGAATATCTTATTGGAGTCGATGTTGAAGTCCGAAAAGTGATAAGTTATCGAAAGGAGTTCAATGTGATCATCATAAGGCAGTGGCGGCTCTAGGATTTGGCAAGTGGGGGGCCGTTGGGGCGGCAACTTCTAATCATGGGGGCCAACCATTTGCTGTTTAATGCATGTAGCATTAAGTATAGGGTCCCAACTGGGGGGCCACTGGGAAGGGCAGGCACTCAATAGGGGCACGGGTCCCCCTAGCCCCCCCGGTGGAGCCGCCACTGTCATAAGGTGTGTATTTCACACTCCCATCAATAACGCAGTCACCCGGATCGACGTTGTAAGGGTTCATTCCGTTGCCTTATAGCCTTTAGTTCGATGGTTAACCCCTTAACTGGGCAACTATTTGTAACTCAATGTAAAATGGACGAGCGTTACTCGGGGTACCCAGTTAAGGGGTTAAGCTCAACGATGAAAAGATAAACATACAGGTGTATCACTGGAAATTTCTAAAGCGCCAATTAGAAGGCGCTGATGAGTCCATGCTAGTATTTTATTAGAAATTCTTCTAATTGAATTGTTACACAGAGGCATGTTCGGGATCTGCGCTTTCCTCTTGACCTCTAAACCCCCCATCCCCAACCCCACCCCAGCTACTCACCGGTTTTGGACTATTCTCGCAACAGGTTGCCATTAGAATAGAATTAAATAGGGGCCGGGCCCTTCTCCGTGTCCCTCCCGCGGCTGCTCCAATGAGTACCCGTACAGGCCTTGCAATGCATACTGTAAATCTTCGGAAATCGCCGAACGCAAGCAAGTAGGCTATAGTTGTATGGGCCTAGAACTTTTGATTTCTTGGAGGAAGCCACTAAATCTTTGAGTTGGGTGGTCCAGAGGGCTGGCACCCGCTACTGAAATAGGCAGAAATTGCTACGTATTAGAAAATTTTCTTCTATGTCAATGGCTATTTTTGCCTTTATAGACGAATGGGCAAAACATATAGAACGTAACCTACTCCGACGATGTTGCTACTTTTGAGACCAATAGTAATCGAGTACTTATCGCCCGCGGAATATTCCCCGGATACTCTACGGCGTCCCGGGCGTTGCCTAGCAACGCGAAATGCTTTCCATAGCATTGGTCAAGCGCTCCTCCATTGTATGTGTGTGTATGTGTGTGTGTGTTTGTTTGTCTAACGATGGCGCGTAATGGCGCGTTGAACGTAGCACTCGCCAGATGGAGTCCTTAGTACCAGCGACAGTCGATAGGGGCACTCTTGTCTCTAGTGGCTCTTGAGTCTTGACTGTTGCTTTCTTCTCGTGTGGCCAGTGGAGGTGAGGTGGGGGGGGGGTGGGGGCGGTGGAGGGGGAAGGGGTTGGAGTGGGCCAGTGAGGGAAACTGAACCCATCGTAAAATACCGGAATTAATGTAGCGCCATTATGTCGGCTCAACCTCAGCTTGTAGCCGTTTAACCGTCACTGTCTATAGAGATTTTGTAATGTTAACCACCAAAATCTCACTTGATAGTTTAACCAAGAGAACATCTATGAGATTTCACTGCTTCCAAGAAGATGCGAATAAAACCACAAAATAATTTCTTATTGGTAAAAAATAGAGCGTGTCTGAATTTTTCACGTGGAGTTTTAATTACAGTATGGCTTTCTTTAGTGAAACGTTCAAAACACTAAACATATCGAAACAAATATGTTTTGAAATTTCGAAAATTTCAACTGAAATTCGCATCAAATCGTCATTCAAATACAATTTCAACCAGAACTCATCATATGCAGAATTAAACATTTATATAGCGCCATGTTGAACTGCACTTACAAAGAACAAATATCATCAAAATGCAACAACGCACAAGTCTCACAACAACAGATGAAATTTTACATCATCTGGATTGTGTATTGCTTAATAGAACCCTCAAACGCTTTGCAGTGATGTCAGTGGACTAGAAAAATCCGTCACTTTCCACCCTATTAATGTGTCTATATTGCAAAATATAATAATGGTGGCTATACATTGTATAGATTTTTAACCCTTTAAAAAAGTCAGACACCTGATAGATATCAAAAATGCGGGTCCAGATTCCTTGTAGGCATCGACTGGGCTTCAATCGGTGCAAATATGAAAGCCCTACGACACCACAAATTTTCGCTCAAATTTCGAAAAAAAACCCTGGACTATAGTCCATGAAAAATTTTCGGGCGATCCTAAAATTCATGTCGCTATTTCACCCAAATTTCTCTTTAGAACCCTCAAACGCCTTGCGGTGATGTCAGTGGACTAGAAAAATCCGTCACTTTCCACCCTATTAATGTGTCTATATTGCAAAATATAATAATGGTGGCTATACATTGTATAGATTCTTAACCCCTTAAAAAAGTCAGACACCTGATAGATATCCAAAATGCGGGTCCAACCCCCAACCAAAATCTCATGACAACGCCACTGCCTAGTAATCAAGTTTTTTTTCGAAAATTAGGCCACTATCTCTTGTATATCAAAAGTGATTGGCATTCAGACTTTTGCCTGTTATAATTTCTATTGCTTAAATTGGACATTTTTAAACTACAGAGAATGGTATTGGCAGATGTGTGAATGGCTATCACTTTTGACAGGCAAGTGAAGAGGCCCTAGTAACATTAGTGTCGCCACGGGGGGGAGAAATGGGGACAACAGTCCCCAAACCTGCCCCGGAATACCTACCAGATTCGCGTAGTAGTAGTAGTAGTAGCAGCAGCAGCAGCAGCAGCAGCAGCAGCAGCAGCAGTAGTAGTAGTAGTAGTAGTAGTAGTAGTAGCAGCAGTAGCAGTAGTAGTAATAGTAGTAGCAGTAGTAGCAGCAGCAGCAGCAGTAAGCAGCAGTAGTAGTAGTGATGCGGCAGTGTGCTGCAGCAAGCAGCAGCAGTGCAGCAGCAGCAGCAGTGCAGCAGCAGCAGCAGCAGCAGCAGCAGCAGCAGCAGCAGTAGTGGTGGTGGTGGTGGTGCAGCAGCAGCAGGTGCAGCAGCAGCAGCAGCAGCAGCAGTGGCAGCAGTGGTGCAGCAGCAGCAGTGGCAGCAGCAGGTGGTGGCAGTGCAGCAGCAGCAACACACAATAACAGCAGCAGTGGCAGCAGCAGTGGCAGCAGCAGCAGTGGCAGCAGCAGCAGCAGTGGCAGCTGCGGCGGCTGCGGTGGTGGTGGTGGTGGCAGTAGCAGCAGCAGCAGCAGCAGCAGCAGCAGCAGTAGTAGCAGTAGTAATAATAATAATAATAATAAGTAGTAGTAGTAGTAGTAGCAGCAGTAGTAGCAGTAGTAGCAGCAGTAGTAGCAGCAGTAGTAGTAGTAGTAGTAGTAGTAGTAGTAGTAGTAGTAGTAGTAGTAGTAGTAGTAGTAATAAAACGGCATCTTTCTGGTAATAAATTATTGTTCTTATTCGTAGAGTTTGAATACTTTGACGGCGTACATGTTTGCCGGATTCCATTCGGTGACTACGAGAAGTCCCTTGGGACCGCAACTGACAACTTCCGGGTACTTGACCGGAGTCCTCTTCCGTCAGCAGATTCCTCACGTACTTCCCGGCGGAGTCGAACATGCAGACCCGACTGCAGTCGTCGGCGACGAGGACGTTGCCCCTCTGGTCGACGGACAGGCCTCGAGGGCCCTTCAGCCGCCGGCGCTTCGTCTTCCTCTCCGGCGGCGGCGCCGCAGCATCCGAGTCCGTCGATCGCCGGACCAATCCGGTGTCGGCGGCCATGAAGAGGAATCTCCCCGACGGATCGAACGCCTTGATGCAGTTGTTTCCGCTGTCCGACACCAGGATGTTGTCGCCGGCGTCGACGGTCACGTGATAGGGGTTCCGGAACTGCGAGTTCTGCGATCCGGACGATCCGAACTGGCGGACGCGCTTGCCGTCCGGCTGGAAGACGCTGACGCTGTCGTTAAAGGCGTCCGTGATGACGAGGTTCCCGCGGCTGTTGGCGGCGATCCCGTACGGCCATCCGAACTGGCCCTTGCCTATCTCACAGACCGTCTGTCCGTTCAGGGTGAGTATCTTCACCCGCTTATCCTTGCAGTCGGTGACCGCCACGTGTCCGTCGCGGGTGATGGCCACCCCGAGGGGCTGGATCCGCCCCTGGGCGAGCACGGCGTGGCTGCGGCCCTCGCCCGTGAAGATCCGGAGTTTGTTGTTGCGGTCGTTGACGGCGTCGTATTCGGCGACGATCAGTCCTCCGTCTTCGTTGATGAAGGCAGCTCCACACGGATTCCACATCTCTCCGACGTCGCTTCGCTGCTTTTCCAGCTTCCAGATGAGCTTCGGTCTTATGAGCATCGACTGGGACGCTCCGTCCGAGTCCTGGTCGGCCCCGGAGTTCACCGAAACCCCGGAACTATGCCGTCCCCGGATGCTGCTCGACGAACTGGATCCGCTGTCCAGGTCTTTCGGCGGATCCGCCGCGGCCCGCGCGCTCGACTCCATCGCCCTGGTCAGGTGCTCCTCCAGGGCGTCGTGCAGCCTCTGAAATTCCCCTTCGATGACGGTTCGAAGTCTGGAGACGACCGCCTGGTAAACGGTCAGCAGCCTCTTCGACTGCGACAGTTCGATCAGTTTCGTCGATAGGGCGTACAACTTCCGGTTTCTGGTGACGTGTTCCACCAGATCGTCGATGTTGTCGCTTCCGGCGACGAGACCGCTGCTCCGGAAGTGGACACTGAGTTCGCCGACCGAGGACACCGCCGCCGCCGACGCCGCCGCCGCCGCCGCCGCCGCCGTTAGCGAGGAGGTTCGGACTTCGCCGGAACGACGCGTCCGAATTCCGGACTCCGCCGTTCAGGATGGCGTTCTTCCTGACCCTCGCCTGACTTCCGGCATCGGCGACGACGCCGTTTCCGCATCCGGTTGACATCCGGATCTGACAGATCTTCCGGATTTTCATCTCGAGGCGTTCCAGCGTCGGTCCGAAGTCATTGAGGACGGTCTTGAGGACGTCACGCCGTCCGGACAGCGCGTCACGCAGCTTGACGGCTCGATGCGTCCGGTGGACGTGCAGCAGGCAGACGGTGCAGACGGGGTAGTCGCAGTCGTGACAGAAGTAGACGCAGACGACCCGTGCGTGGGCGTCGCAGTACAGGCTCAGCGTGTCCTTGTTGCGGACGTGGATGACCGTGTGGCCCCTGAAGACCTGCGTCTGATCGTGGATCAGTTTGCAACATCCGCAGAAGTTCATCGCGCACTTTGCGCAGAAGAACTCGGCGTCGTCGACCCGTCCGCGGTACAGGCACGCCTCGCACCTCTGACCGGCCTCGCTGGCCACCGACTCCTTCCGGAAGGGAAACGGAAATTCCGAAGAACCCGGATGACAGGCACGGTGGGTCGCCGTACCGTTTTCCCGTACTTCCAGCGTGCTTTTCCGGCAAATGGGGCACGGAATCGACGCGTCCTCGTCGGCCGGTTGGCCTGGATCCCCGAAAAGGCGAACGTAGGCCTCGAGACAGGTCTCACAGAAGACGTGATCGCAGGACAGAGTACGGGGCGAAGACAGTACGTCGACGCATACTAAACAGCTGAAAGTAGTCCCGTACTCGGCCAGTTCGCTGTACGTCGTACAATTGGGTTTTTGAGATGACGTCATTGTTCTAAATTTCATAATAGAAACTTAGAGAGTCAATTTCTGGGCTTAAAACTTCGATTTTGTCGTCTGCGTTTAATATCTGCAAAGTAAAGAGACAAAATTACAACATCACACCACACCCGCATACACATTGTGACATATACAGTATGTAACGGTACAGTATGTACTTATGGGCAGGCTTATGAAGAGGCAGTTAAAATTTAACGAGACCGAATTATCCGCCACACCCGGCTGACGTCCGCAAACAGACGGTTAATATACATCCGCTTATCACAAAAATTAATTAGGATTTTCCGAATAAGAAGAATATCATATGACAGCTGAGGATGAGACAAACAGACAGACAGACAGACAGGCAGGCAGACAGACAGGCAGACAGAGATTGAGAGAGGTCGTTAGTATGATGATGAAAGGGTATTTGGCGCAATATTGATGAACTCATTTGCATGCATCAGCTTTAGAGCAAATGCATTTTAAAACACAAAATGACCAAGATGGGATCTCAAAAACCAAATCAATCAAACAAAGCCAGACTCATGCCGTCTGGATTAATCGTGTGGCTGGAATATAAACATCGATCCAGATGGAAAATGCGGACCCTATTTCCATCTGCTTTTACGTAGGCCTACCATGTAATAACCAGCACCATACACATATACATGTATAGGCCTATGACCTTGGACATGAAAATGGTCCAGATGGTCGGCGGTTTTTAGCTATGTGTTCAAACGTACTGCTGAGTAACTCAAAAAAGGCAGCTGTCAAAAAAACCCTAAAACCAAAAATTTAAACAAAAGCCTATAAAGCCAAAATTTACAAAATTGTCATTATGAATTACACTGCTATAATTAAAACAACAAAAAGGTAATCTTGCGAAAACTGCATTTCAAAATAACAAATACATAAAACACGTGTAAACTTACACGAGAACATAATACACAGAAATTATGAAATTATGGCAAACGATACATTGTTTGATAGCAAAGGAGTCGATCCACTTAGAATATTGGGAGGGGGGACCCAAACCTCCGAAGTTAGGCACATGAACAGTGGATGCTGTCGAATTTCAATTTCTCGTTGTCCTGGTCACAGGACACGACTCGCACTATATATATATATATAAATATATATATATATATATATATATATATATATATATATATATATATATTGTCTCCAACGTTGTGCATTTGATAACTTCCTCTCAGCCGACGATACTATCATATAAATCGTTTGGCAACCTCCGAAGTTAACAAAACTTTCTATTGGTGGATGGTTTTTATAGCGCCACCAGACGCTAGAAAGAAGCTTTTACGAGCAGAAACGTTTCAAAGTCAGGGAATTTCTGTTGAGTAAGTACGTAAGTAAGTAGATAATTCCAACTTCCGGTATTTCCTATAGCTCTTCATTGGCAACATCTGAAGAGAGCCAGCATCAACAATTAATCTATAGCTTATCGCCAGTGTCATTTTCCCGACAGCCCGGTTAGCCTGCTTGCCATGAGACGTCGACATCCGGTACCGACTACTGCCAGAGGGTACCGACTACCGTCAGCAATTTATGTAGCGCCTTAGAGGTCAGTCGTGTGCGACCTTCACCATCAGTTCAATTGGATAGCATGTTCACTTTCTTAGCGACATTGCATAATAATAGTGAAATTGAAGGCTTAGTAATAATTGCTGTACGTTATCAGTATTAAATGACGCAACCTGCTTTGCGGGGTCTCGCGAGGCTGTTCCAGAAAAAACGCAACTAATTTGCGAGAGAACGCTCCAGAAAAGTCCGCCGTGCTGCACTTAGAAAGAACGGTGTGTCTGGTTGGACGTGCCCCCGATCGCTATCGTCTTAGTCGCTTAGTCGTTGTTGTCTTTGCAAACATTTGACCCCAGATAGCGAATGAGTTGGAATATTTCGTGGATGCCCTCGCAGTGGGTCCCCAGCACAGCCGAGGAGCAAATGGATCCGTGAGAAAAGCGTCAGCTTTAAGTGACGTCAGCGAAATTGGATCTTCGCCTCAAAAGCGCAGCTACGGAAGCAGAAAAAGGACATTTGGTTTTGACGTGCAAAATAATTCTTAAAATAAACATGCGTATGTAGGCTTACTAACCTTTTTGTATCGTAGAGGAATTTAACAGATCACAATGCAAGACAAACTCTGTCGCAATTTTCCCAGTGGCGGCTCTAGGATTTGGCAAGTGGGGGGCCGTTGGGGTGGCAACTTCTAATGATGGGGGGCCAACCATTTGTTGTTGAATGTATGTAGCATTAAGTATATGGTCCCAACTGGGGGGCACTGGGGGGGCCAGGCACTCAATAGGGGGCACGGGCCCCCCCTGGCCCCCTCGGTGGAGCCGCCACTGAATTTTTCCAAAACTGTTTCGAAATCGAGCGCTAATAATAGTTTGCACTGAACTGTCGTCTGTAGACACCTCATGCCCCCCCTTCCCTTCCCACTCCTGCGCGCCACCGGTGAAAATAATCGGAGGAAAGTTTCGAATTATTTAACAAGATAGATAACTCTCGCATACATCATAGCATCCAGAACTGTGCGAAATCTCTCCGGCTGGTTCTCCGTCGTCTTCGTTATGCCACGCCACATAAGGTCAAGGCACTCGGCCATTCGACGCAGAGACATTCGACAGAAATCACACACGACTTCTCGAGTTGTCCTCGTTCACCTCTACGACGAACACCGAACACAACGCTCGATATCAGCAAGCAATTAATTATATCACCACGTTTGAGAAATTAATTATTAGACACCACATCATTCCCTGCGAACAGATTGATTTCGTGCAATGTCTCCAGACATCGAATAGATGCCACGACGGTGGAACACTCGCCGACCACGCGCCCCAGCGACACGGCATGTGCAGGCCGCGTGTGCCAGGGTTCGCCTCTTGCCTCCTTCGGGTCCCTCTGCCGCCGCCGCCGCCGCCGCCGCCTTCGGGCTGCCTGCTAGGCCGAGCGAAGGAGACACTCGCGCCCGCCCAGGGACCAGCAGAAAGTATTTGGCTTATTAATGGATGCATTGTGTGGTCGAGTAATTATAAATTATAATAGACCGTTTAAAAATAATACTGCACGTCCATCGCTGGCGTAGCAGGAGAGGAGACTGGGAGGGGGCAGTGTCCCTTTATTGGGTTTCATGGGATTTGAGCAACACCGATGAAAGTGGGTGGGCGGGGGAGTGGTTGTCCACGGAACACATAAGCTCGGTTACAGCTTGCATAAGTGATCATAATAAGTGATGGCGCCTCTCTACTTTGTAACCCTGGGTGCGCCACTGACGAACATTGAAGCAGTTGGCAGTTTATTTAACGCGTTTTGTCTCTAAATTTCAGCTTTTGATTTATATCAATCAATGCTTGTATAGACCCTTCGTCAGTCTACAGATTTTTCTCATTTATTATTGAAATGCAGACCATTTCACTCGCTCATCTATTTCCATCTACAATAAAATCAACGCCAGAATATCTTTCGCACGGAATTCGGTCGTTTTGCCTGACAAAATGCAACCAGCGCCCGTAGCCAGACATTTGATTGGAGTGGGGGTGGGGGTCTAAATCTTAACTAGTCATTGCTATTTCAAAATAAAAACATATGTTAATGTCCCACATGTAAACAAAACATAAAAAGCTTTAAGGTAGACTGATTTTTTTGGGGGGGAGGGTTATATATACCGACATACCCCCGCCGTCGCTAAGCCGCTGAATGTAGCAATATTCTTGCAATGAATTTTGATAATGATGATGATGATGATGATGATGATGATGACGACGATGATGATGACGATGATGATATCTACTTTTTAATATAAGAAAACCGGAACTGATCAGTTGTTTAAAATTCTTTTATTCTCCTCGTTATAAAATTCGTCTTACTTCTAATCTACTTGACAAAACAGTGGAATGGAAAGGAAGAAGGAAAGAGGAAATTCAGATGATTACTGTGTTCATTTGGCGTTATGGACGGAACTTTAAATTAGAACACAGTAACAGCCATCCGGTGCATTAACACGCGTCTCATTATTGGCAACATTGATCGAATAAGATCTGTAGAAACATGGTTTGCATTGTTATCGTGGTGAACATTCATAACCAGACAAATATATAAATAGCTGAATGACTAACTATCAGACGGGAGCGAGATTTGACAGACGTTTCGAACGTAGGCTACTGAAAACGAGGCTGCCTCGTTCTGGAATAGCTTCTATCGACAGACCTTGGAATACAATGAAAGTTTGTGGCGGGTAGGTGGCGCTAAAATCGCAAGGAATTCTGGAAAGATGTTTTCCAAAAGCACAGGACATCACAAATCAATTGGGAGAGAAAACGGTCACGATTCCAAACTCCCCACCCTCCAATAGCAAAGCACAGAACCCCCCCCCACCCCAAATAACCCCACATACTAACATTCTCAGTATAGCTATATAGCTTCTCAATAGCTACGAAGCCCACATCTCGCGGATGCTACGATAAAAAAATTTAAAAAAATATTAGCGTTTAGAATGTTGCCGCTTCCGTGAATTCTAAAATGTGGGTGGGTGGATGGGGAGACACGCGAACGAGAACTGGAGAACGAAGACGGGAGTGTTGCCGCTGCGCCTTTTACGAGACGGGGATGGTGAAGGGGCTGCCCGGTATGTCGTCCGCCCCCCAGCGGATGGTCAGCGTGTGGTCTCCCTTCTCTTGGCAGTTGTACGATACGTTGTAGACCGTTGGCCTCTGTTTCTTGAAGGACAGTTCGCTGACTGGGTTTCCGGATGGAGAGATCATGCCCATCGTAAGAAGGGATTGACCTAACAAGAGAGAGAGACGGAACAGAGCATCCAAAGAATTTTAAAATTAGCATTTTCCAAAATTCTACTCCTAAGTTTCCAAACAAAGCTGATGTGTAATACAGTAGGACTTCGTTATAACGTACTTAGCGGGACATGTAAAGCGTTTTGTAAAGCGCTCTTGTCTTTGACCACTTTTGCCATGCTTATTGCGCTATAGAAATCGTCTAGCTAATAATAATAATAATAATAATAATAATAATAATAATAATAATAATAATAATAATAATAATAATAATAATAATGTAAAAGTTACTACATGTTACATCCGAGATACGTTTTATCCAACACCATCCAAAACGGTAGCGCATCACACGGGACCGTACATTGAGGTACGTTATAACCGAATATATGTTATAACCGAGTCTGTTATAATGAAGTTCTACTGTAGTTTGGTTGTGGCGTATTTTTTCTAAATGCGTAGGAACATTGTTTTAGTAAGTATTGTAAATTTCAGCACTAACGTGTTAAAATAGAGTAAGAAGTACATGGATTCAACTGTACAGACTGTTTCCACGTAGAATCGAACAATGCATCATAAAGTTAATTGAAAACAAATTATTCAATATTGTAATATGTAATATGTAGACAATCGATCGCCTTTTAGTTAGAAATCAGCCTATCTCCACTAAAATCCACGATCTATGAAAAGCGCGCTGTGTACACAAACTACAAGGGCGCTATATAGAATAGTTTCACCGGAAGTACATCGATTAACCGGAAGCGGAATCAGTTTACCGGCGTCTTTGACGTCCAGAGTGAAGGCGGCCGCTCTGCCGTGAAAGCCTTTCTTGAGACCGTTGCCATTGGCAACGACCTTGCTCGCGTCTCCACGGAAACGCTTGACCTTCGTCTCCCCCGGCTTCTTCTCCACCGTTTCGACGAACAATCCGGAAGATTCCGTTATTTCGGACTTCTTTCCTTGTCCTGAACCAAGAAATATTCAAAAACTACAATCGTCTCCGTCGTCAAATTTCGAGGATTAAAACTAAATTCTTCTTCCAAGAAATATCTACCATCATCTTACTTACCTTAACCCCTTAACCGTGTATTTAACTGTAACTCAATGTAAAATGGATGGATATATCCGGCATCCCCAGTTAAGGGGTTAATGACATTCCTGCGGATCTCAATCAGCATTCAGATTTTAAAATAAACAGTGGGGGAACTGGTAGTAGAATTATTCCTACCCAAACATTTTTACCACCAGTTTGAGGGGGGCGCACATCTAAAACCTATAACTGGGACACCCCAGGGATAGTTCTACACCCCCTAACAGCCCCCCAACACCCCCAATTTGAGGTCGACACCCCCAAAATTTGTTAATCTAACAATGGTATGTATGTGGTATGTACCCTAAATAGCTAACGAACACCTCCAAATTTTACCGACACCCCCAAATTCACAATTCTAGAAATAACTCTGGACACCCCCCCCGACGAATTGAAAATTGTGCAGAAGCAACGCGTTGAACTGTGTCTTACCTGCGACGACCGCCTTAAAAGGAGCGCCGGCGATCGTGACGTTGCTGTACTTGATCATGAGCATGTAGGTTCCGGGCGCCATTGGGGTGTAAGAGAACTCGTACCCGTCCTGGACCTCCGTACACACGAGGGCCACTTTCGACGGACCGACCACGTTCACCGCCAGCGTTCCCGCCCCGGCGTTCAAGGTGGTCACGGTAAACTTCGACTCTTTGCCTGAAGATTGGCAAAATACAGGTATCAATGAGTAACTGCATGTGTCAGTGGCGTAGCCAAGGGAGGGTTGGGGTTAAACCCCCCCCCCACCTTTGGCTGCCGACGAAATTTGTTTAACGTGTTTCCAATGCATTTTTAATTTTTTTCGGGCAGGGTTTTGAGGTTGAAACCCCTCCCCCTTGGCTGGTACGTTGACGACCTTTTTTGCTTGTCAGGGTCTGGAAAAGAAAAAGAAGAGACAAAAAAGATGTGGATGACCTTCCGACTGCTTGTCGAGATTTTTTGAAGTTGATCACTACCAAAACCAAACCCCCCTCCCTTCCGGCAATCCTGGCTACGCCATTGGCACATGAACCCATAATTCCTACAGATCTGTGTGTGTGCGTGTGTCTATTTCGCATTTCCTGCATCCAAAGAAAGCCACTTAATTAAACTAGGCAGAGGAGTATATAAAGAGAAGAAGGCGGCTTTCCCCCTCACCGCTCTCTCCCGATTCGAGTCCCTGTCCCTTGGCGAAGACGAGCGCAGGATCGGCGCCCAGTTTTCCCACGAGGATCGGAACGGGGCTTCCGGGGATGTGCGCCTCGTTCAGCTTGATCTGGACGTAATGGACGCCGTTCTCTTTCGGGAGGAAGCGGACGGCGTGACGGTCGTCGTCCACTTCCGTCAGGAAGACGTCCTCCTCCGTCTCCGACGGAGTGTTCACCAGCGCCTTCAGGTCGCCCTTTGCCCCGTTCATCGCCAGGTTAAACACCACCGGCTTACCCGGCTACAACGATCAACATCATCATCATCATCATCATCATCATCATCATCATCATCATCATCATCACCACCACCACTGTATTATTATTATTATTATTATTATTATTATTATTATTATTATTATTATTATTATTATTATTATTATTATTATTATTATTATTATTATTATTATTATTATTATTATTATTATTATTATATTATTATTATTATTATTATTATTATTATTATTATTATTATTATTATTATTATCATTATTATTAGTATCGAGTTACTATTATTCTATATTATAATAATTATTATAGCAAAGGGTGGGACCAAGAAAGAAATCATGTGGGTGCAATGATCGTGGACAAATCGGACAGTTTGGACGAAGAGGGGGCAGCAGCAGTCGAAGCCAGAAATAGATTCAAAAGCTATTGGATACGGATACAACGTATACAGTGTACCTCCGATATAGCGCACTCAATTGTGCATCAGACCCTCTGAGTACGCGACAGCGAAGTCCTACTGTAAGTTGGCCGTCGAGAGAGGAAGGGGTCTCTCTCTCTCTCTACTTGCCTCTAGGCCGCGGTCTCTTAGTCCGACGATGGTGATCTTCTTGGCGTCCATGCTGGTCGGAAGAACGCGAACAACAGTGGGAGATTCGGGCACGTGTTCATCGTTGAACTTGACGTGAACACCATACTCGCCTAAAGAACGGAAATTATTAGATCCGGTTAAGTTTAAACAGAAGACGCTCTGTCTAATCTCGTAAACCTTTCTCTTATGCGACGCTGTTTTGAGGAAATGCTATTATATTATAACAAAATAAGTTCTAATTTATTAAGTAGGAGCTTCCAGAATATCGGTTTTTTTACAATTTTATAGCGGCAACATTGTCGACAGCGTTACCTTCTTTTGACACGATGTATCCGACGGTGATGTACCCATTGCCTCTGTCGACCACGTCAAACTGGGCCTTAGACGGACCCTCGACAGATATGCTGATTGACCCTGCGCCTGCTTCACGGTAGTAGATGTTAAATTCATCTGAAAAATAGAGAAAACAATCATTCTTCTTCCTATACTACTACTACTACTACTACTACTACTACTACTACTACTACTACTACTACTACTACTACTACTACTACTACTACTACTACTACTACTACTACTACCACCACTACCACCACCACTACTACTACTACTACTACTACTACTACTACTACTACTACCACTACTACTAATAATAATAATAATAATAATAATAATATTATTATTATTATTATTATTATTAATACTTCTAAGTCTATTTTTTCTTCTTCTTCTACTACTACTACTACTACTACTACTACTACTACTACTAATAATAATAATAATAATAATAATAATAATTCTACGTCTTTTTCTTCTTTTTCTTCTTCTTCTTCTTCTTCTTCTTCTTCTTCTACTACTACTACTACTACTACTACTACTACTACTATAATGATAATTATTATTTGAGTGAAACTTACTCTTGGAGTCGACCTCTCCCTGCTCCACTCCTGGGCCACCGAATTCCACCTTGTGAGATCCGCCAACTGGAACCTTTCCAACAGTATATTGGAATGGACTGCCTGGAAGAGAAAGAGAACAGACACACGAACAGATGAATAAATATCGCAACAATTCCCTTAAAATAACACACAATACAGTAGAACTTCGTTATAACGTACTCGGCGTGTCTGTAAAGTTGAGTACGTTGCATTTACATGTAAGCTACTGTACGTTAGCTCTTTCGCTCGCTACGTGCTATACTGTCTATAGTACATTGTGAATAAATGGTAATAAAAGCGAGAGATGTCCGATTTCGAACGCTGTAGAGCAAAATCGAGACAGGTTACATTGACTATTCTAATAGGATTTGATGCAATGAAGATGGGGACACAAGGAAATGTGGTTTTTGTCAGAGAATTTGTTCAATATGCAGAAATTTTTGCATATCTATATATACGCCTTCTGTTCAATACCCTTTCTAATGGCTTCTGTCACACAGAGAATCAATTATATATTTTTTGTTGTCTATAAAACCTGCGATAGGCAATTGAGCGATAGGGTTTTATATCCAATATCATCTAATACGGTAGCGCATCACACGGTACCGTACATTGCGGTACGCTATGACCTATTCGGGTTTGATTGTATTCTATAATTATTTAAACAGACGTTCTAAGTTTGAAATCAATGCAAAGCAATCAAGATTTTGCGTCGTTTTAAAATCGATAGACTGCGAATGGCGCTATGTGAATTCCGTCTGCACTGACCTGCGAAGTGAATGCCCTTGTATTTGAGGCTGATGGTGTTCACTCCTTCCTCGAGTGGAGTGAACTTCAGACTGCACAGGTTGTCTGGCATTCCTCTGATCTCGCACAGTTCCGATTTTCCGCTGGGGGAGGTGAGCGTCGCCTCCATGTCCAACGGATCAGTTCCTATTCACAGAGAGGGACGTTTCAAACAGATCCCGAACATTTTGCAAATGAGACTTCTATACTGTCATTTAGTGCGAAGATTACAAAAGCCACCAACAGATAGTTCCGTACTAAAACGAGGGTAGGCAGGGATATTTTTACACCCCCTAACACCTCAACACCCCCCAAATCTGAGACAGACACCCCCAACAAGCCCCACCCTCCCCCAATCTGCTTTTTTGCTTGCCAAACTTTTTCGGCAGGGCACCCCCCAGAAAATACCAACACCCCCCAACTTGATAATCCTAGAAATAACCGTGAGCGTATGGTCCGGCGCTGATCTCCGTTTACCAGGAAACCGGCGACGCAGGTGACCTATATATAAGCCATTGATCTAGACCCGCGTTTTACCTTCGCAGCTTAACGCTGCTACAAAGACTATAGAACGAATGAAAGTAGAAGATAAATCAAGATAAACGAATAAAAACGGCCAGTAAATGGAATACAGGTCGACTGACTGACTGACTGACTGACTGACTGACTGACTGACTGACTGACTGACTGACTGACTGACTGACTGACTGACTGACTGACTGACTGACTGACTGACTGACTGACTGACTGACTGACTGACTGACTGTGATCGACTGACTGACTGACTGACTGACTGACTGACTGACTGACTGACTGACTGACTGACTGACTGACTGATCTGACCGACTGACTGACTGACTGACTGACTGACTGACTGACTGACCTGACTGACTGACTGACTGACTGACTGACTGACTGACTGACTGACTGACTGACTGACTGACTGACTGACTGACTGACTGACTGACTTGACTGACTGACTGACGACTGACTGACTGACTGACTGACTGACTGACTGACTGACTGACTGACTGACTGACTGACTGACTGACTGACTGACTGACTGACTGACTGACTGACTGACTGACTGACTGACTGACTGACTGACTGACTGACTGACTGACTGACTGACTGACTGACTGACTGACTGACTGACTGACTGACTGACTGACTGACTGACTGACTGACTGACTGACTGACTGACTGACTGACTGACTGACTGACTGACTGACTGACTGACTGACTGACTGACTGACTGACTGACTGACTGACTGACTGACTGACTGACTGACTGACTGACTGACTGACTGACTGACTGACTGACTGACTGACTGACTGACTGACTGACTGACTGACTGACTGACTGACTGACTGACTGACTGACTGACTGACTGACTGACTGACTGACTGACTGACTGACTGACTGACTGACTGACTGACTGACTGACTGACTGACTGACTGACTGACTGACTGACTGACTGACTGACTGACTGACTGACTGACTGACTGACTGACTGACTGACTGACTGACTGACTGACTGACTGACTGACTGACTGACTGACTGACTGACTGACTGACTGACTGACTGACTGACTGACTGACTTGACTGACTGACTGGCTAACTACCTGAATGAAAGAGGAGAGAATATTTTTCACTCAATTGTCCGTTGTCACCTGGACATCCGGGAACTTACCTGGTATCTTGAGTTCCAGGTGGCATGGTTGTCCGGCAGGCGCCTGTTGGACGTTGTGCACCTCCTTGACGACGGTTTCTCTTGAACGTCCGGACGGATCGCCGGAAACACTCACTATGAAGGGACTTCCTATACGATCACAAGAAACACTGGCGCTATATAAACGTGACGTCATTCTGAGAGAAATAAAGAGCGAATGCCGGTCGCGTGATCGCGGTGACGTCATGCGTGAGTGACAGCATAGACATCTAATCTTGGCTTCTATAGCGCCACTTAATATTGATAGAAGCACTGTACACCACGTCACACAAAATCCAGGTCAAACCCAGGATATCAGGCATATAATAGCCGCTAATAGTAAATAGCAAATGGCCAAAGACGAGAAATGGTCGGCCAGACGCAGGATGGATAAGCGCCACAGGCAGGGATATTTTTACACCCCCCTAACACCCTCCTCCAACACCCCCAGTTTGAGACCGACACCCTCCCCCAACACCACGCCTTCCGCCCCCAATTTCAGCTATGGGATGATCTTTTTTGATTGTCAGACTTTTTGACAAGGGGACCCCCAGAATTTACCAACACCCCTCTCCCCAATTGGTAATTCTAGAAATAACCCTGGCCATGCAAAGGTGAACGCGGTAGGGTTCTTTGATCTTTCGGAAGAAGCGTCTCACCTGTGATGTGGTCATCGCCGAACTTGACGTTCAACAGGTAGACGCCCGGTTCGTGCGGCCTGTAGTGGAAGTGGTACTCGGAGGCGCTGTGCTGCTTCAGCTCTACGTCCGATCGATGGGGACCCTCGACCGAGATGCCCAGCGACCCGTAACCGGCGTCGGCGATGTTGATCGTCACGTCGTTGACCTTGTTGGCCACGGCGTCCTTGTAAGCGCCGGCGACCTTGACCTTGTGCGCGGCGCACACGTGACTGTTGTCGATCGAGATGGAGAAGGGACTTCCGGCGATGTTCTTGCCGTCCTGAGTGACGACCACCTGGTAGTTGCCCTTCGTTTTCGGTTGGAAAGAAGCGATCCCTGTGCGTGGAGAAAATAGCGGGTTCTTGTTACCGCGACCTTGAACTTTTGCCTCGCTTTAAAACCGAATGCTATTTATATCTAGATGACAGCTTTTGTGTTTGTGTCGAAATTTCTATCGCCATTTCAAAATCTCATCTATAGTCTGCTTATAGATATGCGGAGGAGAGAGAGAGAGAGAGAGACAGAGCGAGACAGAGAGAGAGAGAGACAGAGAGAGAGAGACAGACAGAGAGAGAGATAGAGAACTTTTTAATTTCATTCATGAGCATCGTCAACAATACACTTATGCGATAATTGAAAGATAGAAACCAAGCTGCTATGGTGAAGCCGAAGCATCTTATCGAGCTAGTCGCCTGATGAAGAATTAATAGTAGGTTATTAGATATTTGTAACCATTTTTTCTATGTCGTTTTGCCTATGGACCTCTAGCTGTTTAGGCCTATAGGTTTTTTCGTCTTGGAAGGAGCGACTAAATCTTTGAGTTATATGGTCCAGAGGGCTAGTACCCTCTACTGAAATTGGCAGAAATTGATTGCTATAAAAATATATTTCTTAATTTCTTATGACAATGGCATTTATTCGGTTACAGGTCGAAGCCGCCCCAGCCATGACCACCCCAGTCGTGACCGCCCCGGTCATGGCTGGGGCGGTCATGGCTGGGGCGGTCATGGCTGGGGCGGTCATGGCTGGGGCGGCTGTGATGTGATACCATTAGATACAGCAAGACATAGCTATAGCGCAACATTAACAGCATAACTAGTAGTAGTAACAGCTTACAGTGGCGGTTCAAAGAACTCTTGGTTGGGGGGGGATACAGTGAATTTCTAGGAAGATCCAGCCAATTGTCAAAGGAATTATATGTAATTTATCTAGCGCCAACCTAGTTTTCCATCTGCCGTTCGTTTGAGAAGACACAGTTCGGAGGTCCCGTTAGGACTCTTCAAGGTCGCAACCATGTTCGTAAAGTCAACGGCCTTGACATTGAATGCGTATTCGCTCGTGGCCGACGACGACGCTTGCGACCTCTTACGACCTTCACCTTAAGACGACAATGCAGAAGAAAATTTTATACACACACATATATATATACGCATAAATAAATAGCTATAAATATATATAATTAATTAATTATATATATAACTATATATATATACAGGCACGAATTAAGTGCATAAAATTCGTCACACAGTGCAAATATATCGACCTTGGGTTGGATTTTTAATTGAGGGACCCTAGCTGACATACCCCCGGCCTTGTCAGTTCCTCCCTCACCCACCCACTCCGGAGTCCAGAGTCTAGATTAAACACTGGGTAGGAAGGAGGCTTACCTGATACTTTGACGGAGAATGGAGAGCCGTGTATTGCTTTGCCCTTGTGTTTGATGCTGACGGCGTATTCTCCAGGTGACATTGGCAGGTAGGCGACATGGACCACTCCCCCCTTGTCCTCCTTTGTCACGACATCTGCCTTTCCAGGTCCATCTACCTTGATGTCAAAATCCTCTAAAGTGCAGCAAATAAGAACAGTATACAGGTATACAGGTACACCAACGAACGACCGGAAGGCCTACTTGTACAGTATGCGAGACTTCTTTCCATAAATTAATTCTCTAGAATCAAAGATAATAACAGCTATTATTATTACTATGCATTATTATTATTATTATTATTATTATTATTATTATTATTATTATTATTATTATTATTATTATTATTATTATTATTATTATTATTATTATTATTATTATTATTATTATTATTGCTGGATTGCATGTACGATGTAAGGAACGGGCCCATGGGCGATTATAAATTCTCAAATCAGAGCATAATAATAATAATAAATAATAATAATAATAACAATAATAATAATAATAATAATAATAATAATAATAATAATTAATCAATCATCTTTCTAAGATTCAAGTGAAATATCTTGATTGCTCTCTTACGTCGTCGTAATGCATTGAATGAGGCGCATTGAATATGCTAAATTATTAAATCGGAAATGACGTCATCATCTTCGCTCACTTGAGCTTCCGGTCACGTAGAATTCCAGCTTCTCTCCACTTCCGCCCTCCGAAAGACCCGGTCCATAGGCTGACACGTACTTTCCCCCATGCGCATCAACGCTCACCCTAAGAGGTGTTCCTGAAATAGAACGCACGCATTACGTCATCGTTACGTCGTCACGCGGGTCATTCGGTACACGGATGACGCATAAGAGGGGGCTGTTTCCTGTGCTATTTTTTTCATGGTTGGGTTAAATGTTGCCTCGTTCTTGTTTCTGTTCTTTCTTACTTACTCATTCTATTGCTCTTCCTTAATAAGCCCACACTTCAGTTCGCTGTAGCGATGATAACCGTTTGATGGTGAAACGGATATGATAACAATGACGATTATGATAACGACGACGACGACGATGACGAAAGTGGCGTCATTTGGGGGGGAGCGGGCAGGGGGGCCGTGGCCTCCCCAAGGAAATGAAGAAATAATGTATAATGTATTAAATAAATAAATAAACGTGAAATGTGCAAAAATTCGCCAAAATTTGCCCAAAATTTGTCAAAAAATTATCTCGCCCCCACCCAAGAAAGTGTGAAATGACGCTACTGGATGACGATGACGATGACGACGATGATGACGATGATCTCACCGGAGACCGGTTTCTCTTTGTAGGTGACGTTGATGTCATGAGTTCCGCTTTCTTTGGGGACATAACTGACGGACACCGATCCATCGGAATTGGTCTTTATTTCAGTCGCCGGACCTGACATTTTCCCCCTTAGAAGAAAATAATTAGCGTCTTTATTATCATAATCGCGTTTTATTTGCTACTATAGTAAATGTCAATTCGATAGCAAAAGCCACCAATTAATTGAACGGAACAGGTCAGAAGAGGGCGTCCTTGTAAGGGCGGGGGAGGGGCTTTCTTACTTACGCAATCACCGTCAGTGAGTTATACAGGGTGGCCCAAAAACCGGACTAGTCACATTTAGGTTTGCATTTAATATAGTCCGGGTTTTTTTGCGCCACACTGAAGGCTGAAAATGGTTGTCATCCTCTTCTTGTGGCGCCCTTGCAGTGCTGACCGCTTCCTCCCCTAGGTACGCCACTTGCTATAAACATAGGCCTATTGTTTATGGGTCGGCGGCGGAATTCTATGAGAATTTTGGGACTTTAAGGAAATATTCGTTTGTCTACTTCGGCCACTGCTTTGTTTATCGCCGACGTGTGTAGAAATAGCGCCATGGATTCTGGGAGGAGGAGGAGGAGGAGGAGGAGGAGGGGATGGACCGGCTCCGTTACCTGTTGATCAAAGACTTAACCGTACATAATCCGGAGTATTTATGTTGCTCTGTTCCGAACCACAAATGCCACCTCTCCACAATGGCCACCTGTCCACCTGCCATTGGCACGTCATCTCCATTTCCACGAACACACAATATCCGATTACCTTCTTTCACTTTGAGCGATCGACTGTTGAGGGATCATCGAAGCTTTGCACTTTCTAATATAATTAAAGGCGCTAGAGAAGGATGTCAATTGTGCTTCATAAATACTTCTCGTGCAGAATTTTAGAAAATACCTATTGTTAGGTAGTTCAGTGGTTCTCATGCAGGACAGATTCTATAGTATACTGAACCACTCTAAACCCGTTATTATTATTATTATTATTATTATTATTATTATTATTATTATTATTATTATTATTATTATTATTATTATTATTATTATTATTATTATTATTATTATCGTATAGGTCGCATTAGACGAAGAGAGTACAGTCCATTGGAGAGTGTATTGTATTGAGAGAGAGAGAGAGAGAGAGAGAGAGAGAGAGAGAGAGAGAGAGAGAGAGAGAGAGAGAGAGAGAACACTTCGCCATATATAAGATCAGATATATGTCTCATAATAGTCGGTTCGAAATTCCGTCGAAATATCAGACAAACCGACTCGCATATCAGCCGCGAATACCAAACGATAATATTACCCACTCACAGATCGGACATTTATAGATAAATACATTTATGACAGATGCGGAAACTGACAGGTGCGCGATCGTATCTTTGACTTCGGCCAGTTGGCCGTGCACTAGAAGTACGGAGGATTATACAACAGAGATACTATTCTGTATAAATGCTTTGATGGGTCCTGTTGATCTATGCCAATATATGTTGGCTACTGCCTGGCGTGATAGACGACAAAGAATGGCCACATTCCGGGGCTTATGCCGTAGGTCCCTGGGCAAATGAACTAATGGAGGTTTCCAAAGTTGGTCTATTACTAGTCCACGTGAGCTCTCTTATAGGTCTAGACAGACAGAATATATATATATATATATATATATAATATATCGTCTGGAAAATTAATCGATTATTAAAACGTCAATTACGATAACTGTTCTTCGCCTTTCCTGTAATTTTCCTCTTAATTCATTGACTTATGGGAGCGTGGGTCTATTCTGTCACAATCTCCTTTGCTGTAATAATTAGAGATGTATAGTACTTGATACTTGTAGTCGAGTACAAATTTTCAGTACTTGTGTACTTGTATTTGTACTTGGAGGCCAGCTACTTGTACTTTAAGTATTGTGTACTTGCTACTTGTCTAGTAATAACTGATGCAAGGCAATAATTATCTGTTCGACAATTTAAGGTCTATTTAAATAGCTGTTCTTTGTTCCTATAAAAACAAACAGCAACGCTTTATACAGAAGCATTGATTTTAGGAGTTAAACTGCACTTCACGTGAAAGAAAATCCGATATGATTTTATTAGGTTCTTAGCGTCCACGACCGATTGCTGTTGTAGTCGTTATGCGATTTACTGTACAACAGATGCTCACTTTTCTACAGCGACATAAACGCAATGCTTGTTTGAAATATTCACATGAAAACAGAATTCGAAGCAAATAGCAAAGTTAGGCCACGTAAAATCTGCATCTGTCCGAAAACGTCTCAATTGGCAATCTATTAAAACTCCTACAGCTCTAATGAAAGCATGCAGATCCTGCATGCAAGACAACTCCCTCGCTATTTCTCTTAGACTCCCTCAATTTCAGACGCTAGCCCGCCACCGAATTTAGCGACCAAATCGGTGCACATATGGCTATCGCCCACCGTACCAGATTATTAATCATTTAGATCGACAGAATATTTTCTGCTCATACCTTTATATCTGGCGGTTTATATCTCGACGATTCGAATATTGAAAACAGAAGCTTCTCGACCGAGGCAACGACACGGTCTCTCTCTCCAGCACAGAGGCCAACGAACGCCGTCTAACCGATGCAAAAAGCACGAGACGAGAGACAGACACTGGAAGGCGGCAATTTCACCGAAGCAAAACCAGACGATGCACCTTTAGCCACAAAGAAACGGGCGCTAAAGAAAGCGAAACGCAAACGGTCGTTCCAGAATAATCCAACAGAACTGTGGTCGGTAGTCTGTAATGGCGTAAAATTGTGTGTAATATCACGGAACCAGCTTCGTTTCTCAATAGCATCAGACAGTAGAAGACATTGTGTCGAAATATGGCAGAAGCTGCGTACTGAGGTGTAATGTAATGTAATACCCGGCTGGATCTTCAACGCTAAAGAAAAATACAGTAGAACTTCGTTATAACGGACTCGGTTATAACGTGTACTCCATTATAAAGTACCGCAATGTACAGTCCCGCGTGTGGCGCGCTGCCGTACTGGACGGTATTTGATATAACGTATATTGGATATAGTGTATTGAATTTTACAGACCCCTAAGTACGTTATAACGAAGTTCAACTCTGTTTAATTCAGGCATTCACCCAGGGGACTTCGCCCTCGAGCGATCAGTTTCGATCTCCAGGGGAAATTGGAAGGCAATGTCATCCGCCCCTCCCCCAAACCCTACCTCGCCCCCTGCGGGGCCAAAACCCTGAATGAAGCACTGGTTGTACTCGCTGCATGTGGCCAAGACAGTGGCGATAGTCAGGACACTATGACACATTATCTATCGCCCACATATTGATGTGCATGAAAATATAATGGCAATGCGATCGTATGATGTGATGCCTATCTGGGACATAGACGTCGACATGATTCGAAGTTGAGATCGTTCTGAATATTCTTCATAATGATTTAGTCAAATGGAGTTAATATATATAAAAAATAAGGACTAATATATATAAATATATATATATTCAATATAAAATATATAGAATCCATCTTTCTTAGGACTTAATTCTTCTCTGTATTCCAAGTGAACGCCAGTTTCAAGTAAGATGTGGAATATTTCTGGAATGGCCTCTCAGGTAAGGTGATTCTCGAATTAGCACCTGGCGCACAGATCACCAAACGGGACCCGGTGCACAGCAGGTGATGTGGAAGCCATCGGTGCCCCTGGCCACCGAGCACCGTTTGTGTCTGCTATGTATATCGCCACTATATTTAATTTGGCCCTCGTAGGAATTAAGACGGCGGTGGCCGAACGGTGAAGGGAAAGGCCAAACCCATGCAGCGCCCAACGCTCGGCTCTTCTCTTCCTCCAGCGGATGAAAGGTGCAAGCGGTTTCTTCCGCCCGCCCCCGGTGATGATGCTCGGCGCCTGGTGTCAAGAATCCATCCGCGAGACTTTCTTTTCGCGTCTCTTATAATAGACGAGCAATTTAAAAATGGCAAGAACCCGTTTGAAAGGCATGACACATGACGGGAAGGGAGGAAGAGGAGGAGGAATGTGTAGGGACAAGAGAAGTCGAAAGTTAGGTAACTAAGGGCATCCATCGGAAGCGATCCGTCGTAAAACTTGGAGGTGTCCAGACCTTCCATGGGATGGAAAAGGGCAGTGTTTAATCTAGACTCCTGGACTCCGGGGGGGAACTCAAAAAGCCGAGGGGAAAACTGACAAAGCCGGGGGGAATTCTGCTAGGGGCCGCTGTTAGTCCATGCAGTATTCCAAAATTTCCTGGGGGGAATTTGAAATTTCCGGGGGAAAGGGCGATTTTCCCCACGGAAACGGTCTAGATTAAACACTGGAAAAGGGTCCATCCCTTCCTCGTTTTAAACTGGAATCCGGGACGTAAAATTGTGTCCTTCGAATAACTGATTTATGGTAAAGTAAACATTATGCCTCATACTTAATTCACCGACAGCAAGAGACCATGTGACGTGTAGTTTTTACTCCGGTAATGTAATCATATCGCTCATGTAAGTGGTCCTTAAACATTTTATGCACAAAAATTGTAATGCAGTGGGTTCAGAACGGCATTAGAGAAGTTATATTGGGCCCTTCGTGGCGAGAGAGGGAGAAAGGGAGAGAGAGAAGTGGACAACCCACTGCGCATTTGATAAATCGAATACCTGATAAGATCCAGAAACAGTTTTTCCAAAGTTCAATTTATCTATAGGTGTTGCGTCCAGGAACACAGGTGCTTGGTTTAACGGTGCACTGATACGGGCCTTTCTCCATTTCGTCGACGTTCGAAGTTGCTGAAAATCAGCTAAACGGGAGTTTTTAAAACACTGCTGCCACCTGGCGAATAGATAAAAGAAATTAAATAAATGTTTGAATCAGAGCAGATTACGTTTAAGCGACTAATACTTTATCAAAGCGAATAATACTTTATCAAAATACGCACAATTCCACCTTCAGAAACTATTACTTATATATAGAAACTCTTCTAGAACTTAAATAAAGTCTCTTTAGTCATTATATTTGGCTTTAAATCATAAATATTTAATTAAAAGACGGTGATGAGGTCAGTGGCGGCTCCACCGGGGGGCGTGCCCCCTATTGAGTGTCTGCCCCACCCAGTTGGGACCCTATACTTAATGCTACATACATTAAACAACAAATGGTTGGCCCCATGATTAGAAGTTGCCACCCCAACGGCTCCCCCACTTGCCAAACCCTAGAGCCGCCACTGGATGAGGTTGACGACAACGAAGAGGCAATTTTGGCCGCCAACTTAACACTTCTGTAGTTTCATCAGTATTCGCAAGAGTTGATTGTAAGTGCAAGGACATTCACTAGGGGCGCCCTTTATATTAGTTGCATGGACATTCGCTAGGAGCGCCCTTTATATGGAACATCGTTATCAGCGGGTGATGAGGTTGACGACAACGAAGACTTGATTTTGTCCCTTGGAGCAGCCCCACGAGGCCTCGGGTCCCTTTGGTTGCCGAATATTTGTCCAATAGTCTGAAAATTTGCTCCAAAGTTCACGAGGGCTCATCCATATAGTACGTATGCAAAAAGGCATTTTCGACCCATTCCCCCATTGCACACTTGCTAAATAATTGCACTGAACGATGTGATAAATGTTCCAAACCATGCAAGAATTTTTACAAATTAACATGATTGACATCAACCAATGTATAACTTGGTGAGTTAGTGTTAATATAACAATACAATCGAACAAGTTTCAGTTTCCAACTGACTCCTCTTTTACAAACAACAGTTTCTTCATCTAGCTTCTTCTTGCTTTAATAGTCATACAACTGTACACTGGAAATGCTATTATACATACAGTAGCAGGCAATTTCTAAAACTTATCAATAGAAGCACTTAGAAACTGAAATAAGAATTTATAATGGCATAAAAATAAAACATTAAACGAATGTCTAGTCTCAAAACTAGTGCCAAAAATCTAGAAATAATAAACTACAATTGTTCAAATATACAGATTAGCAGAACAGGGCATCTTAACCACCCTGTACCTAAACTTTCACATCATGGATAGTAGAAACACAATAATTTCCTCCTCAGAAATCCATAAAATTCCCGACTTAATAACTATCACAAGATTTCTGCTGCCAAAATTTCTTAACAAAATTCATATCGACAGAGATGACCAGGGCAGTCAAATGAATTAAGGCACAATCTAGCATAGCATCCAATTGCAGGGGGCAATGACCCAAAACTGAAATCAGTGCACAGATGTAACATCTTAAGAAGAAATGCGTGACCTTTGCGTATCAAACTCATCAAATACAGACATTTGTAATGTGGTAAAGGCTCAGTAAACTAATATTGATTAGATAATTACAGACAGATAACATCAAAGCAGAATATGTGAAAATGACAGAATGCTAAAACAGAAAAAAACATTGAATGAGTTTTCGGTTAATCATTCGACGGAAGTTGACCTTCGGACAACGCAGCAATCTCTCTAAAAGATTATCAGAAATAACCAAATTGTAATTATATTGAGACTACACTGTCATTTATAGACAATTTATTACAAATTGTAATTATATTGAGACTACACTGTCATTTATAGACACAAAATTTTAATTAAGATATAATGCTAATGAAAAATGACATTAGAAAATAGATTGGCAATTGCAGAGCGCTCGTAAATAAGCTGGTGCACTGCGCCAAGCTTTCAGGCAGCGCTATAGAAATTTTGTGTTTACTTACTTACTTACTTACTTACTTACTTACTTATGTATTGCCTTGGAAACTGGCAAATTGAACCGCATTGCTAAAACTTTCACAACACGAGAGATCTAATTCAAAATTCAGCGGCTATCTTAGTCAAGGCCCAACTTATTAGTAAACATTTAGTTGGATAATTAAAATCAATTCTGAGACGGTGCACAGCGGCCTGCAGAGTTTTTCAGAAGAAATTCTACACCAATAATTTTCTCAAGTCAAACTTACTGTCTGGTTCTTTCTATCAGTTTCTGGAGATGTTCAATGCTGTCCTGTGTTTCCCTGACTTCACTTTGCAGGTAACTCTGATACAACAGCAACAATTGTACTCTTTTAGCATCAACAGTAAAACCCTCATTAACCCCTTTATCGCGGAATTGTGTTTTTTGAAAACTTTCCCCAAATGTAGATATAGTTTTAGAAAAAATTTTTGGTTAAAGTTTGTACTGTGCTATGTTATTATCTCATGCTATTTCATGTGACCTAGTTTCATGTGACCTAATTTCATGTGACCTAGTTTCACTGTGTTGCTTAGTCACTCACTGCCTGGCATATCTTGGGCTCCACAATGTATGATTGGAAACTGAAAAGTAAATTTATTGAACTTAAGTAGAGATTTCCCGGACGAATTATCTGAGGCCCCACCGTTTGTATTAGATTTCCGCTGCGAGGGGTTATCCCAGCTGCCGCTATAAAGAGGCTAATATTCAATCAAATATAATCTTGAACTTCTATAGCGCCACTTTGCAATGTATACAAGCATCAGCCGATGGCAGTTAGCATGGATGCCCAATCGCCTAAAGTCCACGGAATATTTTCAACAAAAAATGATTGCAAACAGAATTATCAGCAGCTGCACTAAATTCACTTCAATCATCGTGTAACAATTGTAATGCCCTACGTCATCTACAGTGTAACTCGAGTATTACAAAATTGCTGAAGAAATGCAAAACTGTTTCTACAGACTTGCTGGTCGATGAGATTAAAGTAGACATTTGACGCTTTTGAGGTTGGGACCTTGATGCGTTCAATTCTATTGAAAAGCCTGAAAAAGTGAAAAATGTTACGGCTAAATTAATAATCTTGGTGCATCTGATGCGAAATTAAATTAGCCAGAATGGTTCAAATACCGTTGAACAGTTTTCAAATATCAATTTGTTTATTTCTAATATTAAAGCATGAATCAAACACCACCAGACCAGTACACGTAAGGTCCACAGTCAGACATGTTGGCACATCAAAATAGTCGTTTCAATGCACCATTTGATGAGATCTCATCGTACAGACAATAACGGTTTAGTTTCTGTAAAATCTGAAGTGGAGACAGCGGCAACTGACCGTGTTTTCAGTTCTTCCGCGCATTTCACGACTCCTGGCGCGTCAGTCTCCGTGACATTTTTCAGCAGCTCTCTGGAGAAAACACAAGCATCATGATGGATGGATGCAGGAAATCAATAAGGCAATAAAGTTGTCTGCTGTAATCAATGGCATACTAACAGTTAAGCGAAATGGTAAAAAATACAACCAAAATCACAAAAAAAACCCATACCATTACTACACTGTAACACCCATGACTCATACCCATACAGATTAGGCACCTTTAGGCACCTGTGCGATACGTGGTAAACGTCTCAAGGCCATAGAGACCGTACCGTCTGGAATACCTTAAAACACATGTGCAAAAACATCGCAAAAACAGTTACGTTGGAATGAAACAACTGTCTCCACAACTCACACGAACACCTGATCAGAAGTGACTGAGATGTAGTCTCTGAGAGACTTAGAGACATGTTTCCAACGACCGTGGACTTTTGGTTTCACGCGGATTTCCATTCGCAATGGTTCCTCGTCCCTGCGAACGTCTAATCGATGAAACAAAACACAATAATGAATAATTTGCAGAATATAATAATGTTGCCTATAAAACTTTGATGGTGCAATGTGAAAACCTAAAATAGACTGCTACAAAATGGGAATATTAAGTGGGTCAAAGAAACTGGATGCCTTTAGACAACTGATGCAATTTTTTAAATCATTGACATTGATGAGGAAAAACTCTGTGATTTATAACAATTACAATCAACATCAAACCCTTAAAAATAAAACACAAAATAGAAGTTCAAATCACCATAGATTTAAGCAACACCGTCACAGTCATGTTTGGCATAACCTCATGGCCGCAAATCTAAGGTAATGGCAACACATTGAAATATTTAGGAAAACTAAAGACCAAAGTAATAGATTCCTTCGAATCAACAAACAACTCAGTCATCTTCACATTCAATATCAAAATCAAAAACTGCAAAATTTGCTTCTCACCTGACCCCGAGATCTCAACACCGGCAGAATTCAGCTGCAAATAAACATACAAATAATTGCAAATCTGCATCTGCACGAATACAGAAATAAATTAGCATTTTTGTAGCTCCATACTTTGTGGAAACAAAACTAAGAAGTGAAATGTCATTAAACCTTTAGGAATAAAGTATAATTTCATTTTTCTAACTAGATATCATCAATTCATCTGGCATTAGAATCATTTTCACAACAGCATAGAGAACACAAACAAAACACACACACACACACACACACACACACACACACAGAGGCAGACTATCCACAACCCACAATGTCCTTGTCTTCTCCTTTGGCAGGTAACTTCATCAATATCCTGTTCACACATGACAATAAGTGTTGGCTGTGAAAAAGGCCAAATTATGTCTTTCTACTTTAGTATTATCTACTGCTGCTATCTGCTATCTATAGTCATAAACTTGGATGAAAAAGTGGGTGCATAACCCCTAAATCTCTCATATTTTACCTGTAAGTCTTGGGCCCTGCGACGTTTGACCCCATGACCCTGACGTCCGTCGTTGACATCGTCTGACGTCGAGCTCCCTGCAGCACTTTGCTCGATTCGGCGCTTTCTCAAAGCACTAAGTGGACGCTGCTGCTTTGCAATCTGATGCGATGATTCCGATGACGAATTCAGATCGTAAACAGAATCCCTTCGATCCTGCCGCTTCGCAGTCGAAACCTGTCGATCCGATCCTCCGGCCTTTGACCCCTTGCTAAGTTTCTTGTCCACTCTTTCTACCAAATGTGGCTTCAAGGGGCTTTTGAAAAACCTCCTGGCGCTGGCGTTTGGTTCAACTGCTACGACGACCTGCAGCGCTGATTCTGGTCCAGAGATCCTAGAGCCCGCAGCAACGTCCAAGCTCTTAGCGGCTAGATCTGTGCTCGCAGTTTTAGAATTAAAATCTTGAGTTCTGGTGGATTTGGAAACCGCGACAGAAGAGGTTCTGGACGTACGACGAAGGTCGTTGGATGCCACGCTGCTCGAAGTGCTCGCTTTTCTTTCACGACGCAGCCTTCGACTGTCGGTGCTCGATTTTCCGTTGCTTGGATTTGAACTTTGAGAAGAATTTCTTTCCACGTTCTCCCTCGTCATAACTCTGCACGGCGTCTGTCTGCTTGTTGTCGCCCGTGTTCTGAACTGGTCGAAGGACGTCTTTGCCCGGTCTTCTTGCAGCTAACTTTGGCTGCTTTGGAACAGTCTTGGAATTTTCGTTGTCCACGGGACGCTTCGAGCTTTCTGTCTTAGTCCCCACATTTTCTCCCACTTTTGATTCAGTGCTTCTCCCTTTAGAACGAGACCTTTCTCCGCTTGTTTTGCTGCCAGAACGAACTTCAGGTGATGATTTTGACAAGGTGCGACCACCAGATGATGCAGCCCTCTCTTTCCCACTCTCCCCACCTGTTGATGTTGGTGGCGCCATCTTTCCAGCTCCTAATATTGGCCCCTGACCGTGACCGTGTGATGACCCCGCTGATCTCTTATCATGGGTTAGTCTTGATGCAGATGAGCCAGAAAGTACCGTCCCACCTTTTCTGACTGCACGTGGAATTCCACAAACTGGTGTCGAAATATACGGATAAACATTCGTGTGTGCACCATTACGATTGTAACGAGCGGTTTTACGGACCACAATCGGGGAAACTGGAAAATCAGGAAGCGGACCAAATGACATCTTTCCCTTCTTATAAAAACTGAGAAAACAAAGAAAATAATGCTGCTCAGTGAGAAATGGCCGATCATCGCAAACTCTAACAAAGACCAGATCATGCCAAACTAGTCAAAAGCCAGTCATATTGTATATTTAACCCAACTCCAGCCTACTTATAATCCTAACTATAAACATAAACTTTAAAATAAAGCTATCCACAACCTATAACATCTGGCATTAAAAGGTGGACAGTATTTACCAAGATGATTAAAATTTTCCTAGGTCTAAACACCACAGAGATCTTACTAAATCACATAAAACACCGCTGTGATTACAACAAACACTCGACCAGACCTTCACCTGAATTAGTTCTTTCACTCTCTCATACTTGGACAGTTCTTGGTACTCGTGTTTTCTCAGTGACCGACTCCCAACTCATCAGCAATGTGCAAACTCCAAAATCATCACCAAATTTTAGATCAAGATAAAACCCATCTTCTTCATTGGCTTATTCCTGTGTGATTGTGATTTGGCGAGCCATCGGTAGAAGATTCTATGCCTTATGAAGTGGCGCTATAGAAGTTCAACAGATTACATTTATAGCTGATAACAGAGGGGGTCTGCAAGCGTTCTTTCTAACCTAATTAAAATAATATTTACAGCAATAAAATTACCAGAGTGTCCCAAATAGACGCCGATTTTCGAACGATTTCAATATCGATCAATTATTGAAATTTATTATTTTTACGCGAAAATTAACAAAATTTCCTCTCCGCGCCATACATAGATATCTACTCAGTACTCACGCAAAGCACAAACATTTATGTAGCGCTATTTTTTAGTTTCGCGCTATTCATATATCGATCTAATATAAAATAGCTATTGTATATTTGTGGAAGCTCCAATACTATAATATTCTTGACAAAACGAAAGAATCTAAAAATAATTAGCTACAGCGACACTACTAACAAAAGCGTTATACAAATTTACGAGTATTTTACCTACTTGGCTATTTACGGTCCTTAAATTTTCTATTTTGCCTATGGAATATGTCAACTGCACAGCTTTCTTGATTTTGACCATGTTACGTATGAATAAATAATTAAATTAGAACCTGGGATTGGGCCATAGATTGATTAGTATACAATATACAGAGACGGATTGGGCCGATGGGCTTTTAAAGAGATGCCTAGCACAGGTCCATAGAATTAAACGAACGCGTGCGCCTTCATAGAATTTAACGCCGAAATATTAATGTTCGCCCTGGTTAGAGATACGTAATTCGTATCTTTAGCATAGGGGTTATAGATACGTAATTCGTATCTTTAGCATAAGGGTTATAGATACGTAATTCGTATCTTTAGCATAAAGGTTATAGATACGTAATTCGTATTATAAGGGTTATAGATCCGTAATTCGGATCTTTAGCATAAGGGTTATAGATACGTCATTCGGAACGTATATTTAGACCATATGCTTTAATATCAAATTAGTAATAATTTAAATAAAGGGGCATGACTACCTACGGGTCTGCCCCTTATAATATGCATGTAATGCTGTTTATCTGTCAAATATTCATATAGTCATCACGCGACGCCGTCTGTCTCTTTTCGGTCAGGTGGCGCACCAGGACAACAACATTCTAACCTCCCGCGTCAGCAGGTGGGCGATGGTGTGTCCCAATGTTTTATCCAGGCCCGTTAGGGAGATCCTATATGGCGACAACCTGACGTCAACATTGTAGGGGATGGAATATTTTTAATCTTATAAGTAATACATTTATAACTAAGACCCCAAATAATATAACAATATGTTAGGTATGGGTGAATCATTGTAAAATAATTGCTTAAAAGTGCTTTTTTATTAATAAATTTCATTATATGCCTATATGATTCGGACAGACCATTATACTGAAAGAGAGAGAAAGAGAGGCCTTTTGCGGTCAACTGGCGTCTCTTCCAGTGATGGCCCCACTCGTCATCGTCCACCGCTCTCCGGTCAGTCGACCCCAATACTGTTCCTGTTATTAAGACAGACGACGAAGAAAAGCGACAACAATCGAAATTTTTCAAAGAAATCAACGAAGCGAAGAAGAGGAGAAACCTGTCAACGGAAATTTAATCGATAAAGTTTCACTAAACTGAATCAAACCTAAAACCTACGCAGTGGCGTCGCCAGGAATTTTGTGTTAGGAGAAGGGGCTGGAGTGCCAGATTCTTTACCCCAACCCCCACACACACACACAAACACACACACACACAAAGGATTTGCGAATCTGGAAGTTGTCTGAGGGCAGGTTGGGTGGGTGGGGGCATTTGCCGCCATTTACTCCCCAGCCAGCACGGGTGCCAGCCAGCACGGGTGCCAGCCAGCACGGGTGCCAGCCAGCACGGGTGCCAGCCAGCACGGGTGCCAGCCAGCACGGGTGCCAGAAGCACGGGTGCCAGCCAGCACGGGTGCCAGCCAGCCAGCACGGGTGCCAGCCAGCACGGGTGCCAGCCAGCACGGGTGCCAGCCAGCACGGGTGCCAGCCAGCACGGGTGCCAGCCAGCACGGGTGCCAGCCAGCACGGGTGCCAGCCAGCACGGGTGCCAGCCAGCACGGGTGCCAGCCAGCACGGGTGCCAGCCAGCACGGGTGCCAGCCAGCACGGGTGCCAGCCAGCCAGCACGGGTGCCAGCCAGCCAGCACGGGTGCCAGCCAGCCAGCACGGGTGCCAGCCAGCCAGCACGGGTGCCAGCCAGCCAGCACGGGTGCCAGCCAGCCAGCACGGGTGCCAGCCAGCACGGGTGCCAGCCAGCACGGGTGCCAGCCAGCACGGGTGCCAGCCAGCACGGGTGCCAGCCAGCACGGGTGCCAGCCAGCACGGGTGCCAGCCAGCACGGGTGCCAGCCAGCACGAGTGCCACCCAGCACGGGTGATCACACTGATCATAACCCATTAATAAATGCCGTGTCTTTGGTTATGCTATGCTTACGGCCAAGCCAGGGGCGGGGGGCTGGCTTAGGAGTCACATGCTCGGCCGACCAAAAATTTTTATACCGTATTATTATTCTGCGGATGGATGGATGGGCGCCATGGGCGTCCGGAAGAGGATGCAAGGGGTGAAATTGCACCCCATGGAAAAATTGAGGCGTTATGAAAAAAGTAAAATTACTTGTTTCTTTCGTCACAAGACCTTGTTTTGCACCCCATTCATATATTTCTGCGGACGCCCATGATGGACGCCGAAATCGGATCTAAGGTAGGGAAAAGAAAGAATTAGGCCTAAGGAGCAACTGAAAACTGCCCTCATATACTGACTATGTAGGTCTAACTAATTTAAGTAAGGGAAAAATAAGCGACGACCTATATTTGTTTGTCAGGATTTTCGGAATGTTCGGCTGGTAACGCCCCCATTCTTACGGCTATATAAAAATAGTTCATTAGGCCTCTAAAATACAATAATACAATTATAAACTCAAAATTAGTTTGGCTTAGCGTTATTTTGGGGGGCCCGGTGTGTGTCCATGATTGGGGGCCCCTTAACCGTAAAAAGGCTGACGAGCAAAAAAGAAAGTTTTTCCTGCTAATTGTACAATTCGCGACTCCTCTTTGGGGGCACGTCACAAGACTCCCACCAGCAGTACCTGCCTCAGCTGCACTTCAACTAGCAGCGCCACTTCGAGACAGAGACATTAAGATGTCAGGATGGATTCGTCCACGAGGCAGACCACCAATCACTTGGCTTCACCAAATCCATGAGGACTGTGGATTACCGGTGTTCGAAGCCTTCCACTGTGCGCAGAATAGACAGTTATGACGTACAATAATAATTACAGTTGCGTGAGCAGTGTTGGATAATAATGTACTGCACATAACTGTAGACCACTCTTGAGAACTAATCCACCCCCAAATTGTGGGATTTTCTATTTTTTGTGGGGGGCAAGTTTTAAAAAAATAGCGTCGCCACGGGGGGAGTAAATGGCGGCAAATGCCCCCCACCCACCCAACCTGCCCTCAGACAACCTTCCAGATTCGCGCAAATCCTTTGTGTGTGTGTGTGTGTGTGTGTGTGTGTGGGGTTGGGGTAAAGAATCTGGCACTCCAGCCCCTTCTCCTAACACAAAATTCCTGGCGACGCCACTGCGTAGGTTTTAGGTTTGATTCAGTTTAGTGGAAACTGACGATCGATTAGAATTTCCGTTGACAGGTTTCTCCTCTTCTTCGCTTCGTCGATTTCTTTGAAAAATTTCGATTGTTGTCGCTTTTCTTCGTCGTCTGTCTTAATAACAGGAACAGTATTGGGGTCGACTGACCGGAGAGCGGTGGACGATGACGAGTGGGGCCATCACTGGAAGAGACGCCATTGACCGCTTAAAAGGCCTCTCTTTTTCTCTCTTCAGTATAATGGTCTGTCCGAATCATATAGGCATATAATGAAATTTATTAATAAAAAGCACTTTTAAGCAATTATTTTACAATGATTCACCCATACCTATATTGTTATATTATTTGGGGTCTTAGTTATAAATGTATTACTTATAAGATTAAAAATATTCCATCCCCTACAATGTTGACGTCAGGTTGTCGCCATATAGGATCTCCCCCTAACGGGCCTGGATAAAACATTGGGACACACCATCGCCCACCTGCTGACGCGGGAGGGTTAGAATGTTGTTGTCCTGGTGCGCCACCTGACCGAAAAGAGACAGACGGCGTCGCGTGATGACTATATGAATATTTGACAGAATGATAAACAGCATTACATGCATATTATAAGGGGGCGCAGACCCGTAGGTAGTCATGCCCCTTTATTTAAATTATTACTAATTTGATATTAAAGCATATGGTCTAAATATACGTTCCGAATGACGTATCTACAACCCTTATGCTAAAGATCCGAATTACGGATCTATAACCCTTATGCTAAAGATACAAATTACGTATCTATAACCCCTATGCTAAAGATACGAATTACGTATCTATAACCCCTATGCTAAAGATACGAATTACGTATCTCTAACCAGGGCGATTAATGTTTTGCGATTTATTGAAATTTCGCATGAAATGTCTTTTCTACTTCGTGACATCGCTGCAGTTGTCGTCGACATAGAAGGGACTACGACCCCGATCGCATTCGTTAAGGTTTTCACTTCGATATTTAAATTAGTTGACAGAAAATACGTTTTAAAGTACTCGCTGTCAATTGCACAGGTCCGCACCGGCTTGTATAAGTAAGCAAGTAAAATCTCGTAAGCTTATGCAGGGCCCTGGAAAGTAGTACAGTAGTTGCTACTTATTCTTATGCGCTTAATCTTTCTTGAAATAGCTACAAGCAAGGTGGTTTGTCGGCCGGGCAAAGGTCAGTGTATCTATGAGACAGCGGGTCAGGTTGTTATAGCTATGGAGGAAATGACTTTTCGAATAGGAAGATTTTAAGTTTAGACCTAAAGGCTTGAGGACATATTGAAGGAATTAAAGGAAATGAAATATAGCGCCAAAGTTCATCTTGCAAAGCACAGGGGCATCATAATGCCTTGTGTTTTGAGTGGTTTTTGTGGTCCATTATAATTAAGTCCTATTATAATTTAACTATTTGCAAAGTGAGTTTGTTTTATTCTTTCTTTTTGTAGGACGAATTGTTTCCATATATTCGTGCTCATGTGAGAAGCTATCTCGAGAAGAATTTCGACTTCGAGGAAACGCAGAACGATCTCAAATGTTTACGACAACAAGTAATTGAAGATTGATTGAGAATTGGTGAATGAGTTAACCTAGGTTAAATTGCAGCGGCAACATCTTAGTTAGATGAGTAGGGATAAAACTGGTGACTATTTAGAAGTATATTGTAAAATTGTTGCTATATGAGTCAGTATTTTTTGCCAGGCCACCTGTAACACCATTAAATTTATGGTTTGTATTTTAATTTCACAGGACAATAGGTTTTGTTTTCACACATGCATTGTCGTACATTTTTGCAGCCTAAAAGTGGCAGCCAGCTTCAGAATGGAACTGGATCAGTTGTGTTATTTAGAGCCAATGTAGACAAATGAATTACCAAATGATAAGTAAACTAACCAGGTATTACAAATAAACTATTACCGGTTAAGTGAGTAAGTGTAAATGAAATTTTACATTACAATTGCATTTCACAGGCTGAACTTGACAAGGCGGCCAGAATGGAAATTACATTACCTGCTGGAGTCGAACGTGATCGAGAAGAAGTGATCAAGACTGCGGTGCAGAACGTCGTGGAGCAAATGGATCTTGATCGAAAGACAACCGCTTTGAAGCAACTTCAAGGCCACGTGATGCGCAATGGTTATTATTCTGGTGAAATTAAAGGAGAGTGAGTTGTCAATTGTCACTTAATTCAGGCTGGCTGGCTGGCTGGCTGTCTCTTTCTCTCCATCTCTCTGGCTGTCTGTCTGTCTCTGTCTCTCTCCCTCTCTCTCTCTGTCTCACACACACAGACACACACAAAGATCAATAGATTGGATGAGGTGAAATCATGGTCTCAATAGTCATAGCATCCCAACCATGGAATGTTGCCATTTGGATAAAATGACCTTTTGGATAAATGACCCTGCCTGACTGACTCCCTAACTGGAGAGAGAGAGAGAGAGAGAGAGAGAGAGAGAGAGAGAGAGAGAGAGAGAGAGAGAGAGAGACCCAAGAATAAATAGCTACTGTGATACTAATCACGAAAGTGCTATATAAATTCACAAGTTTTTACTTACTTACTTAGTCTATGATAGTCTGAAGAACCTTGAACCTCACTTGATCGTAAGCTATTCCTGTTACCTGTTCATATATTATGTTATATAGTTATAATATAACCTATTTATATAAACTCTGCTTATATTTGATTTTAAATTGCTTCTTTTTGCTGTGAATTAGAGTCTATGAGGACGTGCCTCGCGTTCTAAAGCGGTTAACTGACAATGGTATTCAAGTGTATACGTATTCATCAGGCAGCATCTACGCTCAGAAACTGTTGTTTGGGCATTCAACACAGGGAAATCTACTAGATGCAAGTATATCGTGACTTCTAAGATGTATAACATCTGTATTATGTACAATTGTACATGCACAAACACATTCTGTTTACAGTTGATTTGATTTTATTATATATATATATATATATATATATATATATATATATATATATATATATATATATATATATATATATATATATATATATGTCTTCATTCAGTTACTTTTATGTTGTTATTGTAGCTGTTTTCCGATCAGTTTGACACAACCATTGGAGCCAAGGTTGAAAGTGACAGTTACAGTCGATTATCGAAAGCGATATCTCAGTCGCCAGAAAAAATATTATTTCTAACAGATATTCCAAAAGGTAATTCTTCTATTTATTTGTTTAATTATATATAAATTCCTTTTGGATGAAATGATGTGGCCTACTAACTGACCTCCCCACACACCCACCCCCACACACACCTTATGACTATGGCCATTTCAAATTTAGATTAAGTGCCAAAGAGTAAGCAGTTACTGTGGTACTTATTAGGAAAGTGCTATATCAATTCCACGATTTTACTTACTTACTTAATTCTGTTATGATTCATGTATATCTGCTATTGTTTTAGTTGATAGATTAGTGGTTTGCTAGAGCATATTGATCAGGGGCATAGCGACGAGGGGGGTATCAGTATATATACCCCCCAAAATCAGGCTACCTTAAAATTTGTATTGTGTTTTTTAGGATTTTCAAAGTTTTTAAAGATTTATACCCCCTAAATCACATTATACCCCCAAATCAAATTCCTGGCTATGCCCCTGATCTTGATAACTATGATGCTGTTGCTGTGGTGGATGCTGTTTCTAAATATGATTTTACTGTTGATTATTGTAGTTGAAATCACCTTCTGGTAAATATAATGATATTTGAGAGAAAGAATTTTAGTGGTTGTAGTTTTTAGGTTATCGAGATCATGTGTGATGTCGCATACGCCGTGTTCTATTTATATCAGAGGCCATAGCTGCTGAGTCAGGTGGATTCAAGGTGTGTCTTGTTGTACGAGATGGAAACGCCCCGCTCAGCGATGCTGACAAGAGCTCGTTTCCGATCATTTGTTCCTTCGATGAACTTTTTTCAACCTGAGCTTTCCTCCGGACTTCAACGACGCACTTTAGAGTTTCACTCGCTATTGGACACTTTGAGTCATTTGTTGGTGGTATTTCAAAAATTGCTGTGGAAATTTCCAAGAATTGTGGGACGTATCATTTATGTGTAACGTTTTGTATCAAAGGCTATTGTATTCTGTCACCTTATACTCGCATTTATTATAATCGAAGTAGACTCTACTGGGCGGCCTCTACTGTTTGGTCGCGCTGTAGACTGAGGTACTGCTGTTCAAAAGGTGGATATGGTACAATTATTATACGCTCGTGTTCAAGGCTTGTGGATGAACTGACATGTTGATGGTGTCTTCATTATTTATCTATTTCTTGTGATGTATTCTTCATTTTTAAGAAACCCGTTGGTCAGCATTGACTTTGCTCTTCAATAAATATGTCTTGTATCGTTGAATTCACAGCAGAATTTTCAGAATCTTGTCATCTGTGAATCCCTGTAAATGCATTTAATACCACGACTAAGTTGTAGCCATTTATATACACAGCCTTTCATTAATTAAGGTTCTTTTCATCGATGTCTAAAAGTTTAATCCTGTTACAGTCGTAGATTTCGTGGATTTCTAGCGTGCAGTTTGCATTGTCGTTAGGCAAGACTTGGCAGATATTTAGCACTTATGTCACAAATTAATTTCCATTTAATGCAGTTTTCGACTTCTATAGCGCCCCTTCGTGAGATTCGTCCAAAACCGGTGAGTAGCTTGGGGGGTGTATGGGGGAATTATTAAATCGAAGGAAACGCACAAGACAGCAACGACCTTTTTTGCTCATCAGGACTTTTTGGCCAGAAAGCGTTGAAGTGCCCCCTATTTTGAAATCCTGGCTACGCCACTGTAATGCATAGAAGCTTAAGCCGATGGCACACAAAATCTTAGTCACATGAGTATTTTGTATGATGATGATGATGATGAAGCAGTTACCGTTGTTGGAGGTATTTTACAGAAGGTCACTGATGTATTGATGGATCCAAACATCGTTCTGGTTATTTGGTGTCTGTGAGTTTATAATGGCGTCCATTTCGTTTGAAAACACCTTCAAACATAATTCAGAACAATACATTAGCATATTGATATACAACGTCGTCATATTTCAACTGCCTAGTTGGAAACAGTTGTGAAGCTGTTAATTCTAAGATCATTTCTTAATTCTCATGTCAGTTATCCTGTGGCCCTATAATAATAATAATAATAATAATAATAATAATAATAATAATAATAATAATAATAATAATAATAATAATAATAATAATAATAATAATAATAATAATATGGGGTTTAGAGTGGTTCAGTAGGATCTGCCACTCTGTGAATTGTACCTCTATGTTCCATCCATCCATTCATATGGAATTTTAGGATAACGGGTTAATTGCACAGCAGATGGCTAAATGACAGAAGCCAATGTTTCGCCATCTGGCGAATCGATTGGCGTCGAAGAACACTATTGAATTTTTTTGGGGGGGGGGCATTTGAATTTCTTTACCTTCCCGTTATCTCCGGAGGGAGTCCAGACTTCGTCGTCTAATTTCTCGCAAAAGAATTCCAGAAGGATCGAGTTCGAATCGTATTTGCCATTATTGTCGTTGAAGACTTCGTAGTTGCTGTCCAATTCGCCAGGTGGCGCCGCCGACGCAGTTTCTGTGTCGCCATCTGGCGAATCGATTGGCGTCGAAGAACAATGTTCGGAAGCAAATGCGTCCGGAATATTTCGACTGGTTCCGATTAGAATTCTTTCGAGGACCGAGGAGGAGGAGGAGGAGGAGGAGGAGGCTGGTCTGGAAGGGGCCCGGTGACCGGTGTACAGTCGAGCGATGCTATCTTCCGCCAGCATTCCGTCGCTACCTTTGTTTGCGTTGAGCGTCTCCTTCGTAAGAAGAAACGTCTCGAGAATCGACATCTCAGACCGCCGGCTGCTTCCGCTTCCGGTGAATCCACTTCCGGTAGAATCGAGACTCGTTTTCTGGACCTTCACCGGAACCGGAAGTCGGTCTGCGTTTTTAGGGGCGGGACAGAAGTACCGGTGATCGTCCAATTCGTGGTGGGTTCGTCTTCTCTTGTCCGGGGGGCTCGGTGATGGAGCAGCCTCGTTCTGGTTGACTGGTTTACGACGCTGGTTCCCCTTTGCCAGTCTGCTCGAGTTCTGGCGAAACTGGTGCCGTGGTTTTGTCGGATTTTCCTCGTCTTGTATGGCAGTTGTCGATGATATGTGATGGTCCGGCAGCCCTGGTGTGATGCCCCTGCTGTTTGCCTCCTTTGCACACTGCACGGAAGTTTCCAGCACGAAATCGTCACTCCTTTCTTCTCGACTGGTGGGACTTGTTGACAGTTCCAGTGCCGTTTGATTGCTGCACTGATTCGAGTTTGAATTCTGGGACGTGCCAGAAAAATCGGCAAGATTATACTTATCACCGGTTTTGGTTGTTAAAGGAATAATTTGATTTCGAGTGTTCGTATTTTTCTCGGACACTCCCCTAGCCTCTCGGGGGCCAGGCCAGATGAGGTTTTTGCCGTGAACATCCTGCGCTGTCTCCCTGTATCCGGCTTTCGCGCAATTAGAAAAAAATTCAGCGCCTGAGGTGCTTGGAATTTCGACGCAGTCATTCGACAAAAGATCATCATCGTCCAACTCCAGATATTCGCAGATCTCTCCGAAGACATCGATATTGATATCGTCGTCTTCGTCGTCGTCCTCCTCCTCCACCTCCAGTTCGTTGAACTTTGACCCGCTGACCCTGGAGGTCACCCGGTCCGACGAGGGGCTGGCGGGGCATCGGTCGGCGGCGGGGCCCCCGGTCAGGGCCGGGAAGTGAAACATCGGCGAATGATCCTCCTCGGACCCATACCCGCTTGAAGTCGTTGGCGAACTCAGATACAGATTCAACGTAGTCATTATGATGACGACGACGACGACGAAGATGTATGGCTGAAGCGACTAATCCAGAACTGTCCCACTACTACTACTACTTCTACAACAGCGATGGCAAAAGAAATGACAAAATGCGACTCTGCAATTTGTGACTTTATACGAAGTTACAAACGCCGTTTTCAGATCTTTAGATTCCTTATCTAATACCCCATCCTACTTTACCCCATCCTACTTAAGGCATTCACATGAGTAGAGGCCTAGCCTACGATTGTCTTATCATCAAATTCAATCCATTTGTGAATACTACTCTGGAGCTAAAGAAATGTTTCTACCTTCCAACTCGTTTCTTGAACAACAATTCTTTGTCTTTGTCATGGTAGTAGTAGTAGTAGTAGCAGTAGTAGTAGTAGTAGTAGCAGTAGCAGTAGTAACAGTAGTAGTAGCAGCAGCAGCAGCAGCAGCAGCAGCAGCAGCAGCAGCAGCAGCAGCAGCAGCAGCAGCAGCAGCAGCAGCAGCAGCAGCAGCAGCAGCAGCAGCAGCAGCAGCAGCAGCAGCAGCAGCAGCAGCAGCAGCAGCAGCAGCAGCAGCAGCAGCAGCAGCAGCAGCAGCAGCAGCAGCAGCAGCAGCAGCAGCAGCAGTAGCAGTAGTAGTAGTAGTAGTAGTAAAGAAGAGGCGAGGCACTTTTATAGCGCCATTATTTAACTAACTCTAATTAACCATGAATTAATTAACTTTAGAGGCATCAATCGATGGTAGGCCTACTTCAAATTTATCAGCAAAAGACCGGATCAATGGTCATTCCGGGAATCAGTGAGAAAGCGAGGCAGAGCTATGAGGGAACTGTTAATTTAATCACAGGTAGGGGGCCTATATGCTGTGCTCTGGTGAAATCTTTTCAAGCAGCACTTCCAACTTGCTGTATCTTGTAGGTCGTCTCTGGTTTAGATCATTTCTTACTTTTGCCTTTTCTCTAGACAACGCTTTGGCCTTTCTTAATAGCTTAATCTTTTACAGCCCTTGCGAGATAAAAAATTAGCAATGCAACTAATTAAGATCGTGCTAAATACAGTACTGTGGACTGCTATGAATAGTTATGGTCCTTTATCCAAATAATACAGTCTTTAAAAACCAGTGCATCTATCGGACAGTTTTGTGATCATCGTTTGGAATATTTGTTACGTCAGAACCGAGACTGCCGTGTGACGTCACCACGACGCAGATGACGTCACGTTCTCCGCCGTCATCGATTTCATTTCGTCGCACACGGCGAACATACGTACACGGCGCGATCGACCGGAAACGATGTTGACACTCTGATTTTACGATCACTGACTTCGACGTAGAGACGGGGATCACGTGACAGACGGCGGCGTTGCCGTTGGCAACCGTCGTGTCGCCAAAACACGGGAGGGCGGGAGGGAGACTTGGACTGCCTCCCTGCCCCCGCCGCCGCCGCCGTCGTCGTCGTCGTCGTCCAGACAATGTCCGGTCCCGGATGAAGGATACGAGACAGGAATGCAGCCGCCGCCGCCGCCGCAGCCGCGTACATACTTACTTACACCGCGTGGCACCGTGTCAAGCATCTCTCGCTGCATCGCAATGGGACAGAAGGATCAATATAGCGCTATACAAGATCCACAACGCCTTTTCTCCCAACAGCTAGTAAGAAAGAGGAGGGTGGTGGGGAGAGGGGACGGTAGGTTAACGCCTGGTGGGGGCCGCGGGGGGAAGGAACTGAGGGGCGGAGTGGAGTTGGGGGTGACAGGGTCCCTTAATTCGATGCCGGAACACATTTGTCTCGATAAGAAGCGACTTTACATCAGAGCCGGCTTTCTGTCCGTCTGTCTGTCTGTCTGTCTGTCTGTCTGTCTGTCTGTCTGTCTCTCTCTCTCTCTCTCTCTCTCTCTCTCTCTCTCTCTCTCTCTCTCTCTCTCTCTCTCTCTCTGATCTGCTTTCGTGTTTCGTCTTCGGTGGGTTTAAATTTCCAGACTGGGAAAAGAAAAAAACTGTTCGATGAAGCGCCGGAAAACGAAGGGAATTCAAATGAGTCTTCGCAGCGAATATAAACGAAACATGGCGTCGACGCAATCGGAATTTTCGACGAATAATTTCCGATGAGGGAATGGGGGACCAGACCGGGGGAGGGTTTGGCTGGAGGGGTCCTGGCCAAAGACTTTTCCAGAATTGACAGTCATGTTGATACTGTATATAAGGGGGGGACCAATGAGCAAATTTACTCTGCAGTAATGTACCCCTGCTGCCTTCGTAATATGACGTACAAAAAACTTGTCAGTTTATTAGTTTAATAATAATAATAATAGTAATAATAATAATAGTAGTAATAATAATAATAATAATAATAGTAGTAATAATAATAATAATAATAATAATAATAATAATAATAATGATAATGATAATGATAATGATAATGATAATGATAATGATAATGATAATAATAATAATAATAATAATAATAATAATAATAATAATAATAATAATAATAATAATAATAATAATAATAATAATAATAATAATAATAATAATAATAATAATAATAAGAAGAAGAAGAAGAAGAAGAAGAAGAAGAAGAAGAAGAAGAAGAAGAAGAAGAAGAAGAAGAAGAAGAAGATCGGTCTACTGCCTCCTTATACGCCGCCTGGTGACATGTTTTCAAATGAGAGAAGACCATTTCGTGTCGTTCATCTACAACTATTGACGTTTTGCTCTTGACGGGCGATAAATGAGATTCTATGAAAGAGGGAGATAGTAACTAGGTACACGCTCTATCGTCTTCCATTTGCCTCTGTCTTTGTCTTTCTCTCTCTTCCTATCTGCGCTTGTATGCCTGGTTTTTTACTGTCTATTTTTTCAGGAGAAGATGCGTCGTCTAACCACTGCGTGATTTAGGAATCAAAGAGGTTTAGCATTACGCTTTGGCATAATTGGTGCCCAGGCACTTTAGCGTCACTCGAAACACCTGCGCCAGGTCGCCAACAAAATCTCTCTCTCTCTCTCTCTCTCTCTCTCTGACATTCGTATCCGAAGAGGCGTTTGGTTAAATTCATTATAGGTAACTTTTTAGAATTATTTTTTAACGATTGCTCCCCCTGCCCAACCACCCACCCACCCACCCAATTCCCAGAAACCCAAGCTCAGCACAGAACCTATGCGTGAAGTAAAGCATATCTCTGATGATATAGAAACAGCGTTACTTATCTTTTTTAAAAGCAGCTCAGAAGCGCCGCCGCCGCCGCCCGATAGATGGCGTATGGTTCGAAGAAGACACCGCAGAGCTACTGGCACGGCGGTTGACATCACCGCCACCTCTCCAGGATAGACGCAAATCCTCATAAGACAGGATAAACATCCCATCCCGATTGATATTGAGCATATATGAAAAGGCGCATGTGCACAGAGCGAGTGATTATATCCCCGTCGTTCTCTCTGATAAACCTTTCGATCGATGGCTGTGTTTGCTTTGGGTCGATTGGCGGAGCGCAGTCGACGAGGGAGGGGGTTCTTGCCGCCAAAAACACCGCCGATGACGTCATCGGTCGTCTGCCGACCACTTCGGCGGCAGACGATCTGTCTTCGAGGGACCGGAAACCTAGAACCTCTCACGACCGATATAATAAAGGGAGCAGCACTGTTTGCAGGGCGGCGCGAAGGGGCAAATCGTAAAACTGAGGCACATTTTGTAAAGTCGTTAAAAGCGCGGCGTCATTTGCGAATGTTGAGGTCTTTCTAGAGTCTAGACGATGCACAGGTGACCTTTGAACTTTGTCACGAATGGACAGAAAGAAGTTTAGCATGCGGAGGAGAGGAAATCGAAAAACGTAATGCCAGATAGAGGTCGCTGCCTCTTGAAAAATTCTGTCATTGTGGCCGCAAGCGTAAACATCGATGAACAAGTCTCCCCTTCCTCCCCTTTCCTTAGAGGCTGTCCATTAATTATGTCAACAAAATAGGGGAAGGGGTTTGAAAAGTTTGACAGTTGTTGACAGAAGAGGGGGGATCAAGAGAAGTTGACGTCAACAATTTCATTTCTTTTACAAATCAATAAAATAGGAAATTTCATGGAATACTATTTATTACAACGGAAAAAACCTGACAACCAACAAGGTCATCAACACCACATTATGACACTTGATGAGCATTAAAGGTCATCACCGCAAAACTAATAACCATCTAAAGTTTTTATGGAGACCTTTCACTGATCTTAGGAGGGGTCTAAAGTTTTTGACATGATTATGGGGTCACTGAAAGTTTGACAGTTGTAGACAAAGGAGAGGGGTCAAAAACGACCCGAAAATTGTTCACGTAATTAATGGACAGCCCCCATAGATTAGCCTCTCAAATAGTTGGAGTGAGGTTCGAGCATAGTGGTCTAATGGAAACATTATTATGCATATGATTGTGACAATTATGCATGGTCTGACCTGACCCAGAAATCTTACGGCATTCTTTTTTGACCTCGATAGAAGTGCCAATCGTGATGTGTTCGTAACAACAGCGTTCACATATTATAGCTTCACCTGACCTAAAAACTCGGTCGAATTTTGAACAATGCGGGTAAACACCGCTGCTCGATGTGCAGACGGAGACCGTGTTTGTCTCGGGATAATGAATGCCTTCCAATTACTCCGGGGTTTTCGTGACTCGATCATTGTCGCATAAACAGTTCGTCCATATTCCTCTGGATGCGTTTGGCAATTCGATGAGCATTTCGGGATGGAAATGGAGATGGAAAACAGCGATGACAGATGCGTCCAGAACAGCAGATGTTACTGCGAGCGGTGCAGAAGATACAAGCGAATGTGAGACAAAGAGAATTATACACCAAGTGCAGCGACCGTCCTCGGATAATTATGATTATCATT